>CM076578.1:691642277-692218863 GCA_034641835.2 Pinus albicaulis
TCGAGGACTGTGACCATCCTCCTTATGTAGGGATTCTTGGTAGCCCAACCAACTCATAGATCTCAATGCAAAAACAAAGTCGTTTAACCAAATTTGATTATAGAATGAAAAATACTTACTTGGTTCCTTTTACTCAGATTCTTTTCAAGCTGGTTCTTTGGACTGACAATTTTGATTTCCATGGATTTCGAATTCTCTATGTGATGACCGAGTTTTCTTTATGTGGAAGCTTACTGTGGAAGCATAGAAATCATATTTCCATTAAGTTTGTGATCTTTGTCACCGTGGAGGCATCGAAACTATCTTGTCTCACTGTAGGAATCTCGAAACTTCCTCTTTGTGGTAGTACTGAGGTACCATTGTGTTGTTATCTTGTAATATCACCAAAACTGTGGATATGTGAAAATATCAAATCCTTGTAATAACATCAATGTTATGTATCCAGACCCTCTCATTGTGTTGACAATGAAACCTTCTCATGGTGAAGGAACTTAACCCTTATCATAGTAGTAGTACTGTGATAACCGAAACCTGTCTTCTGAGATATCATCAAGAATATATATAGCGTCATGACTATAGTATCATCATAAGCATAACATTGCTACAACCCTTACATCCAAATTATGTGATAGCACCTTTGACATTGTGGAAACAATGAAACTGTTGAAGTACTGCACCTTAATTTTCATTCATCAAACTGATCCGAAATTGACTCATTGTGACTATATCGAGTGTACATCTTTAATATCTGTACTTGTGTACAGTGATATCCAAACTTAAATACTAATCCGAGCTTGTCTCACTGAGATCACCGAAATTACCATATGAAATGCGAGCTTATGTTCTGTGTCAAAGGGTGCACTCGAGTAGTACTGAAATCATATTTGTTATATATAGCGGAGTTATATATTTTTTGTTTCTTTACCGAAAAGTCAATGCCTTCAAGAAGTGTTGAGACTATTCCTTCGCTGAAACATTAAGACTTGTGTCATCACTGAAAATGGTGGGACTATATCCTGGAAAAGATCCAAACTTCTTTCTTTTCATACTTGATGTCTTTAATATGGCGAATGGACTAGCTCACTGGAATTTTCAATTCATCCTTTCAAGATACTTCAAAGTATTAGCCCATAAATGACCTTGGGATCTTGATTTTTATCTTTAGTGCAAACAGATCCTTTCACTGAGATTGCTTCAAAGATGGATGCGTGTTCTTCAAAATGCCATAATCTTTGACCATAGCTCTGAAACCATGTTGAGAATTTGCAAGTCTTGTGATTAATACAAAAATTCTCTTCTTGATAACTACTTGTGAGCTTGCTTATGTATTCTCTTCTTTAACTTAGTTAATCATTCATCAAGTCAGTTACCATTGTAATTAGTCACATGTGAAGACAAAATAATTTGCACTTGTAACAGAATATTATGAAATATGGTTAGGAAGGTAAATCTCTGATTTACCTTCCTTACTAGCCTGTCTTCTTACAAAAATTATCTTTTTCTTTAACAAACTCGTATTATTCCGTAGACTGTACTCTTTAGTTCCTTCAGTAATATGCTTCTTATATAATCCGCAATATATATCTTTCTATTATACTTACAGTTGTCCTTTATATTTTCATTCAAACTCAGAGTAACCTTAGATAGGTCTACACTTAATACTGTGTCTTAAATCTACTCTTTTATATGCTATCTTATCCGGTTTCAAATCTATCTGGGATCTGCTCCTTTCTTCGCTCTCCAATATCAAACTTATCCGCAGTCAATTGTCTACTATATAAATTTATACTTAACCGCAATTCTTTGCTCCTTCTCCACGTTGTATAACCTCAGTTATGACAGCAATTCTTGCTCCCTTTTTCCATGCTAGTTAAGTTCAACCTTGACTGTAAGTATTCCTCGAAATATCCACACTTGCTCAGATATGAGTCCGCAAATCTATGTGTAATAACTGAACCGCAGTGTGGACTTATATACATAGGACTTGGACAACTTATAGGCTGACTTCATAACCTTAACTTGGGCCGACCTGTAGATGGTTTCTTTGGCATATTAATTCACATATATTTCCAAGATAGTTGAAGGATGTTTCCACCATTTATGAGCTTGTTTTCAAACACCTTTTGGAGGGCTGTTCCATCTGATCTGGATCCTTCATGACTTTGACACTTAGTCCTTTTTACACTTAGAAGACAAGAACCTAATAGACATCAAGAAGAAGTCTATCTACATAAAATATTTGCTCATGCAACCCATGAGACAAAAATACATTTTTATTACCATTGTCTTTTTCATAGTTACATAGTTAGTATGAAGACCGACCTAGTTACATTTCACAACATAGGAGGCCCAATTTTCGACCTTCTGAGTGATGAAGAGTCATTTTTGACTAATTGGAGCATTCTGGAGCCATTGGTGTAGAGAAAATAACCATTAGAGCACTATAAATACATGTAATAGAAAAATTTTAAGCATAATGAAATATGGACATGCCATTAGGAGCTGGATCAGCAGATGTAGCCCAGGAGGGGTGAACTGCTTCATCATGTCTGCTATGTAAATTTCATGTGCTGAATTATTTCTTTGTTTTAAACTATTGTTAAGTGTTATTTAAGCTTGTTTTATGCTTCTAATTCACTAAAATTCATCTACAATTCATGGACAAATACCTCAATCCTTATGCAAACTAATGAACTGATTATGCACATGTTTTTAAACTGAAAAGGAATTTAGCACAGAAAAACTAATACGGTCATTTCATATCAGATTGGTATCAGATCTAGAGTTATATTATTTGGTGTTGTTTAGTGCAAAGAATTGTTTAACTGTTTGCAAGTTTTAGATGCTTACTAGGCTCAAGCTCAAAAGATGAGAAGGCAAATTGATGGAAGTAGAAGGGTCTCAAAAAGAGCCAAAGCAAAGGAGAGAAATATTGCCACAATCTCCACCACCTAGTTCACCTCCTAAAGAAGTAGAAGCTCCATTAAGCTTGCCTCATGAGGAAGAAGAAATCCATGAAGAAGTTGATCCCAAGGAGGAAGAAAGAGTGTTTAGGAAAGCATTTCTTGACATGACTGAGATGGTTAGAATCCTTTATCAAGAAAGGAATGAGATACTGGAAGGAGAAGGATCTAAACTTCACAAGGAAGGACAAGGATCTTTAGGAGGTAAACATGATGAAGATAAGTCAAATAAGGGAAATGGAGGAAATGGAGGCAATGGAGAGCCATCATCCTCACCTCATCATCATCATCATCCTCTACTTCTTCTTCAGTACATCAGCCACACAAGTCAAAGAGCACTGGTAAAAGTCCTTTTTTAAAACTTGATGTTAAGTTTGAATTTCCAATGTTTAATGGTGAAGTCAATGCATAAAAGCTTGATAATTGTATTAGAAAATTGAAGGTCTATTTGAGAATACAAAACCTTCAAGATATGATACCAAAATTCAATTAGTTTCATTGAGAATGGAAGGTGCAACACTTGTTTGGTGGGAAGCCGAGACAAAGGAGGAAATCAAGAAACATGGTAAGATTATTCTATCATGGTCAGATTTCATTACTGCTATTAAACAACAGTTTTATCCATTAGCTCATATGCAGAAATCCATTATGAACTGGTAGAACTTTAGGCAATTAAAGGGACAAAATGTGCAAGGATACACCCAAGAATTTAAGAGAAGAGATCTCTTATTAGGGGTGGATTTGCAGAGCCAAGATACTTTGCTAAAGTACATAGGAGGCTTACATAGATACCTAGAACATACTATTCTCATGTTTAACCCCACCAGTCTAGATGAATTTTGTGTTCAGGCCACACATCTAGAAGCTAGAGGGAAGAACATTTATGAATAGGGTAGGAAGAAACCTTTTAAGGGTAAAGCCAAAGAAAAGACCTCAAAAGGTAAAACAAAAAGAATGCATCTATTAAGAAAGAGGGAGAAATATTGGTTTGTAAACATTGTTCAAAAGAATGCCATGATGAAACTCATTGTTGGAAATTACATCTTGAATTGAGGCCAAAGAAACCCAATAACAAAGGTAAACAGAAAACTGCTGCTACAACTCAACATGATTTAGGATGTGATTCAGACGATGAATCTAAAATTACAGCCATGGGATTGAAGAACATGAAGGGAAAATAAATTGAAACTAAACTCAGTACCAGTACATCAAATTGTCACATAAACACTCCAAATGAAGAAGAAAGAATAAAATTTTTTCATGTGAGGGTCATATCCAAGCATACCAAGATTGACACATTATTTGACAGTGGGTCATAAGAAAAATTAATATTTGAAGATTTGGTCCAAAAACTTAACCTTAAGACCATTCCACATTCAAAACCATATCCAGTGGGTTGGATTTGTAAGGATGCAAATCTACAGGTTTCAAAAAAATCTATATCGAGGTTTGCAATCACTGCAAATTTTGTTGACATAATTGAATTAGATGTGGTTCTGCTTGACATAACTGGTATTGTATTAGGGAGTATTTACTTGTATGACAGGAAATAGATCTTATATCGCCATGAGAACAAGTATCATGTATTCAAATATGGCAAGGAGTTCATTGTTAGATCACATCGCAAGAAGACAAACAATGCTATGGTAAATGCTGGACAGGTAAAGAGGCTGGTAAATTCAAGTAAGAATTTGTTCTTATTATGATTAAGCCTAAATTTGATATTAATCATGAATATTTTGAGGGATGTGATCCTAATTTGAAATCATATTTTTATGATGTGGTTAATGGACATCATGAGATGTTTCAGGAGCCAATAGGATTGCAGCCAAAAAGAGAAATTCAACATGAGATTCAGTTGCAACAAGATTGTCCTCTTCCAAACATTGGTATGTATCACATATCGATAATGGAGAATGTTGAAATAAAGAGGCAAATCAAAGAGATGTTGGATAAATGAATCATAAGGCCAAGCACCTAGCCATGCGGTTCACCCATAGTCTTGATACCAAAGAAAGATGGGACTTGGCACATGTGTGTAGATTTTCGAGCTTTGAACAAGATTACGGTAAAAAATCGTTACCCACTCCCATGAATAGATGATTTGCTTGATCAACTGAAAGAAGCAAAGTTTTTCACTAAGTTATATTTGCGAAGTGGATATGATCCAATAAGAATTGCAGAAAGTGATATATGGAAAACTGCATTCAAAACCAAACAAGGACTCTTTGAGTGGCTAGTTACACTACAAGGAAAAGACCCTCTAGCGGATGTTTTTGAGGAATCACAAAGAAAAATACCCCATACATCCATTTCTAGCAGAGGTTACTTGAGGAGGTTGGCGAGCAGAGGGTTTTGTGGATGTTTTCCTATCGGTGCTCTTATCGTTAAAACTCGCCCCGATGCTCTCAAAAAAAGAAAGCACTGGTGCGGACAAAATCATTGGCACACCGGACACCGTGCACTCCGTACACACCTTCCTGGTGCGTCATAATATAATAGAGCACCAGTGCCTCACAACTCGTCCGCGCCGGTGCATTATAAAACACAACGCCAACACTGAAACCACCCAGTGCGGTAGACAGAAACCGCACCGGTGCATCACAAAGAACGCGCCAAAACACAAATCGACCGGTGCGTTTGTAGCAAAGAGTACCGATGCGCTTATAAACAATGAACACCAGTAAAGGGTTAAATTAAAAAATATTTATGACAAAAAACCCAGATTTTTCAATTTTCCAGTGCTCCTGAGCTATCAATTACCGGTGCGCATGATACTATAGAACGCACTGGTGCACACCGAACATTGGCACATTGGACAGCGTGCGTGAAGTACACACACTGCTGGGGCGTCCAATTACTGTAACGCACTGGGGCATCAATACTCTTTCGCGCCGGTGCATCATAAAACATCGCGCCAAAACAGAAACGAGTCGGTGCGTTCTTCTCTAAGAGCACTAGTGCGCCAGAAACCGCACGCACTGGAATAACGTTATATATATAAAAAAAAAATTAAGGCCAAAAAACCGGTGATTTGTGACTATTACGCACTGGTGCTTTACCATTACGCCACCATGGTGCATCATCAAATTTTCACACCGAAACTGAAACATCCCGGTGCACGGTTAGGGAAACGCCCTGGCGCATTATAAATAACGCGCCAAAATTGATACCGCCCAGTGCGGTTTTATTTAACTGTGCCGGTGCGCTTATAAAACCCCGTGCACCGAAACAGGGTTAATTAAAAAAAAATTTATGGCCAAAAAAATTCATTATTCACTTTCCTTAGTGCTCCAGAGCTCTCAAGCCCTGGTGCTATTTCCTTTTTTCAGAGCCGCCCTGACATTGGTGCTCTCATTGCACCCATTGCACGCACTGCTGCTCTGCATTGGCCACCAATCTCCAGCTTGCATTTTGAAAAATAGTGGGCAAATTTTATTTTCCAAATTTTAGAGCCAATATGCCTCCTCGACGGCGAAATGTACAGGTATTTTTCTAGTTTTTCTATAATTAAGCCTTTTAGCGGATTAGGAATTGAAATAAACTTGAAAATAACCATTAAAAAAGAAAAAAGAAATTGTCGTGCGGTGTGCTCGAGCTGTTCGGCTCGCACCGAATAGTGGTGCTACCTGTAAAATTTATAGGCAGCACCGCTACTTACAGGCAGCACTGCTACCAGTGCTAACGGTAACCGCACCGTTTCTGGGGCGGTGCCGGAAGGCGCCCCGAATAATTTAAACTAAAAATAAAAAAGAAAAAAGGCGGTGCACTCATTTATCCAGGCGCACCGTTGACTCTGACAATCACAGTGCGGTGCGTTGACTTCATTTGCCGCCCCGGTTTATGTTAGCGCACTGCATTTTGCATTTCGAGAGGGTCAACGATGCGGCCGGGTAGAAGACCGCACCATCAACTATGTCATTGTCATGAAGTTGGTGCGCTGACATGAATATACGCGTTGGGGCGTATATTTCAGTCAGCGCACCACTATTCTGAATTATATACAGTCCACGATGCTTGAAAAATAGACATTTGCACCGAATCTGGTGCGGTCTGTTTCATTAGGGGCCCCAGGGATGGTGTGCTACATTATTAGGACGCACCAGCACTGGTGCGTGATTGTTTTTATGGAGCACCGACTTGTATGTTTGTTTTTTTTTCAAAAAAAATTATATATGTATATAAAAATTTATTTAATATGGTAATGATTCAGAGAGAACAGGAGCAACAACAGCAACAACAAGCAAAAAAATATGACATGATTCGCCAATGGGAGGCGAGAGAGAGGGAGAGAGATGGATGCCCTCGCCCTATTACTGCAGATACCCAGGAGATCCTTATGCAGGTAGGGCTCCTCAAGTTCTATGAGGTGGCTATTTCTGGCCTAAAGGCCCATAGTGTGCTTTTGAGACATCTTATCGACAGGTGGAATGCCCACCGACATGCTTTTCAGGCTGGTCCTGACTAGTGGTACACACCCACTGAGGAGGACATTTATTTTACTACAGGACTATCGAGGAGAGGGGTGGATTTTCCCTCATTCCCAGACATGCCAGCTGGTTGTGTAGCAGGGAGTCAGTTAGTTTACTCCCAGAGATACATTGGAGCACATGTAATGTCTCCTTCAGAGTTTCAGGTACCTGGAGGTCAGTTATGTATAGGTGCTTTTGGTAGACAGGACATGCAGTGCCTCTCTATTATTGTTTCGGTCATTTCGCACAACACAAGTGACAGGAAACGCATTAGTTGCTCACTTTTGTATTACGTCTTTAGTATAGAAGCCACGACTTGTCAGGTGGTCTTCCATTTTTTTGCGACAGTTTTTTACGACCTTAGATAGATGTCATGCTCATGCATAAGGGAGGGTCAACTTCCCTTTTGCTTTAGAGCTGTTTTGTTTATTTTCTGAGAGGTTTCCAGAGATGAGACCTAGTTTTGTTCAACAGCCTCGTAGGCCGATGTTCGAGACCCAGATGCGCATGTGGGGGCAGATGATGCCCAAGAGGGGAGACACTATGTTTCCATCGAGGATATCACATGATTTGCTGGACTTACTAGCCAGTGTTGGCGGGCTGCATCCCTTAATTATGGTCCCATGTCCTTATGCTGGACTAGATTGGCGAGGGTGTCCCAACATCCTCTTCACTCCTGATGGGCCGCTAGATGATAGAGGTAATATTACTATTTTATTTATATTTATTCTAACATGTTCTTTAACTTGTTTTTATTAAATTTTGTAATGAAATTGTCTAATTATTGTTGTGTACTTGTATATATTTTGCAGACATTGGCTCTTTCGATGGCGATGAGATGTCGGATCCACCACATGATCCAGGTGTCGATCCTGATGATTACGATTAGGAGATGGATGATGCGCCGGAGGATGAGGCTGCTGGCGTAGCATAGAGACATGCTGATCCTGTGCCTCATGGTGTACCGATACCACCTTTTGCTAGGCGTGGTCGACCTGAGACCAGATACCGGATGGAGTTGGGCAGCCAACTCTATGGATTGATTTCAGATGCGGGCATCAGGCCCGCTCATTACAGAGAGATACAGGGTGATGATATACTGTTACGAATGTGGAGAGGCATGCCGCGTGACATGTACAGCCAGATGCGGCATTTCGTAGGAGCTACGACATCTGTTACGTGATTGAAGAGGATTTTCCATAGCTATAGGCGTAGTCGAGTTGCGGCACGTGATGGACAGTCTGCCAGCAGCGACTCAGATGCATCTCGTGATCATTCACCTCGCGGTGCGCCTGATGATCAGCATGAGGCTCCACTGGCATCATCTAACACTAGTTATCATGGAGATGAGGCTGGACCATCGGCCACGTCTAGTCAACAGCCTGTAGCATCCATCATGAGTACTAGTCACGATCATCATGAGCAGGCTGGACCATCGACCGCCGAGGCTGTAGTACTATTGACTGAGTGGGCCTCCACTACTACTGCGCCTCATATTAATCATGTTGTACTACCACCAGCAGATGCATCCGTCAGTACTAGTGATCATCATGATCATGAGCAGGATAGTCGACCATCGACTGTCGAGGCTGCACCCAGCTTTATTGAGCAGGCCGCATCCACTTGTACTAGTATTATTGATGTTGTTATACTACCACCAGCTCCTGATCCATGACATTTATATTACCGTTGTATATTTTTAACATTATATATATATATATATATATATATATATATATATAGATATATATGGTCCATGTATTTTATGTTCATGTTGCAGTTGTACATAATTTTCATGTTGATGATCATCATGATGTGGCGCATATAGTTAGTCATGTTAGATATGTTTATTTAATGTTTAACTTGCAGATAGATGTGTATATGTGATAGGCGCATGAGTTATTTGACATTATATTGAGATGTATATTTGATGTTGGTGTTGTGATGATGTTAAAATGTAATGTTAATTTGATGTTAATTGAATGTGTTTATTAGTTGAATATGATGTTTGTACGATGGTTATCATGATGATGTTTATTAATTAATTTAATATTATTAAATGACCATGATATTTATTAAGTATTATGTCGTGAATGTAATTATAATTATAATTTTAATTCTATGTAAAGTTGTAAAATTGTATTTGTATTTGTACTAATTGTAATTTTAAGTGTAATTGTATGTAAAATATTTATTAACGTAAAATTTTAAATGTAGTTGTAATATTTAATTAATTCTGAAATGATTGTAATTGTATATATGAAAAATTGTAAAATTGTAATTGTAATTGTAATTGTATGTAAATTTCACAAATTGTAATTGTATTTTTAATTGTAATTTTAATTGAATTGTATGTAAAATATTTGTAAAATTGTAATTGTAATTGTAAATGTAATCCTATGTAAAATTGTAAATGTAATTGTATTTGTAACTGTAATTTTAATTCAATTGTCTGTAAAATATTTGTAAAATTGTAATTGTAATTGTAAATGTAATTATATGTAAACTTGTAAATGTAATTGTATGTAAAATTAAAATTGTAATTGTAATTCTAATCGTAATTCATGTATGTGAAATTAATGTAAAATTGTAATTGTAATTTTAATTTTAATTAATGTAATTGCATGTAAAATATTAATATGTAAAATTTTAATTGTATTAATGTGAAAATTTTAATTGTATTAATGTGAAATGATTTTATTAAAATATTTAAATTTGTAAATTTGCAAATAATTGTAAAATAAAAAATCTAGAATAATACGAATTATTGTAACATAAAGTTTAGAAAATAGTGAAACTAAATTCATATACTTTATAATTATCAATATTTTATTATGATCTAAATAAAAAAAGAAAAAAAAAGAAAAGAATTTTAAAAAGTCCTATGGCGTTTATCATCCCAATGTGCTCCATGTCCATTAATACAACGCACCGGTGCGTCACATTTCCATGCACCGGAAACGAATAAACACAAATAAAAAAAATGCAACTCTATTTTGTTCAAGTTAAAAAAAAGCGGCAATTTGAAAAATGGGCGGCAAAATATTTTCGAAAATCTAATTTAATAAAATAATTCTTTAAATACTAAACACTTTTCATTATTTCACTATTTTTGCTAAAAATTTTTAGTCAGATTTTTGCAGGAGACAGACCTGGAGCAAGAGAGCACGAGGGCACTGTGGATGGCAAAATACGTTTGAACATGTTAGCCCCCCATAAATTTTTTGACAAGCAAATAAGGGGCTAAAATGTTGTTGAGCTTTCAAGGAATGCATTTCCCCTGAAAACACATCATCCTTGAAGCCTCCTTGTGCCTTTTGTCCTTTGACAAAATCCCCTCTGCTGATTTCCATTATAAAAGCCCCTCTGTTTGTGAAGAAATGCCCAAAGGCCTCCTTTTCCCTCTTATTTCATTCCCTCTGAGCCTTTGTTCTCATCCTCTTTCCTTCCCCTTATAATTCCCCTCTTATCCCTCCAAATCTCCCCAAAATCCCCTTTGAATCCTGCCCTTGCCCTTTGTTTGGCTAAATTTCCCCTTATTCCCCTTATCGTTTCCCTTCCTAAGCCTTAAAATGCATTAAAAAGGCCTCAAAACCCACTTTCCCACTTTATACTAGGGCTTAGCCCCTTTCCCGCCAGCCCCTTTCAACCACTTCCCCACGTAACCCTTACCCAAGACCAAGCGCTTAATGCCTTGGGGGCTAGTCGCAATCGCGACTTGCAAACAAGCGCAGCCCTTTATAAAACTCCAAAACTCCGATGCGATTGGTTTAATACATTAAGTCTTGCGACGTGTTATGCGCCGTCGATATGTTATCGGGATCCGACGGTCGAGCGCCGATCGCAACCCTCGCCCGAATCGCAATCGCAACGTTTTATGTGCACCCCCCCGATCGGCTCATTGCAAGTGTTTGCGATGCGATTAATCGCATCGCAATACACTGCGATTGCGTTGATCGCACCATCCGCTCTGATCCGCCGATCGCTTTTCCCCTCCGATTCTCCCGATCACAGACCTTCCCTCCGATCGCATCACAAGTTCTTTGCTCTGTGTTGCGATTACCCCCCGCTCCGACTTCCGATTGTGATTGTTCTCCGCTCCCTCTCCCGATTCCGATCTCCGATCCGTACCCTTTGGGTCCACTGTACCATACCTCTACCCATTCATAAAATAAAGGGCCTTATCCTTTGTAAACTCGAAAATTGTTATATTTTGGTTTTTACAAAGGATTTTCCCAATCGCATCGGAAAATGTTTGTCATATGTGTATCCCTCCGCCCCGTCTCCGATTACGATTTGCGATTCCATATAGGTCCCACCTCATCGCATTTCCGTTGCATTTCATGTATTTTCTGTGTAATTCTGCCAAGGTCCAAACTTTTGCATTTTTTCATAAAAGTTTAGCGTCTCATATGTATTTCATCCATTTTCATATATCATTCCACTATTTGATTTCCGCCGTTGATCTATGCCGCCGCGCCATGATCAAACGGTCTGCAAATAGTTCTCCGCCTAACCCTATTATTCGTTGTTCATACCATATCTATGCATTTGTCACATTTATTTCATCCAAAAACACAATTATGCCACCATTCCTCGAGCCTCCATAGCAAATCTTCCGCCACCATCCCCAGATTTTATAATTGATTTGATTCATCATGCAGGGATCACAGAGAGGCCATTATAGTGGTCCAGTGGGGCAGCAGAGACGGATTTGAGGAATTTGAGCCTGTAATTGGAGATTTAAAGTGATAATCCCGTGTTCAAAGGATTAAGGCTCAACTTGAAATATTAAGGAGCGCACCAGCAATTCATATCAGCACTGCATATCAGCATAACGTTTTCTCCAGAAGTACACCATTCCTACAGCGCCCTCCGTGCTCCCTCGAGCCCAGGAAAGTTAAGGACACTGACAGGAACTTCTTAAAAGACTGTCTGTTCGCAGTTACGGAGTATGGAGCGGCCTGCAGACCATCCCATCCAGTTCATTTATTCCAGAAGGCAGCGCAGAGTTCCAGACCGCCGTAAGGACTTAAAGAACATATCATAGGTCAATCTTGACCTGACAGACGCTTCCAAATAGTCTACAGAGTACAACACAACGCCATTAAGCATAATGGGCTCGGCCTCTTCCACCATTCTGCCTTAATGAGACTCATTTAATTTGTATCTACCCCTGTTATTCTCTTCTCCTATAAGAATTCCCAAGAACGAATTGTAAAGGTTGCTGTCTAGTTGCTATTGTTGCAGTTAGAGGGATTCAGTTTTGACTGTTAGAATAGTTTTGGGAGGAAGTAGCAGAGTAGTTGTATGTAGTAGGCTGGGAGGAGAAGTCTGGACTGTATTACCCATCGAGCTCAGTGTACATGACTGGTTTTGCATCAATTAATCAAAGCACATTTCACAGGATTCTGGTCTATTACTATTGGTGATGTTTTTCTTACTCTATTTGTTACATTTTCATACTGTTTCATTCTCTTCTGCGCTTGCATCAGAAATATGGCATAGGATTTACCCTTGTTAGGTACCCTATGTCTCTGCTCTCCTTGCCCTCAATGTTTTCTGCTAAATGTGTGATCTAAGAGTTGATTTCAGTTGATTTAAACAGTGTAGTGGATGTCATTGCCTACTAGCTGATGTATGAATTAAATGAATCAGTTCTTAGATGTTCTTGTTGGGTTTAAGGTGGAAGATTTGGGAACACTGGGGATTAGAGTTAGCCTTGTCCACTAGGATCCTTGTGCGACCAGCTGGCCTTTCTAAGATCTCTTTGTTAAACTTATCTCTGTTTTTCCTTGGAGCATGCTAAAGCTGACCTGGAGTTAAATGACCTCTGGTCTGATCTATAAGCTACCCCTTTGTCTCTCCTTTGAGAGTTGCCTTTGAGTATGTCCAAGCAGGTCTGGAGTTAAATGACCTCTGGCTTGATCTATAGACAGAAATGGGGTTGCTTTCCTTATTTCATTTTCTTCCCTTAATGTTCCATCCCACCATCTAATCTAAAAGATCCTTTAGTATTAGATGACTTTCCCTTTGAAAGCCTTGGCTAATTGTTGCATGTAATTCCCTTTCATGACTCCATAGCCCAATGGATGGCATTTTCTTGACCTATCCTCTTTGCTGAAACATCCGGTTGCTTTGTTCCTTTTCTCCCATTACTTTCCCAGTCTATGATCTCATGACCAACCCAGCAACCAACCAACCAAATCATTTTAAACCCCCCTTTTGTGCTTCATAGCTAGGCTAACATCTCATTTGAGATTTCAAAGATATATCATTCTTTTTTTTATTGGAGAGATCCCTCTCCGGGTCCAGGAGGGCTAGATCCTAGGACCCCAAAGTGGTTTTGATGTTGTCTCATCTTTTGGTCTTGCCAATCTGGCCAAAACATGGGAACCCCAACAGAACAGAAGTATTCAGACAATCAGAAACCAATACTCTGGTGATTCAAGCCCTTTATCATATAATTTCAAACCATTTCGTGATTAAATTTAATTCTTTTTTTTTACTTTTTTCTGCAAATTTTTTATTTTTTCCTATAGCTTATCCATTTTTACCCTGAACCCTTCATTTTTTGGTTTTTTCCCTTTCTTCTCCTTGTTTTTGTGATTTTAAAATTAGGGTTTTTCATTTTAGATTGACGTCTAACCCACGGGACAACTTGCATAGTCAGATCCCAATCCATTTGGCCATTGCGTGAATTTTTGAAAAAATGGATTTTTCTTTATCGGTGCGCCCTGTGTACGCCACCACACTGGTGCTCTGTATTATTACAACGCACCGTGCAAGTTCTGTGTCGTAAAAAATTGAAAACATTTTTTTAAAAATCCGTGCGCCAAATCTGAAATAGGGCACCGGTGCTCTCTTTAACTAGGAAAGCACCGTACGGTGTATTACACCATTTTTGCGGTGTGTTTATACTACCCCATGCACCGTTAGGTCTATTACACTATTTTTGCGGTGCGTTTATAATACCGAACGCACTGTACGGTGTATTATACTGTTTTGCGGTGCGTTGTTAATATATCCACGCATCGGCGGCGGTGCAGATTTCATGAAAGGCGCACCAGTGTCTCGAGATTTATTTTCTACCTGAAAAGTTGAGAATTTATTTATAAATATATTAATGAATGATATGATATAGGTTTCAGATTGATAAAGAAATGACTGACAAGATATCAAGTAACAAAAATACTGTTAACACATCAATAAAAGCAGAAAAGGCAAGTTCTTTGTAAATTCTTTATAAAAAATATTATTTTTGAACTATATGTAACTTCAACTAATATGTATTGTTTACTGTGTATCATGCAGAGCCACAAAATGACGAAGCTCGATATGATTATTTCTGATCTACGACCATAAGAGCGTAAAAGTTTAATGGAAAAATTGTAAAAAGATGAATCAGGTGAATGAAACAATACTATCGATCCAATATGAGTTTCTTTTTTTAATTATCATTAATAATATGCTTAAAATTATTAGTTAACATGTGTCAAACAGTCTACTAATTCACATCTATTTAATGTTCTACAGGGACCAACAACTCAAAAAAGGAATGTTGTTCTAAGAAAAGAAAAAAAATAGAACATGCAAATGAAAATGAATTGCTCCTTGGCTCATCTGGAGTGGTGCTGGAAGTTAACGAAAGGGGGAAAACTTTTACAAAAGTTTGAGGGATCTAGTGGAGTGAGTACAACAACGTGCTTCAAATGTAATATGTAATCATTGAATTTTATGATCATTAGGTACAATAAATAAACAATTTAGCATTAAATATTAATTTTCAAGATTTTTCTTGCAGAAAAGAAAATAAAATGGAACCCATTCAACACATAAAACAGGATGACAAAGAAGAAAATGGTTGATCTCTAAGTTTGTGAGTAATTTTTACTTCCTTATAACAACTTAACTAGATTTCATTTTTGTATTTTTAAAGTGTTTTTACAAAGAATAAGAAGAAAGAAGAACCATCAGACGAATTGATTGAAATTGGGTTAAATATGGGTTGTGAGTATATGTTGGCATATCAGAATTTAATTGTGGAATTTGTAAGCATCTATCGATCTTGTTTTAATTAGCTCCATCTATAATTAATAGAAAAAAAACATCTTTTATATTAAATATATGATTTGTTATGGGGTATAAACTTGCAAGAAACAAAGTATGGAACTGTGCCAACAGATGAAATTTTGAAAGATGGCATGGTACATGGTTTTGAAAGAATTTGTATAGTTTATGAGTCAATTGTTGATATGGTACGTCATTTTTCTTTTCGATTTACATTGATGTATATTATTTAATACTGGAATTTTCATTATTCTCACCAATGTATATACACTCATTTCAGTGTATTTTTATGTTTTTAGATGGAAAGTGAAGAGGAAGAAAACAATCAATGCTGTGAACACAACATTCCTGAAAATAACCCAAGTCATGGAAGTAGCTCTAGCAGTGATAGTAGTTCAAGCGAAGAATGATTATCACTATGTAATTTGGATATCAAAGCAAAGCGTTTAATTTTTTGAAATATGTCTGTGAAATCAGACATTTTTTTTAATGTAATGGACATAGTGTCCTAATCGAAAGACAAAGGGATACGAATAATTGTCCCATTTTGTATGATATATATATATATATATATATAATATGTTTTAATTTATTCTGTTGCATTCTCCATTGTCGTTCTCAAATGCACTAATAAAAATTTAATTCATATGAATATTGTTATAAGATTATATATATGTGTTGACTTTTGATGAATAATGAATTTAAAAAAACCACAATAATTCTGATATGATATAAAAAATTAATCCAAATAGCACATTCAAATGTATTAATAAAAATGTAATTAATATGAATATTGTTATAAGATGTGTCGACTTTTGATGAATAATGAATTGAAAACAATCACAATAATTGGACTGTCAGAGGTGGATGTTTCTAAAAAAAACAAAATGAAAACCGATGCGTTTATGTGTCTATACGCACCGGTGCGTTTATGATTCTATGGGCATTGCACTAATACCGATTCCAGTTATAAATATCGGTGCGTTTGTGTGATATTGCACACCAGGGCGTTTATGTATCTATAAGCACTGGTGCATTTGTAGATGCCATGTGCACCGCACAAATACCAATACCAATTATAAATCTCGGTTTCTTTCTGTGATACGGAGCACCGGTGCCTCATAAAGATACACACACCGGTGCGCTTATACGACCTATGGGCACCGCTCAAATCCCAAGACCAATTAGAACGGCCCCATGCATTGTATCACCAACACCAGGCCCAGTGCTGTTGTTTTCCTTAACGGCCCGGTGCATTCTCCTTCGACCGCCCCAGTGCGCTGTCTACCGATACGCACCGGTGCGTTAAAACCTGATAAGAGCATCGATGAAAAAACATCCGTAATAACCTCCGGTCACCCATTTTTTTTTAGTTGTGTTGAGTTTCCGTTAAAAGCTCTGCCAAAACCTCTGTTACCAGAAATGGATGTGGTAGCATATGTTTTTTTAACAATTTTGACCAATTTTATAACACTAAAAACCTCTTTTATAACCTCCGCTAGAGGGTCTTTTCCTTATAGTGTTATGCCTTTTAGTTTATGTAATGCATCGAAAACTTTCATGCGAGTTATGGATAGTGTTTTGAGACCATTCCTTGATGAATTTGTGATTGTCTACTTAGATGACATTTTAATTTTTAGAAAAACAAGAGAAGATCATGTCTTGCATGTGAATAGAGTACTTGATATTTTGAAGAAAGAGAAATTGTTTCTTAAGATGTCAAAACGTGAGTTTGGAAAGAATTCTTTGGTCTATTTGGGACATATTGTAGGAGGAGGAGAATTGATCCTTCTAAAGTGGAGGCCATTGTGAATTGGCCCACACCCAAAATAGTAATCGAGGTAAGAAGTTGCTTAGGTGCAGCTCAATATTTGAGAAAGTTTATTGCTAACTTTTCTTCCATCACAACTCCTATGCATGCAGTGACAAGTGTGAAGAAAGGCTTCAAATGGAGAGGAAAACAAAAGAAAGCTTTTGAAGCTTTAAAAGACAAGATCAGTTCAGCTCCAGGCCTTGCATTACCAAATTTGAGACAACCATTCGAGATTCAAACTGATGCTAGTGGTTATGCCATGGGCACAGTACTTTTGCAACATGGTAAGCCTATCGATTTTCATTCTGAAACATTTAATGGTGTTGTGACTAATTATCCTACATATGACAAAGAACTATATGTTTTGGTACAAATTATCAAGAAGTGGAAACACTAATTGATGGGTAAAGAGACTATTGTACACACCGATCACCAACCATTACAGTACTTGCAGTCACAACAAAATTGCAGCAATCAAGAAATTTAAGGTGGATGGGATTTCTTCAATAGTTTCACTTGGTTATAAGGTACAAGAAATGCATTTTCAATAAATTTGTTGATATGCTTTCAATACCAATCATTACTGCTTCTACTTTACTAAAAAATGATTCTATTGTACATGAGAGTTACATAGAACAATATGCACATGACATTGATTTTCAAGATGTGTATGCTAGTTTGAGTGAAGGGAATCAAGTTGAAGAAAAAGATTATGACATGCATAAAAAATTGTTGTTTCATTTGGGAAAGCTATGTATTCCACAAGGAGAGAGGCTAAGTGTCGTGAGAGAAGCTCATTCATCTCTTATTGCTAGACACTTTGGGGTAAGAAAAATAGTGGTGCATCTACAATGGTATTGTTATTAGCCTCGCATGATAGATAGTGTGTCATGTTTTATAAGAGGTTGTTCTATGGGTGCAACAAGTAAGCCTAGTAATAGGAAACTTGGGTTGTACACGCCACTACCAGTACCATCAAGGCCATGGGAGAGTGTCTCCATGGAATTTGTTGGAGGTCTACGTATGTCAAGAAAGCAACATGATTATCTTTATGTAGTTGTGGATAAATTCAGTAAAATGTGTATACTTATGCCATGTAAGAAAACCATTATTGCTGAACAAACTGCTGAAATTTATTTTCAACATGTTTGGGTTCATTTTGGATTGCCCACTTCTATTGTTAGTGACAGGGATTCCAGGTTCATTGGGAATTTTTGGTCAAATATATGGAGAATGATGAACACAAAGTTGAAAAATAGTACCGATTTTCATCCACAAACAGATGTACAAACCGAGGTGGTGAACATAATAATTGTGCATCTATTGAGAGGATATTTTAGCAAAAATCCTAAGTTGTGGGATGAACAACTGCATTACATTCAGCACGCTTACAACCAGACAAAGCACTCTTCAACACAAACCTCACCTTTTGAAGTATTCTTTGGGTATTTGACAAAATCGCCATTAGACTTCATCTTTGGGAAGGATGTTGCAATTGATGCCCATAGTGATGTCGAAAGTTCATTGAGAAAATTCAGATTATACATCAACAAGTTCAAGAACATCTGGAGAAGAGTCAAAGGAAATATAAAGAGAGGCATGACAAACATCGGGTTGATCACAAGTTTCAAGAGGGAGATGAGGTATGGTTGCCCATTAGCAAAGAAAGGATGCAAGGGGAAGGTAAAAATCTCAAACCCATTCGTTATGGTCCTTTCAAGATCATAAATAAAGTTGGTAATAATGCATTCCAACTTGACTTGCCTTCTTATATGCAAATGTATTCAGTTGTTAATGTTGAAAAATTATGCTTTTATGAGCCACCTTCGATTGATGATCAAGGAGGTGATGTTCAACTACCTTCTATTGGATATTTCTCGCCAGAATTTCTGGATGAGCTCAAAGAAGATACAATTCTTGACAGGAGGACAAGAGCATCAAAGAGGGGAAGTGTTGACTACCTTCGAGTTGGGCTCAAAGGCACTAAACCAAGCAAGGAAAAATTGATGGAGGTTGGAAAGATGAGGGATCTGTACCCTCATCTAATGAATAGGTAATCAAGTATTTTGGGGTCCAAAAGCTTCCCAATGGGAAGGAGTGATCAGGAGTTCATAAATTTTGCTCAAAATTCAAAGTTACAGGATTGGGTTGAAACTAGGATGGTTGCGTAGATCTTATCTTCCTTATTCCGGCGCCGTGAATGGTTTGAAAAACCGATGTCGTATCAGGAAGATATCACGTTCTAATCGAAATGTATATATACATATTATATTATTAATAAAATCGCCTTCCATTTTTCCTATGTATCATGGGGATTCGCCTATTTATTATATATATAAATTTAGGGGGGTTCTTAAAATTTTCCCGGTTCGCAGGAATCGACCCCCAGACCTCCCATCGAGCATGCACAGTTCTTACCACTCACCCTACGCTTTGTTTCTTAACCAACTATGGTGTCGGCTTTATGTTATGGTTTATTGAAATCATATGTGGGGGGTTGGGAACCTCCGATGGTCCCAAATCACCAGCGGTCCCCACAACGTGTGTTCACATTGCAAACATTTAAAATGTTAACTCCAACTCCGTGCAGATAAACATTAACCGACAGCTCCAACCGCCATCATTCCACATTTTTTTTTCACATGGCATAACGGTTAATGTAACCACCGCCCCGCGGTCTATGAAACCCAACACATCAATCAGAGTTCAAACGCATCAAAACACAGTTATTGCCTCAAGTTTCGCTGACAGTTACGATGAAATGCAGTTTGGGGGTGCGCATGTGGCCACTGCCAAAACCGTGAAGTTAAATGTTGCAGTCATTCTAGCGGTAGTTTAGCAGGCGTGCCATTTTTGGTAGATTTCCTAATTTAACTCCAGTTAAGTGGAGTTCTCCACTTTTAGTGGAGCTTTCCTAGGTGAAACTGGGAAAAAGTGTAGGATGCCCAATTTTTTACCATTATGAGTGAACGAAGAGTCATTTTTGACTAATTGGAGCGTTCTGGAGCCATGGGTGTAGAGAAAACAACCATTAGAGCACTGTAACTGCATGTAATAGAAAAATTTTGAGCATAATGAAAGATGGACATGCCATTGGGAGCTAGACCAACAGATGTAGCCCAGGAGGGGTGAACTGCTTCATCATGCCTGCTATGTAAATTTCATGTGGTGATTTATTTCTCTGTTTTACACTGTTGTTCAGTGTTATTTAAGCTTGTTTTAAGCTTCTAATTCACTAAAAATCATCTACAATTCATGGAAAAATACCTCAATCCTTATGCAAACTAATGAACTGAATTTGCAGATGTTTTTAAATTGAAAAGAAACTTAGCACAACAAAACTAATACAATCATTTCAGATCAAATGTCTTGCATATTACAAGGCTTTCTATGAATCTTCTTTCACTGTATCAGATGACACACATAGGTACCAGAAGGAAAGTGGAATTCACTTTGGATTAAGTGAGAATTTATGACATGCAAGCCAACTTGAAGATTGCATCTGGCAAGGTAAATTATCAATCTAGTCTATATACATTTTCTAATTGTGTTTCTCAATCAAACTCTATTTTTCTACTTACGTATTCAAATGAAGAAAGTAGGATTTGGCACAATATATTTGGGCACTTGTATTTCATATATATGCAACAATTTAGCAAGCAAGGGATGGTCAAAGGATTTCCAACCATTGAGTTTTCAAATGGTGTTTGTAATGGACGTGCTCTTGGAAAGAATCCACAGGACAAGTTCAAGAAGGGGCATGCATGGAGAGCGTCTTCACTTTTGTAACTTGTACATAGTGATCTCATGGTTCCATTTCCAGTACTTTCAATGAGAAAATAAATATATGTGTTGTCATTTATAGATTATTACACAAGATTCACTTGGGTTCACTTCTTGAAACTCAAGTCTGAAGTTTGTCAACATCTAAATATTTTCAAAGTGCACGCGGAAAATCAGTCTGGAAAATGCATTAAGATACTCCAATCAAATAATGGGATGGAATATGTCAACAAAGATATCAAGAACCTTTGTAATGAACCAGGCATATAGTTTCAACATATAGTTCCTTACACTCCACAACAAAATGGGGTGGCCGAAAGGAAGAATCGATCTTTGAAAGAGATGGCCAATTGCATGTTGCATGCAAGATATTTTTCATCAAAATTGTGGGCTAAAGCTATGAATTATGCCTCATACATAAATAATATATCTCCTCAATAAATCTGTTACTGGAAAAACACCTTTGGAGGCTTGGACTGGCATGCAACTTGAATTAAGTCATTTCCACATTTTCGGATCTCGATCATGGGCCCGCATTCCTACAAAGAAGAGAAAGGCTTTGAAGCCTCAAAGTAAAGCATGCATGTTTGTTTAATATTCTGATGAAGTCAAAGGGTATAGATTGCTTGATATAAACATTGAAGAGCTCTTTATTGAAAGGAGTGTAAAATTTGACGAAGATATATTGCATGCACCAGAAGATGAACTTGTTACCAAGTTTCCATCACCACTCATTAATGATTATGCAGATGAAACTTCATATCATAATTTTGATGAAGATGAGCCTTTGCCTATGACACTTTTTGGACCACCAGTTTATGAACATCGAGATCATACTTCCTCATGTAGTTCAGAAGATTTTTGACCACCTTCAACACAAAAATTGCATAGCATGAGTGATCTCTTTGATGATCTTGCCTCTATACCTCAGTTTGAGGAAGATCCACAAACACTCTCAGCTATGGAGCCATGCATGCCCATGCATGCTTATATGATGCATGCATTTGATCCACAAACTTATGCAAAAGAAACTGGGCATCCTGAATGGGAAGCAACAATGGATGAGGAATATAACTCTCTCATTGAGAACCAGACTTTGGACTTGGTTCCGCTACCTTCAAATTGTAAACTTG
Organism: Pinus albicaulis; assembly: GCA_034641835.2. Taxonomy (NCBI): domain Eukaryota; kingdom Viridiplantae; phylum Streptophyta; class Pinopsida; order Pinales; family Pinaceae; genus Pinus; species Pinus albicaulis. The sequence goes on from CM076578.1 coordinate 691,664,512, forward strand.
TGAGGTGCAAGTGGGTTTACTGGACCAAGAAAGCAGCAAATGGCTAAGTTAGTCGATATAAGGCATAGTTGGTAGAAAAAGGTTTTTAGCAGGTACATGATGTTGACTATGATGAGACTTTTGCTCGAGTGGAAAAAATGGATTCCATTCGGCTAGCTATCTCCATTGCAACAACAAGAGGATGGGAGGTGCATCATATGGATGTGAAGAACGCCTTTCTTCATGGTGTTCTCGAGGAGGAAATATACATGGAGCAACCATAGGGATATATGCAAAATTCATATCTGGTATGAAAACTAAATAAGTCTCTCTATGGCCTCAAGCAGGCACCTAGGGCATGCAAAGATGGATTCCTATTTGTTATCTCAAAAAATTTTACACTGCAAATCTGATTCCAATGTTTATTTTTTGAAGAAAATTGACTCCTTGTTGACCATAGTACTCTACGTAGATGATATTTTGATAATAGGTAGTTCAGCTTCTGTCATTACTGAGATTAAAACTGCATTGCATATGTCGTTTTCTATGACAGACATGGGCTTGCTAAATTTCCTCCTTGGACTAGAGATCAATTAGAGTGGTTTTGTGATTACCATTTCTCAACCAAAGTATGCTAGATATCTTTTGGCACGATTTCACATGAGTGACTGCAAGCTAGCAACCACACCTTTCTTATCAGGGATATATCTTGATAATGGCAAAGACACACCATTGGTTGATTTCACATTGTACCGTCAGCTTGTGGGAAGTCTTATTTATCTCACTCACTCCCACCCTGATCTCTGATATGCCGTAGGAGCAGTTTCTAGATACATGCAAGAGCCACATGAGTTACAATGGAAAGATGCAAATCACGTCATTTGATATTTCCAGGGGAAAATTACCCATGGGATTCATTATGCAAAAAAGTGTTCTTTGGATCTCATTGGGTTCATAGATTCATATTGGGTTGGCGACAACATTGATCGCAAGTCCACCTCCGTTTATGTACTTAGTTTTGGATACGGCCCAATTTGTTGGTCAAGAAAGAAGCAGGCTTCCATTGCTTTATCATCAGCAGAGGCCATGTATAGAGGAGCAGTCAATGCCACTATTTAGGCCATTTAGCTACAACATTTCCCATCTGAGCTTGGGATTAGTGTCCATCGTCCAACTGTCATCTCGTGCGATAATCAAAGTACACTAAAGTTTTGCAGCGATCTAGTGCAACGACAACATACCAAACACATCAATATCTACATGCACTTCATTAGTGAACTCATTCATGATGGGATCATCGATCTTCAATACTGTCCTAGTTCCAAGCAGACTGCTGATATCTTCACCTAGACTTTCACTGAGCATAAGTTTCGATTTCTCCGAGATCGTCTCGGGGTGAAGGACACGACTGCCTAACAGTTGTCCTTTCTCTACTTTTTTCATTATATTTTGTATATGGGTACCTAAAATGACCATGTTGCCAGGACTCATTCATTTTGCATCACACTCACCTAAGTTATACTTAAGGAGGGGTGTTGGTGTACATGCACATAGTTAGCCTTAATTAGCTTTATTTCAACTCTAGTTATTGCATGCGATGTGCACTTGTCTTTAGCTAGTTAACTCGAGTTCTTACATGTGATGTGCACTTGTCTTTAGCTAGTTAACTCTAGTGCTAACACGTGGTGTTCACTTGGCTTTAGTTAGTTAACTCTAGTGCTTGCATGTGGTGCATGTGCACATTAACAAAACATAAAGCACACTTAGCTTCAGTTAGCTTTAATTATCCATAGTTATTGCATGTAGAACTAAGATTAACTTAGTTTCTTTATGTATTGATTCTCAAACTAATATTGATGAATAAATTCCATTCTCAATTCTAATTTTTCTTTTTCAATTCTCACAAGTTTGTGCAATCCTTCTTCAGCTAGTTCTGTATTTGTGCTCTAATAATTTTTCACAAGGTCATAGAAAGTTCACGATCTATTCATAATGATTACGAGAAACAAAAAAATTGTCTCGGTTGGTGTCCTACTCGCGTCTGCCACTACACAAGTAGCAGACATATTAGAGATTGGAAAGCGAGTGTTTCTCAAATCCACCTACAAAGGCAATCTAATTTTCCTGCCAGCGGGGAATATGACGAGCCTACTCTGTGCACCCAAGTATCAGTTCAAAACCAAGGATCTGGTTTTGTTGGAAACACAAGGATATCTGCACAGAAGGAGCTTGTGGAGAGTTTATTAACCGATGAAAATGTGTTAAGGATACCTTTTATAGATGTCTTATGTTGTAAATTATTATATTGCATTTTTTTATTTATTAAGTTGTTTTAAAATATAAAAGAATATAAATATGTTTTTTTAATGGTTATTAGTTGTTTTTATGCATATTAATATATTGCATTTTTTTATTTATTAAGTTGTTTTAAAATATAAAAGAATATAAATATGTTTTTTTAATGGTTATTAGTTGTTTTTATGCATATTAAGTATTTTTTTTTCACTATCAGACTTTATACTCTATTTAATTTTATTTTTCAAAAAAATTTGATAATTTATTAAATATTTTTAATTGAAAATTTAATATGAGAAAATATACACATGATATTGTAAATTAAAAATTAGTTTGATAAATTTAATGTGAAAAACATTGCCATATAATATTGTAAATTAAAAATGAGTTTTCTATTTACCTATTATATACATGGGGGTAGATAATATATTATGGTAGAGATATTTTAGTGAAGGATTGAATAATATTAAGGATGATGATGATGTGTTTACTCAATTGAAAAGATAATAAAAAATAAAAATAATAAAAACAACAAATTTGCTCAATTCAATCTAATATATTATAAATTTATTTTTCTTAATACAATTACAAACCAAAAAAATATAACATTCATATCATATTAAAAAATAATAATGATTAATATTTGCAAACATGATATTTCAAAACTATATATACATATATATAACATTAAAAAATATTACAAATTAATAAAACACATTAAAGAAAAATGTCATATACATATTTATATGTATTATGATAGTTTTAATAGAATTAAAAATAAAAATATTTCATATATAGATATATGAAATATATAGATATATGAAATATATATAAAATATAAAAAATTTGATTTTACTATATGGATTATTCATATTTATAATCATTATATTTAACTTTATTTTAATTAATAAATATATAAAAACTTAATAATTCCTATAATTTCTCTCCATATAATCTATCATATGCAAATCACATTGAAAAATTAAATTAAAAAAATTAGCAAACATAAACATATGAAAGACAGATGCCATATGTATATGTATATATGAAAGACTTCCATAGAATTTGTCAGATTTGTGATACTAAGAAGGTGGAAGATGAAAAACACCTCTTTTTAGACTTCCCGGCTCTTTCCCACATTCACTCTCAATTCTCTATCATCAACCACACATCAATCTTCTTGACTTATGAAGCCAGGCTCTTTCCCACATCTGCTCTCATTTCCCTATCATCAACCACACCTCCAATATTCTTGACTTATTAAGCTAACCCAACTATAGAGATCTTGGAGTGCTTCTTTCCCTTCTCCTTGATCACAAAAACAAGATTTTGAAGAATGAAAATTACACTCTTTTTTCTTTTCTCGAGGTCCGATAGACCACATTGGTCTTAGTGGACGTTAATCATCATAATAATCATCATTATAAAGATTTTAATTGAATTAAAATTAAGAATACATATATATAGAGAGAGAGAGAGGTGAAATTTATATATAACGTAAACCAACTTGTAGATCCATGTTAACTTCAAATTTATCATACACTGAAAGGGATCAAATATTTCGAAGTGCAACCCTCCTTTTATAGTGAAATAATTGAGGAGAGGTTTGTGCCTCAAGGGATTCAACCACTCTCAATGCATGGCAAATCATGAGTTGAGATGGGTTAGTGAGAGACAACATGAAATTACTAGATAATCATTATTACATACTTGTAAATGTTTAAACTAAACATGATCATTTGACATTTACATCATTATGAATCCAAGTAATCACAAAGTTACAACAATTTTTAGTGGTGAAAACTTTGAATAGTAATAAAATGAAACGATTAAGATTTTGAATCCTTCTCAATCTAGTGGAGAAGGATCAATGCTAGTTTATCTTCTTCAATTTTTAGTATAATGACATAATGATAAAAACTATGTTTATTTATTGATTGAGATTAGTATGATTATTATAATTTTACATACTTTCCTTAATTTTTTGAGAATGCAAAGAGTCTTATTCAAAAATATATTTCAATAATTACATGATGAATAAGTCGATTACTAAAAAATTAACAATGTTGAATGATAACAAATGTACACAAAACCAATGCATGTGCACAAATCAATGCATTGATTTCAATATACATATCAATTTCTACCCAATGTCAATTTCCATATATATTTTTATTTCAATTTTTATGTCTATTCCTATTTTTGTTTTTATTTCAATGTCAATTTGAATTTTATTTCAATATCTAATGCATTGAGTTCAATATCTAAATTAGTCTCTAAATGTGTTGATCTGGAAATTCTAAAAAATATATATCAAGATCATTGTGTTAATTTCAGTGCATGCCAATTTCAAAGTCAATAAGTTTATTTCTATTTATGTTTCTATTAAAATTCTAGTGTGTTAATTTTAATACACATGCCAATTTCTAGATACGTCTAATTAAAAGTTACAAAAAAATGTACACTAAATTCAATGCATCTACATTGAAATTAAGTTTTATTAGAACCATAAATATTTGCTGATATCCATATATATTTTTATTTTTTTCTTATGGGTAAATGCATGAATATGGGTTACACTTTTGGGCCAAATGTGGCAATGGAATTTCAATTTTTTCCTCTTTTATTGAATTGCAGCCCTCAAAAGTCATATAAGCATTGTGAATTTTGATTAGGAGTGGAAAGATAATATGTGGAGAATTATGTTGTTGTCCTCATGATATTTTTTGAAAAAAACTTTAGTGTCATATAATCTCTCAATTTTCCATTAGATGCAATACTTGTCCTTGCAAAATTTCGCACATCTTAAGAGCCATGTGTGTGTTCACTTACCATAACTTAGTCTAAAATGTGTAATTTAATATATATATATGAGAATGATATATAGTGAAATAACTAAGATTTTCATATTAAAAATTTATTTTTTTATGAAAAATTATATTTTTTTATCATTTTTTGAAGTTGGCAAAGTAATATTTCAATTGCATTTTGGAGGCACATGTGTTCATGTAAGATTCTTTTCAACTCTTTAAATAAATTGAAAAACCAAGAGTACCCTTTTGAACAGGACTAGTAAACGAACATAGCTGTATTTTTTGAAATTTTCTCGTTGTGTATATTTTATTTTATTAATATTTATTCAACCCCTTTGAAACTATCCAAAAAAAATTCAAGCGTTATGTTTAAAAGAAATTAGATGAAAAATATGAAATGAATTTGAAAGTTTCAAATTCATATGCCATTGGATAGAGGATTCTTTCACGAATCCAACTTGAACAACTTTGCCACTTAAGGACAAATTCTACTCTAAATCTGTTAGGGTACAAAATTGGGTTGCAAAGAAATTTGCAGAAGGTGTGCTAAAATTATGTTTTTTAGGACATCGAGAGCTTGATCAAGCGCTTCAAATTCTCGGTCAAGTGCTTAAATTCAAAATTAAAATTGCTCCGTCAAGGGTTAAAAAATCCCTCGATCGAGTTGTATAGGTGGTTAACCAGCGACTCGATCGAGTCATTAAAAAGCTAACCACCACCAACCGCCTACCAACTTCTATTAATGTTATTTATGAAAAATGCTATGGCTCAAGAGCTCGATTCGATCCTACAGCTCAATCAAGCCTCTATTTTCAACCCACAAAAAAAAGAAGAAATTAGTCTAAATTCGAATGTAGAAAAGAAAAGAAAAAAAACATTCATTCATAGAGAAATATCAAAGCGTGAAAATTACACAAGGATTCACAACAAACGTGGGAAATTGGAGATTTGGATCTAGAAAAGGAAATAAATTGCCATCCACTGAGGAAATGTGAGAAAATATAGATAAAGGATGAGAAAAATATGTCATATATTGAGAGAAAAAGAAAATCATGCAATTCAATAAAGTCATGCAAATACAGGTAATTCAAATGGTCTCACTTCTCATATTACTTGTTCCATATTGTACGCATTAGGAAATGATTGAAAACCATAAAAAAATGGAGAATGAAACAATAAAAATAAGATAAAATAAAAATTGAAATAAATACCATGTAGTTTGTTGTATATGTTTCTCCTAGGCAGTTCTTGGGTGCGAAACTGCACCAGGAAACCAACTCGACCAAACTTTAGGTTCAAGCTTTCCCTCGAACCAGAAGGGGCTCCCTCAAGTGTTACGAGGCATTTTTTAACAATGTTCACTGTCACTAGACAAAAACATATGAAGCAAAACTACCTGATCTATGATTTCTTGTAGGTGGTTAATGATGAGTACCTAATCTCCGCTCAGAAATAAAGCCTCTCTTGTTGAAACTTGATCAAAGTTCCAATGTACAACTTTGACAGAATAAGATAACTTTAGAGAGTTTGGTAGAGGAATCAAAGAGAATATATGATAATTAAACATTCATATCGAATACTTAATCAACCAGATATAGTAGATGTGTGTAGAATACTTCTACAACTAAACAAGTATACATTCAAGAGATGACAAAAGGCGACAATTAAAGAAGCATAGGAGCATTTAAAACATACTGTTCAATAAGCTAATCTATATAATTATGATAACATCGCGGTGGGTTGCTAGGGAGGTTGATACTCTAACCTAGCCTTGCCCTATATCCTATGTTACCTTGAACATATCCAGAAATAGATTATGAAATCACAGGGACATACATACATGAGAAACAAATTATGTCATGAAACTAGAGCCAAAATACTTCAATTAGAAATTCTGCAATAGAAGTATTTACAAAAAATGGGATGGTTTTGGCATCAAAATCCAACCCTTTTACAATGAAAATGAAAGAATATATAGACTATTACAACCCTCAAGTTGTTACCTAATCTCTAGGAATCAAATCCTTGAAAAAAAATAGAAAATAAAATAATCTCTAGCTTGTTACAAAAGATCTGGAAATGTCCCCTTGAAATTGGGATTTAAGTACACTATCGATTGATCCTCTTCTTTCAAAATTGCATCAAATATTTTGTTTGCTAACATTATTCCTTGGAATATGAATATGTTTTAATAGCTGCTGATTCTTCTCCTTAGATATGTCTTTGACTATTAATTTAGATGTTCGAGTGTTGTCAAAAAATGTGGAGTTGTTGAAGTTGCCCCCACAAAATCTATTATCTTCCCTTCAACCCTGGTCAACTTTGCCACTTGTTAAAAATATACACATGTATATTACATCGCTTTTAATAGTAGCCTTTGGGAAAAGTATGTGATGTGTATGGATCACACGAGCTATGAAAAATAAATAATGGAATATAATTAAGGTTGTACTGATCTGGTTTATTATTCTATTTTAATCTAATCATTGTTATAAATCCAATCTCATTTTGTCAATGTGTAGTGTTGGAATCAATTGGAATCTTCATATAGTCTCCAACATTGTAGTGGAATGGATTAATTTAACATATGCTGTGATATGGGCATATAATTACATTAATTGAGATGTTGAATAGGTTTGTGTTGCCTCATTTTGATTTGTTCTAAAAACAATGACCAACAATGAATGAAGACAGAAGGTTTCAGAGGCGTTGAAGGTGTTTTGATTTGGTCTCCCCAAGGGTGTAACAAATTCCATTAATAATTGATTTGGTCACGCTTGAATGATTTTATTTGGTCTTCATTTGAGCTAATCTGGTTGATAACGCACTTGTTGATCTAGTAGCTTGATATGGTCTCCAAAGAACACAATTAATCATTGATCGTTAATCTGGCTTGTTGATTTGGTTGTGGTAAATTGGATTGAAATTAATTTTTGAATTTGGTCTACAATTTAATGTGATTGATAGCTATGCAAATCCAATTGTTAAATGAGGCTACTATGAGTCAAACAAAAGTTTAGACAGAGTGCATATGTCCTGTAGTTTGATGGTGTGCATAGTGAGAGTCGATGGAAGTTGAATGTAAGGCCGAGGATAAATTTAGTATATAGCATATATGTCAAATTTTTTATACTAGAATACCAATGTGATTTGATCATAATTGATGTGGCATCTCGATTAAAAAAGTACAATTTTAATTATCTAATGGAGAGGTGTGATTAGTATGCAAATATTGATATTTGGCTACTTGCGTTGAAAATACTATAGAAAACCCAAAATGTATGCATTTCTATTCTACTACATAGTATTGTGCATGATAGAGGATGCTACTGAAAGTGATGAAGTGTAGCACATTATATACTATAATGCATAATTGTTGTAGAACAAAACAAACTCCTTTAGCATCAAATAGTGCCTCTAGTTCTTTAGTGCTTAAACCATGACATCAAATTCCCTGTCATAAGAAGAGTATTTCTTCTTGGAGGAATTCAACTTCTTGCTGAAATATTCAACATGTCTTCCTTCTTGACTCAATACTACTCCAATGGTTGTACCACTAGAATCACATATGACTTGGAAAATGTGGTTGAATTCATGTAGTGTCAACACTGGTTTCTTAGTGATATTCTTCTTCAAGACCTGGAAAATTTTCTCTATTGTTGTTTCCCAAAACAATGGTTGTATATCCTTCTTAATTGTTTCAACGATGGGTGTAAAAATACCACTGAAATTCTTGATGAATTTCTGATAGAAGCTAGCTAAACCATGAAAACTCCTAACTCAAAAAATGTTCTTGGGTGAAGGAAAGATTACAATCGCCTCTATTTTCTCTCGATCCATTTTTAGCCCATCATTTGAAATGACAAAGCCTAAATATACCAACTCAGACCTCATGAAAATAAATTATTTAGATTAATCAACATTTTCTCTTGCTACAACCTTTCTAAAACATACTTCACATGCCTAATGTGTTCTTCCTTTGTTCGACTAAAAATCAAAATATCATCCAAATAAACAATAACAAACTTACCGATGAAATCCTTCAAGACCTCATTCATCAACTGCATGAAGTTACTTGGTTCATTTTTCAGTCCAAATGGAATAACCAACCATTAATATAGTCCATTATTTGTCTTGAAAGTTGTCTTCCACTTGTCCCCTACTCTAATCCAGATTTGATGGTAACAACTCTTCAAATCAACCTTGGAAAAATAGGTTGCCCCACTCAAACAATCCAACATGTCATCCATCTGTGGCAATGCAAATATGTACTTGATTGTAATCTTGTTGATTTATCTGGAATTTGTGCACATCCTCCATTCCCCATCTTTCTTTGGACTAAGTACTACACGTAAAACATATGGACTCAGGATCTCCCTTATCAACCCCTTGTCCAATATGTTAGCCTCTTTCATAAAGGAAATTATAAATCCAAAATTACAAAAATAAAATAATGTAAAGTTAGGATAAATATATTTATTAAATTAGAATATTTAATAAATATTAGAGATACTTAGAAATAGTATTTTGTTAGTAAAAATAGGACTCTAGAATAGATTCGTTTCCTAGGCTCTAAAATAGGAATAAAGTTAGTAGAATGGTTAGAAGTTAATTTATTGTAAATGGACACTTGTTGGTTTTCCAAGTGATCCATAACTAGATTAAGTTAGAACATAGAGCTTATAAATAGGTTAGTTTCCTAATTTCATTGTAATGTGAGTGTAATGTGAGAGTGAGAGTTTACGTTTGTAAACTCCTGCAATTTGTTATGTAATATTTTTTCATGATCAATAAAAGTATGTGTCTGAGGGCACTTCTAAATCTGCATGTGGTATCAGAGCTATTGCGTCTTGGCATTGTTGGATAGTTTTCAGTGCAGTGGAAGAAACAAAATCTGAAGAAGACAATTGAGCGTAAGTGTGAGATGTCAACGTTTGTGAAGAGTGCATGGTTGCTTCCGTTACTCAAATCGTAAAATGGAGGTAACATTTGATTCTATAGATCTGTGCACTCCATTTCAAATCAAATAATTGATGAATTGCTTTAATGTATCTATACTGCAATTTTGCGGCCATAAACTTGAACATCACAGATAAATATCTGATGAATTATTTTTTTTGTGAGTCGTTGTCTTGTTTTATAATTGAGTGGATTGATGGAAATTAAGAAAATAGTGGATCATGGAGATGGAGATTCTATGTGTATGTGAGTTTTATTAAAAAGAATGATCAGGCAATTTTCTTAGAAGAGGCCAAGCATTGACAGAGCATTGGCCAAGTTCTCTGCGTATATCGCGCTATGATTTGGTATGAGAACCTGCAGTCGTGAAGTTTCTGGTGCCATCGTTTACACAGTGTGCATAGTTACCAATGCAAAACTGTGCTTCTATTGTCAAAAGGGGTAGGTTAGTGATGGTTGAGGATTCTTATCAGAAATGTTTCGAATACAGTAGAAATTTGGATGAAACAGCTTCTTCTTGAATATTTAGATTGTTGTACATTTCTCTTGTGTGCTTTCTTGTGTCATCGGCTCTTATTTCTTTGAGCTACAATGCCTTTTCACTAGATTCAACAAGTGGAGAGAGTCAGATCTCACAGTTGTAGCAGAATCTAGCTCACATTGTTCAAAAAAATGACATTGCTGGAACTCGTAATGAAGAAAATAGGGTGTTCGAAGATCAAACAAATATTCAGGTGCCAGATTTCGACAGGTATACAAATGGAAGAGATTTGGACCAGGAAAATCAAATTATCTCATCAATGAACCAAGGTAGTTCTCTTGAGAATGCAGATAATGGAGATCCATCACTACATGGCTTACTTGCTGAAGGCTTTTGCAGTATGGACGCAGATTTCCAGAGTCTGTGGAACGTTGAAAACAAATTGAGAGTGCAAGAAATCTGTTGTAGGTTTTACCATAGAGTTATGGCAGTGCACGGGTTGCACTGGTCGATATTCGTTTAGATGGCATAACAGAATTTGATAGACGTGGTCCTCTTCTAATTGGTAAAAATTCAACTATTGTATCTATTGTCAAAATTCCAGAAACCCTTCCACCATTCAGAGGCAATTTCAATCCGGCCTCTACATTTTCATAACTCTCAGATTCGAGAGAATGATTTTCTTCAAAGTTGCTATTGCTAGCAACTAGATATTTTTTTTTGCAACCTGGAGGTATGGAGAACCCGACAAACATAGCCACCAACCTATCTGCTCTTAGAACCAAATCCATTGGAAAGTCATGATCAGGAAAGAAGGAATTGCAGTGTGTTTATGCCACTTCCTAGTAATCCTCAAGTCGTGCCTCTCGAATAACAATATCTGGACAGATTGCTGGAAGATAGTGAACTGCTTCACTGCTGCTCTTTCTTCTTCCTTCTACAGGTGACTGGTGCCAGAGATTCGATGTATTCCATGGAGATTTATGTGCAGGAGACTTTGGATGAACATATGGTAGATGGGCATGGGGCATGCATAGGCTTACAGACAATGAAAGGATGGTTTGCATGGCGTATTAATGCGAGATTTTATTTTGCCACTGCTGGAGTTCCTCGCTCACTCCATACATAATGCGTTGCAGCTTTTGTTGCGCTGCTGTCGGAGAGTTTTTTGAAAAACATCCAAGTTATCCCCAAGTACAGCCTTCTCAACTGGGTTTTATTTATTTAACTTTTTGGTTCACAAAAAGGGAAACATTAAAAAAAAAGGAGTATATTAAAAGCTTTAAGGAGATTTGAATGATATTAAAGCGATAAATGTATTTTTCATTAAATTAATATTGCAGGGGATGATTTTTTTAAGTTGGGATATATTCACTTCTAGGCCATCAAGCCTTTGGAAGTCAAGTGTATTGGAGACGATTTTTATTTTTGCATAAGAGTGAAGATTGTAATAAGTGGAGTAATAAGTTGTAATTTGAAGAGATAAGGTGTGAGCAATTATTGCACACGGTTTTTGAACGGATTTGTTTCCAAAATTTGCGAGCGTCAGATTCTCCTTGTTTGAGAAAGCTTCCATGGCAATGTTGTAAAAGATGAAAGATTGATGATCTCCATACTCAATAAAGACATATTATTTGTGGTGTTCAGGTGTCCTAGATCCGCCCGAAATTGAATAAGGGGATCTTAGGTACACCATGTGTGTTTGTGATGGCGCATGTTTTTTTTTATGGCTTCATGTTGTTGCTTTTTGATTTGTGTCTAGTTGTGACACATCAATAATTTCATTTAATATCACATACATAAAGTTCAATATCAGCAAGCACAACACATAGCTGCAAGATCAACACATGCATTTGCGCCACTACAACCTTTAATCAAAGATTGTCTACATCAGCATTCTACATCAACAATCCAATTCACTTAGTCAAGAAAAGTCATCATCAACGTTCTTGCAAATCCATTTAAAGAACTTGTAATCAAATTCATTGTTTTAAGTGAATCATTAAAAATTCATTGTTGATGAATTTTTAAGAGGACAAGTGAATTCATTATTTTAAAGTGAATCATTGTAAGCTTTCTTGGGTGCATTGTCGACAGTGTTCGACACCCTTCTTTTACACAAAATCAAGTGAGTGCATGAGTTTTTAAATCAAACAAGCAACAAGTTTACATCTCCAAGCGAGCGTGAGTATTCATTAAAGAAATTCGCATCAATTCAATACAAAGATCAAACCTTCAAGCGAGCCAGAGTGAAGTTCATTGCAGCAATCATCAAAGCAACCAAACAAGTTACAACAATCAAGCAAGTTGAGATCGACATCAAGCGAGCATGACTATTCATTCAAGTGAGCGTGAAGTCATCAAGCAAGTCAAGTGAGCAAATAAACAAACGCGATCATCATCAAGTGAGCGTGAATTCCAGAGTTTAAGCAAGAAATTCTACAATTCTAGCAATTGTTCCAAGCAATTGCAATAAGCAACAAATCAAGTGAGCGTGCCATTCACGCCACATTCAAGCGAGCCTGTCATTCAAGTGAAAGAGTTCAAAGAACGACATCTACAACAAGACAACCTAATTTCAAGAGTGCAAGTTCAGATGGCATAACATATTCAGTTGTTAAACATTCCTCATAGTTTGATCATCTCCAGTGATGAAGACATGGTGCATGTCAGCAAAGAAACTCTTGCTGATCTTTCACGGCATCTACAACAAACACATGAAACTATTGAGTTTCTTCAACTAGAGTCGCAACTTCAAAGGATTGAATTGCAAGAAAAGAGTGATACTTTCAAGTCTTTGAGCCATCCAGATGATAAAGTCATTCATTCAAACAGCTTCAAGTGTCGAAGTTGTTCCAATTCCTATTTCTTCCAAGCCCATCATCAAGCCCTGGGAAGAAATTCAACATAACAAGAATCGACGCGGCTTAGGATATGTCAATGATGACACCAACCTGCATATTCCAGATTATTCCAAGCCAATTAAGTTTGTCAGTGGAGGATTTCTTGCACCACTCACCTCAACAAGTTCTGAGAAAGTTGCAAACAACTAGCAATGCACACAACCCAGAGTTGCAGACAACCAAAATTGCACGCAACCTGAAGTTGAAGTTCAACCGACATGTTCTCATTGTCAAAGAACCGGTCTTATGGAAGATCAATGTTTTGATCTCCATCCTTGTCGCCAGTGTGGCAAGCCTAATCATTCCTCAAAAAAATGTCGCAACCAACCAAAATCAGCCCGATTGAAGATACATTATGAATGGATCGACCCTTGGAAATTGTCATCCATAGTCAAACGATTGTCTCAGTTCTACAATCGAATCCAATCACACATAGTGCAGCCAATAGTGAAAAGATGATGGAACTCTCATGCAATTCAACCGGGGAGTACACCAATGTAAAACTCCTACACCTAAAGGGGGGGAGTTCAGAAATACTTTCCAAGAGAAGTGTCTCTCCTTTCAGCTGACAAAGGGGGGAAAATGTCAATGAAATTGACAGTGGTTGTCAGACTGAAAGTCTCGAAAAAACCAGCAAAAGAAGCCAGTGGGCATCTTCAACAGCAAGTGGGCATCAACAAATTTTCCAGTGGGCATTCAACAACAAAGAAGCAGTGAACAGTTTTCAGCACAGCAAAAGCAACAATGAGTTGTTTTTGACATCATTAGCCAGTGGGCTTTGAACAAAATTTTGATGCTGATTTCATGCAAACGATAGATGGATCCTTTTGCAACTTGGCACTTGATGGAGTTGTCAAGAAACATTCAGAGATGAATCAAACATACAGCTGAATCATGGTCTCTTGAGATTGAAGATTTTTTCAGCATCAACTTGAGAACTTGGAAGATGGTTCCACGTTCTTATTTTGGATTTATCCTTGAAGGGGGGAATGTTAGCCTCTTTCATAAAGGAAACTATAAATCCAAAATTACATAAATTAAATAATGTAAAGTTAGGATAAAATATTTATTAAATTATTATATTTAATAAATATTAGAGATACTTAGAAATAGTATTTTGTTAGTAAAAATAGGACTCTAGAATAGAGTCATTTCCTAGGCTCTAAAATAGGAATAAAGTTAGTAGAATGGTTAGAAGCTAATTTATTGTAAATGGACACTTGTTGGTTTTCCAAGTGATCCATAAATAGATTAAGTTAGAACATAGAGCTTGTAAATAGGTTAGTTTCCTAATTTCATTGTAATGTGAGTGTAATGTGAGAGTGAGAGTTTACGTTTGTAAACTCCTGCAATTTGTTATGTAATATTTTTTCATGATCAATAAAAGTATGTGTCTGAGGACACTTCTAAATCTACACAATAGTCCTTGAACCTACTTCCTTATCTCTTCATTCTCATTGGTTGTCATGCGGTAAGCAACCTTATTTGGAAGGCATGCTCAGGTTATCAGGTCTATGTGATGGATGATACTTCTCTTAGGTGGAAACTCACATGGAAAATCATTTACCATATCACTAAACTTATGAAACATCTCTTGAATCTCAATATGTAAATATGGAATTTTAGTGTGCAGAAGTATTACCTTTGGCTTGCATACCACAATATATCCGACCTCTTCTTTGTTCATTTGTTACAAAAATTCCTTTCCTCCCAACAACAATGTTTTTGAGCTACTTTTTCGAGTTGTAATTTCTTCCTTCAATGGTACAAGAGTGTGCTTGATACCATCATTTTCAAACTTATAGGTGTTGTTATCTCCATCATGCACTAATTTCCTATCCAATTTCTAGGAGCGTTCCAAAAGAAGGTGGCATACATCCACTAGCATAATGGCATAAACTACCTTATCCTTATATCGGTATATCTGGAACTCCACTTCACTTTGCTCACTTACCAACAATTGGTGACATTTTTTCAACCATGTCACTTTATAGGGTGTTGAATGCTTTAGCCTTTTCAATCCAATTTTTTTCACCATGTATATAGAAACTAGATTGTCAGTGCTTCCACTATCAATCACCACTTTGTAGCATTTTCCTCCAGCCTTAAAAAATAGTCCTAAACAAGATTTTTCTCTGTGCTATTTTTGTAGTCTCCTTAGCTGGTTTCTACAAGACCTTATTCATCATTAAATCTTCTCCCATCTCTAGTAAATTTTTAGCCATAGGTTATTGTGCTTATGTTGCTTCTAGTTGAGCTACATATGCATCTCTTTGTACTCCTTTCTCATTCTCAGGACACTCAAAATATCTGTGACCCAACTTCCCACATTTATAGCACCGATAGACAGTCTCTATGCGTATTCCTATACCTCTACCTCTTCGGTAAGGTATTCCTCATTTGGAGTCACCTTCCTTCTCTTGTTGTCCTTGTTTCTTTGGGTTATTTGCATCATTATTTTCAGCTGAATTCTTCCCCATTATTTCTATCTGTCCTTTTCCTCTAGCAAAACCACAACCTCTACTTGAATTTTTCTTCCTCATTATCTTATCTTCTGCCTTCAAGGAAAATTGGTATGCTTATTCCATCATCCTGGGAGAAATCACGTTTATTTCATCTTGAGTCTCTAGCTTCAATCCATTGATATACCTTGGTGTCTTCTCTTCGATGTATTCTACATAACTTGCCATCAAATTCACCCTATAAAACTCCTCAATAAACTCTCTAACTGTCAATTTTTTTTTATTCTGGTTATGCACCTATTTGTAGACGGGAAACTGATAGTATTTTGGCATAAACTTCACCTTCATCTTTGCTATCATCCCATCCCAAATTTTTATCAATGGTTTCGCATATTTTCTTCTTTCAGCCTGCACATTGTCCCACCACAATGTAGCATGGCCTTCAACCTAATTACAACAAATTTTACTCACTTATATTCTTCAATATCCTCATACCTGAAATATTTATATATTTCACTAATCCAATCCATCGAATTCTTGGCTACATACTACTAACATAGGTAGACAACTCAAGTTTTGGTCTTGAACTTGAGCTTAGAACAAACCTCAACAATTTAAATTCTAGAGCTTAATTCACAGGTGTTTCTCTTTATGTTGTAGCTTGTTCCTCTGATACGTTTTCATCTCCAGCCTCAGGTTCTTGCTTCCTACTTGTCTCCATGGCCTCTAAACGATTTTTCAACCTTTGTATCTCTTCTTGGAGTTTTGCATTAGCTACATCTAGTCTCCCTCCATGACCTTGTGATATTTTTGCTCATGTTTACATCTCCCTTTGTCATAGAAAACGCCACTAATTCCAAATGCATCTCTATCACAAATGTGGCTCTATCTAAAACCTATCTACGATACCACAAAATGATGGAAACAAGTTAGCCCATAAGGCAATTTAGACACAACGCAGTGCAAAAAAAATAAAATTGGTTGTAGGTGCTGCGAAATAATTTCGTAGCTCCCTTTTAAGAAAACCTGTAGGTGTAGTGAAATATTTTCATAGTGCTTCCATATACTTTGTTTTCATCTTGTGGAAGGAAAAATGACTTTCTGTCTCTCTGTAGAAATTCTATCAATGGATTCAATCCGATCTTGTGATGTACTAAAACAAGATACTGAATCCTTCTACAATATATGCAGAATGCAAAACATTATCGCTCAATCACATGCAAGTAAGAGAAATAATTAAATCAATTGCACAACACAAGATGTTCTTTGGGAAAGAAACTGCTAAAAACCGAACTATCTGTATAGTGCATTAAGTCAAGGAATCATGAAACAATACAATGCTTTCTTGCTCACAAGAATCTCCCGCGCTCTACCAATTGTGTCACATTGATCTAGGAAAAATTGGTCTAGTACTTAGTAATTTCTTAGCCTTCCTTCAACATGCCTTTCTCATGAAATTCCAAGGGAATTAGCTCCTTATTAAATAGGAAAAATATCCTTCCTTGATTGCGCAATGCAACATGGCATCCCAATGACTATAATTACACATGGGAAATTTTCTTAAAATACAACTGATAATTATGTTCCCTTTAACCTATGTATCAACTGATTCTCTCTCATAATTGAATGCATGAAACTATTAATATTGAATTATTAGTTATCTGATTGATCATTGCATGCAAATTAATTCTAATTTAATTCACTTGACCTCTCACTAGTTCATCTCTCAGTTAGAAATAGTTAACTGATTATAACTCAATAAGTTGAGTTAACTCACTCACACCATGCATCAACGGATGGATCAACTCCAACTAGACCCCCAAAATATTAGAATCCCTCTACATGCCTAATCTTAGACCCTCTACTCAAATTTCCTGAGCTAAATCAGTCATCATGACTTAGTTAAGTGATACAAGTTATTATGAGATGAAATTAAAATTTATTTTCTAATTTATTTAAGGGAAAAATAAATTAATGCCCCACATTCCACGGAAAAAATTATGATGTATCAAGTTTCCACATTCCTGGTGCATCAAAATTTGACACCCTTTGTGGGTGCATTTTCTTGTTGAATTTCAACACTCCCTCTCAACAAGAAAGGGATTATCAGCTACTTGATCCTGCCTCTGTGGTATTAAAATTTTCTATTTTCCAACACCTTCGTCAAGATGTCTCCATCTCGATCCTCTATGGGAATGTACTGTAACAACATAATGCACCTCTGAACACAATCTCTGAGATGATGATACATGATATCAATATGCCTTGACCTATCATGGAATACCAGATTAACCGAGAGTTTAATGAAACTCTTTTTATCACAATGTATCATCGTCATATCCATATCCTAACCAAACAAACCAACAAGTATCTTCCTAATCCATATGGGCTCGCATGTAGCGTGACTAGCTTCCATGTACTCTTCCTCTATTGAACTGAGTGCAACTGATCATTGTTGCCTGTTGTACCAAGAAACTATTGTTGATCCTATGCTGAAGATGCCCCCTGATGTGATTTTCCTGTATAATGGACTGCCTGACCAATCTGCATCGGTGAAGCCTTGAAGCTTTACTCCCTCTATCCTTCTATACCATAATCCATACTCTGTAGTGCCCCTGAGATATCTCAAGACATGCTTCCCTAACTTCCAAAATAGCTTGGTTGGCTTAACCATAGCTTGACTAAGCTAGTTAACTGCGTAGCATATGTATGGTCATGTGTTAACCAAATACATAAGTGAACCAACAAGATGCTTGTAAATAATAGGATCCACTACCTCACTTGAAGTAGCATCCTCCTTCCTCTAGTTTCCTGCAAGGGGAGTCTCCATGGGTTTGATGCCCTCCATGTGGAACTTCCTCAGAATCTCCTTGGCATACTTTCCCCAAGATACAAATAGCTCCCCATCTCTTTGCCATATTTCCAAACCAAGGAAATAATGCAAGAGCCCCATGTCCTTCATCTCAAATTCTCTTGCAAGGTCCTCTTTGCAAGAATTTATGAGCTTCTCATCACTTGTCAATATCAGATCATATACATAAAATACAATAATCAAAAGCTTACCATCAACCACAATATGATATAGGTTCGCATCCGCTTCACTCTTTGTGAAGCCCAACCCGGTGAAATAGTTATTAATCCTAGTGTACCAAGAAGGAGGTGCTTGTTTCAGCCCACACAGTGCTCTCTTGAGTCTACACACATGTGACTCCTTGTATAAGGTCTCAAAACCTTCTGGCTGCTCAATGTACACTTCTCCATCAATAGCTCCATTGAGAAAGACTATATTTAAATCCATATGATGTATCAACCATACCATCTACGCTAAGAGTGCAAGGATGGATCTAATTGATGAGTACCTTGCAACTGGTGAAAAATTGTCCTCATAGTCAATCCCCTCTACCTGTGAGAACACTCTGGCCACAAATCTGGCCTTATGTTTCTCCACACTCCCATATACTGCTTTCTTCACCTTATAGATCCACTTGGATCCAATCACTGACTTCCCCACTGGTCTTGGGACTACTTCCCATGCACTGTTTCTGATAATGGAGTCATACTCCTCAACCATGGCATCAACCCATACCGGCTGTTGCACTTCTTCCTTGAAAGAGGATGGTTCTACCACAATACATTCGCTCATAAGAGACATGTATCTAGTATACCTGTCTGGGGACCTTCTTTGCTTGCACTATGATTTAGGTGCACCTATATTCTAAGTCGCATCTAGCATCAATTTGTCAGCCTCTCTGATGCGCTGCCTACCATTTCTGGCGGATGGCTTTGCATGAGTGGTTTCTTCCACTCTCTAATCCTCTACATGTGGTTGCTCCACATATCGATGTTCATCCTTTGGAACTAAGAGATCCTTCGTTGCATGTAAGTCAAGCTCCCTCTCAAGGGACAATCACATGGCCTTCTCCTCATCAAATTTCACATCTCTTCTGACAAGTTTCATCCTGTGTGTTGGAAAATACACTTGATAGTTGCGGGGAGTATCTTTGTACCCCACAAATATCCCAACCTTTGTTGTTGGTTCAAACTTATTTATAGAACCTTTGGTCACATGGAAATAAACAGGGGCACCAAAAATTTTAAAATATGAAACATCTGGTTGCTTACCTAAAAAAGCCTCCTCTTGTGTACTCATGCAAAGTATCCAATTAGGACTATGGTTCTACACAAGTACCGTTGTGTTGCATGCCTCTTCCCACATATGCAACAATAGGCATTGATCATGTAAAATAGCTCATGTTTCTCCCACAATTGTTCTATTCTTTCTTTCTGCAACCCCATTCTATTGTGGGTTATGAGGTGCAATAAATTCTCTCTGAATTCCTTCCGTGGCGCATAAGTTCTTGAATTCATTAGAGATATACTCACCACCATTGTCACTCCTCAGAGCCTTCACCTTCTTCCCTGTATATTTCTCTACAAGTGCTTTGAAATCAAAAAACTTGGAGAATTTTTTATCTTTCTTCTGCATGAAGAAAATCCAACACTTTATAAAAAATCATCAACAAAAATCACATAATACCTGTGCTTTTCTATGGAAACTGTTGAGAACGGTCCACACATGTCTGAGTGACCTCTCTCAAGGATTTTCGCTGCTCGACTTTCCTTATCATGAAAGGTGGCCTTTGTATACTTCCCCATAGTACAACCTTTGCATGTGTCTCTCTGCTCAATTATACCATTTGGAAGCCCTGTAGAAATCTGTCACATGATCCTCAAATCATTGTGGTGTAGATGAACCAACCTTTTGTGCCATAACTCACTGGTATCCCGACTCACTACCTCACTTGCTTTACTACTCAATGTTGCGCATCCATCTACATCAAGTTTGTATATGCTCTTCACATGAACCCCAAACTTCTTTACCTGTCTCGTGGCTTTGTGATGAAGGAACACCTTTCATTCACTGAAAATCACATCATATCCACGATCCTCCAACATATCAACAAAAACCAAATTCTTCTTCAAATCCAGTACATGCATGACATCTTTTAGTATGATGGGTTTACTTGAATCTCTCTAGAAAGTAATTGTACCAATCCCGATAGCACTAAACCTCCCATCATCACCCATCTCGATGTGCATATGAAGATCCTTCTCCTCCAAGCTACTAAAGAATTTTTTGTTTCCATTCATGTGGAAAGATGTTCCACTATCCAAGTACCACATAGATCCCATCACTGTTGAAACCATGCATGCAACGAGAGAGAAGTCCAACTCAAATTGTGAGGCTAAAGCTTCACCCATTGCAGCTACCAGAACCTTCTTTTTGTTCTTATTTTTTTTTGGACAATTTGTGGCATAGTGTCCATGATCATGATAGTTGAAACATTTCACCTTTGAAATTTCTTGTTTATTGCCTTATTTTCTGGTCTCAGATTTGGATAGGGACTTCTTCCCTTTCCATTTCTTTGCCTTTCTAGCTAAGGCAAAATTCTCCTCATGATCAGTCTTGGATGAGGATCCATCCTTAGTAGTTTGGCGAAACTCCTCTTATACCAAATCCAACTATAGTCGCTCCCACTTTGGTAACTGCTCCCTCCCATTAACAGAGTCTTGGTAACTATGTCAGCTCTTGGGAAGGCCTACAAGTGCTAGGCTCACCAAGTCATCATCAACCACAGTAATACCAACACTTCCAAGATCATCTCGACACTGAGTGAACTTGGTCAAGTATTTTTGGATTGTGTCTCCCTTCTCTATTTTGTTTTCTTGAGCTTGTCCTTCAGTGTCAATTTTCTGTGGTCACTGTTGCTTTGAAACAGATCTATTAAGGCATTACACATAGCATATGGAGTTTCCTTTCCATGGAGACTCGAGACAATATGATATAGAACTCCATATAATAAGATCCTCCTCGCCATTGCCACATTATTCTCCATGCTTCATGATGCACAACATCTGTTGCAGCGCGCTCAGGAATATCAGTGTCAATGAATCTGTTTAGTCCATTGTACTCCAATACTGCCTCCATCCTATCCTTCCATGCAATATAGTTTGAATTTCCCTCGAGTTCATATTCAAGTCTTAAGCCAGTGAAAGACATCCTGGTCAACTGCTAGGTACCAAAGAATGAATCAACAAATTTGAATATTTTTCAACATGAACTAAATTTCTTCTCTTCTATTATGATTCCTGGTGCTCTGATACCATGTAGAAATTATATCAATGGATTCAATTTGATCTTGTGATGTACTAAAACAAGATACCGAATCCTTCTACAATATAGGTGGAATACAAAACACGATCGATCAATCACATGCAAGTAAGAGAAAGAAGTAAATCAATCGCACAACACAAGATGTTCTTGGGGAAGGAAACTACTAGAAACCTTGTTATCTGTATAGTGTATTAAGTAAAGGAATCATGAAACAATACAATTCTTTCTTGATCACAAGAATCTCCCACACTCTACCAATTGTCTCACACTGATCTAAGAAAATTCGGTCTAGTACTTAGCCACTTCTCAGCCTTCCTTCAGCCCGCCTTTCTCACGCAATTCTTAGGGAATTAGCTCCCTATTAAATAGGAAAAATAGCCTTCCTTTATTACGCAATGCATCATGGCATCCCTATGACTCTATAATTTCACATGGAATTTTTTTCTAAAAATACAACTAATAGTTATGTTCCCTTTAACCTCTATCTCAATTGGGTCTCTCTCAGAACTAACATGAATGTAACTATTAATAGTGAATTATCACTTAAATATGATTGATCATTGCATGTGAATTAATTATAATTTAATTCACATGACCTCTCACTAGTTCATCTCTCAGTTAGAACTAGTTAAACTGATTATGACTCAATAAGTTGAGTTAACTCACTGACATCATGCATCAAGTACAACTGGACCCCAAAAATATTACAATCCCTCTACATGCCTCATCTTACACCCTCAACTCGAATTTCCTGAGCTAAATCAGTCATCATGACTTAGTTAACTAATACAATTTGTTATGAGCTAAAATTACAATTTATTGTCAAATTTATTTAAGGGGAAAACAAATTAGATGCCCCACATTCCACGACCAAAATTCTGATGCATCAAGTTTCCACATTCCTGGTGCATCGAAATTCCATACCCTTTGTGGGTGCATTTTCTTGTTGAATTTCAACACTCTCTGCAACTCAACTCTCCATAGTCTCAACACATCTTCCATGCTCAAGAATGATCTCCTCTTGCCTCTACTTGTCACAAGTTTTTCCTCATCGAATTGATGGGCCATACCCAAATAAAAAAATGTCACTCCCTACAAAACATAGACGTTGCAAGATATGGTTTGTGGATCACATTAACAAGTATGCATAATGACCAAAACTCATAAATTGAATATATACAAGCACATAATGTTATAGTATTTGTTCACATGAATTCTGGAATGAAATCAAATATACATACAATTCAAATTGATATGTAATAACAAAGAGTTATGTAATGAATGTGTTATGCACAAATTATCTTATTTATTTCACATGTACAACCTCAGAGGCATGAGAAGAAGCTCCCCTCATCTCCAATCAATTCTCCTTTTATGCACAACCTTGGAAACTATTTCACTTCCCTTTCTCTCTAATTGAGGGAAGTCGAAAAGACAACAACAGAAATGACTCCATTCCTAGACTCTTCAACTTATTCGAATTTTGTATTTACATTAAATGTTTAAATTTTTTTCAAAGGTAGCAAAGTTTATTTCCTAGGTAAACATGTAGCCAATCCACCACATTTTCAAGCCCCCTCCATTTATTCATCATGAGTTTGGTCTAATGCTCCTGCATCAAATCATGTCTCATAGACAGTCCCATGATTTCTACAACATATTGCAGACTTATCTTATTTTGTTGCTAATATTGGGGCTCTTTCCCAAATATTGTATAACTGAATATTTTGTAAATTTTGTATAAATTATCTCATCACGATGATGAAAATGTTGGGATTTTGAGAAAAAAAGACTATTGTGTGTATGTAAAGACTTTTTTTTTTTTTTGAAATTAATTAAAGTTTTTCAAGTTCAGAAGTACTTCAAGTTTGTCAAGATCCTTTGATGTTTGCATGGATGATATTGAAGCAGTTTGAAGTAAATGTAAGTAGAAATAATAAGACTAAGAACATGCCAATTAAGACTAGTTGTTGATTTGTCATGTTTTAATTGTGAGTTTTATTATTTTAGAGTGTAGTTCTCGTTAAAAGATGAGACATAGAATGATTATTTAGATATCAAAATGTGCAATTGGTCGATTATTTAGATATCAAAATGTGCAATTGGCCGATGTGAATCAAAATATTATCATGTTATTTATTTTATGTTTTTTAATTTTCAATGTTCTATATAATTCTCAAAAATAAATATCGTAAAATAACAAAGGTGGAAAATTTAGAATCTATATTATTATCTTTCCCTCTTTTCCAAAAGACATAGCTCAACACCATGACCATTTTTATGTCTAAAGAACTGATGAGAACATTGTTATTATTCTCAACGATAATTACCCTTTCAATGATATTTACTTCGTTTTCTCTATGACCCTATGCATTCAAGGAAAGCTTTGATCGAGCCATATTCACATATCAACATTCAAGTAGCAACAACAATGTTACTTCCATAATCAGATATTTATGGGATATGCAAAGAAACAATGAATATTTCCATGTTCTATGGAGGATTAAAAACATAAATCTTGTGTCCTTACAAGAATGCACTTGATATCCTTTATAGAATTTGTTGACATTTTCTAAAAAAAATCATGTATCTCAATTGGAAATTCGCAAGACAAGTCATTCTAACTTCAGAAGATAAAAAGTTGTCTCTTTGTTCTAGAATTTGGTTAAAAAAATATTTTCCATTGGAATTTATATCTTCATAATTCAAAGAGAACAAGCACAAATATAATATGATATTCAAAATAATGAAAACCTCCAGAGATAAGATAATTTTACAAGCTCATATATGTTCCTTTTCTCATTTGAAATAAATGGAGAAAATGATCTTAGCCAAATCTCATCGAAAACCAAATGTAACAGCCCAGGTGAAATTCCATGTAATAAAGTTAAAATAACAACCACTGATTTATGGAACACTTATTCCAAGCTGAATGTTGGGAAAAACATCCTAGCGGGTGTTCATTACGGTTTAACATAGCTAAGGAAATAGGCAAAGGCAAAGGAAAATGCATTTAGAAAGGTATGACACATTTATTGACATTCTATTTATGAAAATAATGGAGATTAGGAGAAAAGGTAGATGAAAGGTCATAGGTTGCATGTGAGGAGGAAAATGAAGGAAAATAATGAAAGTGAAGAAATTAGAGGCCTCATTAATAAAAAGGCTTCTGAGGATTAGTTGGCTTTCTTTTGCTACCTTTTTTTCAGCTCAGTTTTTGGAGCTATCTCATTATTCTCTCTCTCTCTCTCTCTCTCTCTCTCTCTCTCTCTTGGATGCTTAGAGTTTTTGGATCACTTTGGAATTTTGAGCAAGAAAGGAAAGAAAGCAGGAAAAGGGATGAACCAAGAAAGAGCAGGAATCAAGCCACTACAATAGGATTCTTGGCAGGTATCGATTTGCATGTGTATTTTACCTTCTAGATTGGCATGCATGGTATTTCATGTGGTTCTTTGTTGTCTTGACATGGGTTTTATCTAGGTGTGAAAATATTTTCATCCTAGCCTTTCCATTTTCGTATAGCTTTGATGAGATGGGTTTCTCATACCTTAGTTGTGTTGGATGGTCGGATTGGATTCGAAGCTGAGTGGGGTGGATCTTTGAAATGAAAAACACATGGCCTAGTGGTCCCTGAACTGGATTGTGGATCACGGTAAAGCCATTGGCCTAGCAACCCTTGATCCAGACTGTAGGTTGTGGTAAAGCCATATTTTTTGCCTCGATGGGCCTAGGAATCCTTACCGGTGAATGACAGGCTATACGGTAAAGACAAGAGGTAAATTTATCTCCATTGGGCCTAGTAGTCTCGGTATGGGATGTATGGTAAAGCCTAGAGAGATGGTCTCAGTGTAGGGAATAGTGACCCCTCGATTGGACTGTGGGTTACAGTAAAGCTTGAGAGATTGGGAGGCACTCAAAATCCTCACGATATAGACAGAGAACTCCAGTAGAACTCATGTTTGTTTGGTTATTTTTGGTTGGTTATGAGTCCCACATTCATGCTTGGAATATGGCACGGGGGTGATTGATTGAATTAATATTTGTCTCATCTAATCTATGGTCAGGA
The DNA here is from genome assembly GCA_034641835.2 of Pinus albicaulis. Taxonomy (NCBI): domain Eukaryota; kingdom Viridiplantae; phylum Streptophyta; class Pinopsida; order Pinales; family Pinaceae; genus Pinus; species Pinus albicaulis. The sequence goes on from CM076578.1 coordinate 691,690,645, forward strand.
GGAACGTGGAAGTCCCATCTCCAGTTGGTTTTTACATTCAGTAATGAAGAGCTCATTCCTTTGGTATTTGGTATGAAAATGTACTGGTTATTATGTGGATTTCATTGATGTTATATCCATGGTATTTTTGTTATTATTATGTTGGTTATAAGCTTGTATTTTATCAATTATGATGTATGGCTCTATCTATGTTTTTGTCGGTAAATGAATACACAATGTATCTACAGTGAAATAGATTGCATTGCAGCTTATGATATAAGGGAGCAATGCTTCTTAGTGATTCTCAGATAAGTATGTGAGCCCTATGTTTAAATATGTTGTTTATACATGTAGATACAATGTTTGTGACATGTTTGATGAAATGTTGATCTTGATCTTGGTTGAAATGGACTTCTTGTTGCAACTTTGCTGATAACTTATGCTATAGGTGATTAAATCAAATTCCATCAAAGACCCATTTGAGGTTTTCAATATATCTTTCCAATGATATCAGACACTTGAAATTTGATGACCTGTGTGGTGAGAAAATGATTCCACAATCTCATAGGACGTGCAACAACATAGTGTTCCAGACAGGTGTAACTTCAATTGTTCATATCTCTCAAACAAAGAAATGAAATCAAATTCCATAAAAACCCCACTTGAGATAATAAAAAATAATTTAAAATGAGATATTTGGCACTCTAAAATATTATATGTGGAGACCGTGGCACTTGTATGAATTTTACTGAAGATTACTGCAAAACATTGAAATTGAAATATGTTTCAAGCCCTCATGGAGTCGTAACTTGAATTTGGATTTATGAAAGAATGAAATAAAATAAAGAAATAAACCTAAACATAGAGATTTAGCAGAAACAAAACTTCATTTCATTAATATCAAATGACTAAAATATGCTTATAAATAGAATGGACATAAACTAGCTAAGACAATGGTAGCATATCTCTGAGAAGAGATGTGGTGGCTACATGCCTCTAAACTACGTTACAATGAGGCTCGAGGGCCTAATTATTACTAAGAAATAATGGAAAACCCTAAGCATCCAAAAACCTAACCCTAGGAGATGAAGCACTAAAGCTATGGGCCTCGTTTGGGTAAATTGGTACATCAATCTTCCTGGTGACATAACTTTGGCATACGATCTCTGTTTGATGCGCATAATACATCGTTAGAGAGATCCATATGAAGACTACAAAATTTGACGTGAGAAAAATTGAAGGAATTACAAATTTTCACCCGTTGTTTCCAAAAAAACATCATTTAGGGCCTCAAAACGGCTCTAGAAGTTCAGGAGCTGAAAAACTACTAAAAATAGTAAATTGTGATACGATTAAGGAAACTAAAAAACTGAAAGAACCAATGGTGGGGCACCAAGTGGAATAGGCAGTTGGCCACCAATATCCACCTGGATCATTCCTCCCCCCTTAGGAAGTAATGGTCCCCATTATGTTGAGTTCCTCCATGAGACGAGGAAACTTCTACTGAACTTGGTCCCTGGTGAACCATTTGCCTTGGTGCAGGAGTTGGTCAAGTTTGACAAACCAATACAATTGGATCTTCTGCTGGCGAGTGTTCTTGATTTGCATGTCCATGATACAATCCATGGTGGCTTGTTCCATGCAGTCTGGGTTTAACTTTGTTGGTGTGAGTTGTCCTACAATGTCAGAGGTTTCCAGTAGAGGTCAGAAGTAGGGCCGAAGGCGGTCCACATTGAACATTGGGTGTAGACCAAGGAATGGTGGAATACTGAGCTCGAAGGCATTGGCCCCTATAGCCTTGGTGATGATGTACGACCCATATCAAAGATGGCGAAGCTTGCGGTGGGGCCCAGCAAGGCGCTCTTTCTACAAATGTAGCCACACTTTGTTGCCCACCTGGAAGTTGTGTGGCACCCGATGTTGATCATGTCATTGCTTGTACTTAGCATTGGCTCTGTCCAATATGTAATGAAATTGTTGGCGGATGTGTTGAATGCGCTCATTGAAGATATTCGCCTTGTCAGCTTTAGACCAGACATGAGCTGAATCGGCCTGAGTAGTCGAAAATGGCATGGCTACGTCAGTGGGACATAGTGGCTGGAATTCCAAGCCCGCCTGAAAGGGGCTGTGGCTGGTTGAGATAGGGAGAGCCCGGTTATAACTGTGTTGTACATAGGGAAGGCTCTCATCCCATGTGAGTGGATGCTTTGAATTTTACATGCATATAATGTGTATGATCATCTTGTTGATGACCTCTGTCTGGCCATCATTTTGGGGATGGAAAGTTGTGGACTTTGTGAGCTTGGTGTCCAGCATTGACCAGAGGCTAGACCAAAATGTGCTGAGGAACCTGCTATCCCAATCTAAGATGATAGACTGTGGGATCCCAAAATTCACCCATACTCATTCAAAGAATATTTTAGCAGTGGCTTTTGCTATGATATTCATCTTGCAGACTACAATAATGGCCATCTTCGAGAATTTGTCAATGACCACGAAAACACAATCATTTCCATTCTTAGTAGAAGGAAGGCCCGACATGTAATCCATGGGGATGGATTCCCAAGGTTGACTCAGGGTAGGTAGCGGAGTACAGAGGCCTTGATTCTTGATGGTCAGTTTGGAAACAACGCAAGCAGTGTAGGATATGATGTACTTCCCGACATCATGTCAAAGGTTCAGCCAATAGAAATACTTCTGCACTACTGCCACTTTTTTCTCGACCTCGAAATGCCTAGCGACCCGACTGTAGTGCGCTTCCCAAATCATCTTGGCACGCTCGCTTGAAGGAACACGATGGTGTCCTAAGTGACATAAAATTGCATCTTGGAGGTGAAAATTTGGAACTTGCATACTCGCCAAGAGTGTCTTGTATATGTGGCCAAATTTTGGATTGCTTTGGTAGAGAAGCAACCAATATGAAGTCTCGTGCCCATAAGAGTTGAGAACAGTTAGTAGCGCCATGATTGGTGTCGGTTGAGGCAGTTTGCAACATTATTGGTGTTTCCCTTCTTGTAATTTATGTTCAAATGAAACTGTTGCAGATATGTGGACCACTTTTGATGGTGATCGTTCTACAACTTCCCTTGTGTTTGTATGAACTGTAGGGGTTAGTGGTCTGTGTGGATGATCATTCCTTCCCCAAAATGTAATGCTTACATTGCTGGAAAGCCTATAAAATGGAATACATTTCTTTTCCATAAGTGGGATACTTGCGAACTCTGTCGGACAGTGTCTCAATGTGATATTGCACTAGGTGTGGCATCTGCCTCGATCTCAAATGGTTGTTGCAAGTCTGGTAATGTGAGCATTGGGGCAAAGCAGAGATGATGTTTCAATTCAACGAACACCTTCTGTTGTGATTCTAACCAAAATATTTTTTTCTTTCACTCCTCCCTTGGTCACTTGACTCAAGGGTCAAGTGATATGAGAGAATCCCAACACGAACCTGTGGTAGAAATTAGAAAGACCCAGAAAGCTGTGATATAACATAATATCAATGAGGTACAGGTGATTTCATGATGATGTGATTTCTTACATACCTTTTTTTTAATCTCATTATCCTCTCCTACACTTTCATGAAGTTCTGGGAAGTGACTTGGGCTCTGGGGCTAAAAAGGTGGCACAAATCCTGGAGTTGCAGGCACAAAACTGACCAAATCTGGCTCTGGCTGCTACCTTGCCTTTCCCATGTCTAATGGTCTATAGCCACTACCTTGCCTTGGTATGCTCGTGGCTAAGATCAAATTGGTAAAAAAATCAGTTTCCCTCAGGGTACATGGGCCTGGGATGTTGGGTTACCACCTGAGGATTTTTTTGATGTTGTGTAAGGTTTGTTTATTATGTTTCTATTGGTTCTACTTCCTCAAAGTCATCTAGGAGGTTAAATATCATATTAGTAGTATGTTGTCATATGTTTACCTCGATTGGCTAGTTACTTGGGTAGATGTGGGAAGATGGTGTTACAGAGTAGTATCAGAGCATGGTTCAACCCTTGGACTAGATGGGAAATGCATTGATCATGCATTTATGTTTCTTGCATATGTGTTTAGTATGCTTGTGGTCTATGTGTGCTTGTTGGATCCACATTGTGTTGGCCATGGTGGCAGTGGTGTCACCATGGAAGTGTTGATGTTGTTATTGTCAACATGTTTTCATTAGTGTATGATTGGTTATGTGTTGTTCTTGCTTATGTATTGTGTGTGCATGCTTGCTTACATGTTGCTACGTGTTTTGTATGCATTACTTGTTTATGCTATTAGCTCCCTGTAATTAGCAAGATTGGCAAAGTCCAACTGCAGGGAGAACACTATTTCAACCACTTTCGGATTCTAGGATCTAGCCCTCTTGAATTCGGAGAGGGATCTCTCCAACAAACTGCAAAGATTGATTTATCTTTTAAAGCTTTTGGGTAATGATATTAGGCTAGTTATGAAGGCCGAGGTTTTTGTTTTGTTTTGGATGGTTGAGCATGATTATTAGTTAAGTGGAAAGTTCTAAATGGAAAGAGTTTCAAAGGTGTGAAGTTGCAAGCAATTAGAACAAGCTTTGGCTAAAAAGATAGATATAACGCTGGTTTTTAGTCCATTGGGCTATGGAGTCATAATAGGGTTTTATTGAAACAACAAATTTCAAGAGTGGTCCTTGGGGCAAGTCATCTATGTCTAAGGATCTCTTTAAAGTTGATTTTATGGAATGAAATGATACAATCAAGAAAGGGGAATTAAACAAATGAAGAACAAAGAGCAGCCTAAGATCAGGTAAGTACTTTGAAACTATCCTGCTTTCGGCATACACTTAAGAAAAACATAAAATTAATCTAAGATCTGGTAAGTACTTTGAAACTAGCTAGCTTTTGATGCACTTTCAATAGAAAAAACATTTTAAACACAAAGGGAAACTTTAAAAGCAATTGTTGGAGAAGAAACTAGAGGACAGGGCTCACCATAAACTTCCCTAGCTCTGCTTTACTTAGTAAACTTTCAAGACAAACACATAAGATAACAAAGAATAGTCTAAGATCAGGTAAGGACTTTTAACCTAGCCTGCTTTCAACACACTCTTAGGGAAACTTTTAGATAGTCTTTGGGGATAAAACTAAAGGACAGGGCTCACCATCACTTCCTTAGTTCATCTCTACTTAACATAAACTGAAAATAACATTTAAGAACAATATTTAGCTTAGACAGTAGGACGAGGGAATGCCAGCATTCCTAACTGCTTAAACTGAATTAAATCATTCCTAAACAACACAATTTGGAAGAAAACATATAGATAAAGCTTATCAGTCAGAGAAGGGTACTGATATACAGTAAATCCTAACTCTATGCTTGTTGTTCTTTATCAGAGAAGATGGACAAAGTGAAAACAGAAATAAAATAACAATTTACAATAAGAAATAACATCACCGTCGACATAGACCAGGATCCCATAAATCAACTTGTATTGATGCTTCAAACCAGTTACAGCTTTAAGTCCAATGTTTCAGTTCAAAAATCATGTTCAATTCTCAGCCTAACTTATTTAATCACAAGTAGAGCTTCAAGAGCCCGTGAACACTATTTAAAAGTAGAAGCTTCAAGCTCATGTATCTTTCAATGTTCTGCAACCAACATTTTCTCATCTTCTACAGGAATATTTATAGAAGAAAAGAGGAGGTGGGATCTGATAAAAGATCTCTTGGGTCAATTAATACAGACTTTAATACTTCTCGGCCTTTGATGGGCTTGATGGAGAAGTTTACAAATGTTCTGCCTATATTAATTGTTTTACATTTAAGAATTAAGCTCGGTGAGAGCTTTTGTTGACTTTAAGGCTCTGTTTTATGTTGTAATAACTCTGCGGATATTTTTTGCATTAAGTTCCTTTGGCAGAATTAACTATTTGGCTGCGCTGAGGAAAATATCTTCTTTTCTGATCATAACTCGACCTCTAGTGAATGCTGTGAAGCCACAGGTGGCAATATGGTAGCTGAGAGGAATCAATTTGCCTCTTATGTGGTAGTGGAGGCTCTCTGTCTAATAGATATTATTGATTTTTTCCTTAACTGTGTTTAATTGAATGGATTAGGCTTTTGATTTCTAACTTAGCCGTAATCTACTCAAACTGTGTAAATCAGCTTCAATTCTTCATTTCTGGCTTGATTTAATTCGTCAACACTGATACTCTTTTGTTTTGATTTAATTGTCTATGTCTTGTTGATGTGCAGGTGCCGCAAAAGGCTCATATGGCATCAATGCCCATGAAGCATTGAAGAAACGTGACTTTGAACCCTTTGGAATGATCTTTCTGTATGCATAAAGGCATGGGGGATCGTCATCCCTGGCCTTTGGTTTTCCTTTGATATAATGGAAAAACCATAGAAACTTGTACAAAACAATAAAAATTAATAAATCCTGTGTTTATGTGGTAAAACTGCTTAGGAGGCTGTGGTTAGGAGCAAATGGTGGAGATTAAGTTGGATCCGTCGATCTAGCAAAGAACAACGGTGGGGATGAGTTGTGAATATACAAAGTGAATGAGTCACTTTATAATAATATAGGTGTAAAATGTGAGAAAATACAAAGAAAAAGGGAAAAATCCCTTTGGCCGAGGAAATCTATTAAGAATTGAAATTGGGGTTTCGAGATGATCGTGGGCCATCGGATGGGATCAGGCCACGAGATCAACGGTGGAGATTGCACGTTGAAAACCTTTGGTAGAGGTGGAGGGCGATAGTGAAAAGCCAGATTAGATATGAGCCGTTGATCTGCAGAGATCAACGACGGGGAGCGTGTTGGCAATATGATGCAGAGTGTTGTCCTTGATGGCAACCCTCTTGATGAAGATGATGGCAACCTACTTAATGAAGTTGTTCTTGATGCTTTATGAGTTTATTAATGATGTAAATCTGATGTTCTAAAAGTAGCCTAGAAGTACCAGAGAAAGAAATATCAGTAAGGGACAGAACAATGATGTAAAGTGTGTATCACAAAGCATACGCGGGTTTGTTTAGTCGAAGTAGCGTATGTACGCGGAAAAGTACGTGCTAAGTCGCATATGCCTAATTGCGCTCTAATTGTGTAAAACTAGGGGTTACTACCATGGTATTGACCCATTGTATTGAGTGCTGGATTGACTATTTGATCCCGTCCAGGAATACCATCGGAAGTAATGTGGTTTTGGTTCATGGTATTGACAAAGGCTAAATCTATATAAGGAGAAGAAAATCATTGTGCAAAGTGTCTGCATGAGTCTGAGTTTGAATGAATACTTCACTCTAAAGTATGTCTGAATGGAAAGGGTAACAGTTTGATGATAGATCTGATTCTATGATGCACCTATGAAGAAGATGATGAAGAAGGATCTCTAGATCTGAAATAATCATGTATTGTCTAGATCTGTTTATGAAATGTTTAGATCTGCTATCTGGCGAATATTTGCTGAAATGAAGAATGAAGTATGAGCTATTCATCTGATCTGAAGAGCTGCACAAGTCCTGAAAGAGTTACAAATATATACACGGGTTATCTTCTGCAAAGGCGCGTGTATACGCGGGATGTCTTCAGCAAAAGCGCGTATTAAATGTGAAATTAGTATAGATGTATATGCAGGTTCGTTTCTGTGAAAGCGCGTATATATGCAGGTTCAGTGAAAGGAAAGCGTGTATGAAAACTAGGGTTTACTGAAGTATGTGGTATGAAATGTCTGATCTGTTCTGTTGTATTACTACTATATGTCTATGATACAGATCTGGGTTTTATGTATATTGATTATGCTGCTGACTATGTTGAGAAAAGATCAAGTTGTTGATTGATTGGTTGATGATTCATTGAATGAATTAATAAGGGTATAAGTTTCAGTTTGATGTATGATTGAGCTTAAATGTGTGGAGTGGGTCCAGTCTGAAAATATGATGAAAAGTGGCCTGCAAGTTGTGATCTATTGAAGCTATTGGATCCAGTATGAAAATTGATGAAACGTGGTCCATGGTGGTGCCGAGGGTTGTAGCCTTCAATCAGGGGGTTGTAGCTCCCTTCCAGGTGAGGCTGGTAAACGAGAGCAGGGGATCGTAGCTCCCTTCCGGGGGCGGTAAGAAAGCAAGAGCGGGGGGTCATCGCTCCTTCCGGGGAGAGAAATTTGGTAAGTAAAGAGGGGGTTGTAGCTCCCTTCCGGGGAGAAAGTGCAGTAGCGAGAAGAAGGTTGTATACAAGGTGGGGTACTGTGTCTTGGCATTATCGATGCAATGCTGATATGGTTGTAATATGTTTTCTCTATAATAAAATATTGAAGGCTGAGACAACGGCAGCGGTGGTTTTCTCCTGACTTGGGTTTCCACCTAAAATCCTGGTGTTCATGTGTGTTGCTTATGTGTGATGTTTTATTCTGTTATTACTGCTCATACTTACTGTTTATTGAACATCTAATGAATGAATGATGGAATGATATAAGTAAAGAATTATCTGCATAATAATATTGCTAGACATACACATGTTTTATTAAGTATATCCGCGTGTATACACGAGTTGGCTACAGGAAAGTCGCGTATGTGTTTTGAAGTAAGAAAAAGTAAAAAGTCTTTGAGTATGCCCTAAATATTGATTCACCCCCCCCTCTCAGTATTTTTCCCAACAATTGGTATCAAAGCAGGTCCTTCTGCAGAAGCTTGATCGCTTGAAGGAGATCCGTCGAAATGGGAAGTCATGAAGGGTTAATGTCTATAAGGCCACCTCTATTCAATGGAAATAATATGTTATTCTAGAAGATACGAACAAAAGCATATCTGCAAAGTCTTGGTGCAGAAGTATGGGCAATCGTGGAAGGAGGTTATCAGTATCCGGCAAGTATTCCTACTGATGCAGCAGAAAGGAAGAAATATGAAATCAATGCCAAAGTCGTCAATGTATTATTAGGAAGCATGTCTGAACCAGAATTTGCTAAAGTGATGAAGCTAAATTCAGCAAAAGAAATATGGGACAAAATCATTCTGAGCTATGAAGGAGATACAAAGGTAAAAATTGCAAAACTCCAAACTCTCAGAATTGAATATGAAAATTTAAGGATGCATAGTGATGAGAGTATTGCCAGTTTCTTTTTACGTCTAGATGATATTGTAAATCGTATGAGAAGTTTGGGTGAAACCATAACCGATACTACTTTGGTTGAAAAAGTCTTAAGATCTTTGACTTCAAGATTTGAATCTAAAGTATCGGCTATTGAAGAAAGGCAAGATCTGCAAACTCTTACTATTGTTCAATTACATGGTATCCTGACTGCTTATGAAATGAGACAAGGAGGTCCCTCTCAAATCAAAGAAGCTGCTTTTAAGGTGTGTGCAAAAGGAAAAGAAAAGGAAGATGTCAAGGAATCAAGTTATATATCAGAAGAAGAAGAAGCAAATTTTGTAAGGAGACTCCAACCAGGTACTGGAAGATTCAAAGGTAAGCTACCCTTCAAGTGTTTTACTTGTGGGAGAGTTGGTCATTATGCTGCTAAATGTCCTTATGAAGAAAATCATGATAAAGGGAAACAATTTGAAAAGAGAAAGAGTTATTATGCAAATGAAAATAATGATGAAATGTCAAATGAGGATGAAGAAGATTCTGACCAAGTTCTGCAAGTGCTCATGGCAAAGAAGCAAAAGAAGAAGGCTACTCAAAGAAAGAACATACCTCAGAAAACATGCGCAGCAGAAAATGAAGAAGAGGAAACAGGTATTGATTGTTGTTCTTGTGATTCATCTTCTTGTGCATGCAATGATGAAGATAGTGAAAGTAACAATATAAGTCTAGAAGCAAATCTCAAGATCAAGGATGAAAGCAATGATTGGAATCAATTTCATAAGAGAGAATCTATCTACAAAGATATGATCTCTAGAATGAATGAATAGAAAGAATTACTGAATGGACAGATAGACAAGTATCAAAAGTTGTATGTTAATGCAACCAATCAAAGTGAAAGACTTGAAGCAGAAATCATCTCACTCAAAGAAGATCTGGAAAAATCAAATAAGAAGAATGAAGAACCCCTATCATTTGAAAAGGAAGGACTTGAAGAAGAAATCATCTCTCTCAAAGAAGATTTGGAAAAATCAAATAAGAAGAATGAAGAGCTGTTACAAACATGTGAAGAACAAGAAAATTGGTTGAAGGAAGAAATTTTAAAATTGAATGATCAAGTAGAAGAAGGAAAAAGGGTTGAAGAAAGCATGATGAAGCAATGCCAAAAATTGGAGGTTGAGGTAAACATTCTCAAAGGTAAATTAGAAGAAAAGGATAAACTCTTGAGGTTTCAAGATATTACTAAGATTCTGGACAATATTCTTGGTAATCAAAGATCTCCTGCTATTAAACTCGGTCTTGGTTTTCATGAAACGGTTAAAGGAGAATCTAGTTCACAAGGAAGTGATAAAGATTCAAAGGATGTCAATGCAAAACCTGAAGAGTTGAAAGAAACAAGAAGTCAACCGAAAATCATGAACACTCAAAGGAAATCATTCAATAATATTGAATTCTTTAAATGTCATAATTATGGGCATGTTTCAGCAATTGCAGAAGCAGATTGTTTCAATCACAAACAAACAGATTCTACACAGAAAGGTACTCTGGTTTCTTCAAGGGATATTGTTTTTCATGCAGCACGTATGGTCATAAAGCAGCTGATTGCAATAGAAGGAAGAATAGAACAACACATTATAATCCTTATTCTTACTTTTCTGGTCACATAAGATGCTATACTTGTAACAAGTATGGACATGTAGAAAAAGAATGCAGGATGAATAGATCTAAGAAATTGGAGAACTTCCAGCACACAATAAGAAATTTCAAGCAAAGCTGGAAAAACAAGGAAGACCGGTCAGAAACGTAGGGAATATTGACCCTACTGCAGTCATCCGCTTCTAAATCTTACTTCTCATAATGACTGCAAGAATGATGTGAGATACATTATAGAGATTAGTAATGTATCATCACAGGGGGAGCAATGTATGATGATTCTCATGGTTGGTTTGATTATTCTGGTTATGTTTATTTCTGACTGAGCATCTAATGTGAAGAAGACAGGTACAGGTGGTACAAATTCAGGGGGAGATGAAGGAATGTGAAATTTTTAGTGTTTCACTTTACATACGCGGGTTTGATGAACTAAAGTCGCGTATACACACGAGTTACAGTGGAGACAGTCGTGTATGCACTTATGACAAGAAAATGTGTATGACAGCTGAAGATCAGGAGCACAGGTTCAAGGGGAGCATCAGTATGACTATTAATGATTGTATTATTAGCACTGTATCTACTTATTGTTTAGTTCTAAATGATGATGAAATGATACATGGTTTATTATGATGAGATTATGAATGATCCCTATTTGCTTTTTTCTGAAGAGTATTCCTTGCTTTCACACATGGATGAGATAGAAGTCTTATGATTCAGAGTTAAGGACAGATCATGCAAGAGATTGTTGTTGATGACTTGCTGTTGAAATTATTCAGGCTACACAAGCTGAGGAGCCTTGGTCATATGGAAAGGATGCTTGGATGTACATTTTTCAGGGGGGACATTAGATTTGCTGAGTATAATGCATTGTTGGCATTATGATGGTTCTGAAACATGATCTCTTTTGAGGTCTTCTTGGTAGTGGTCATAAAAGGTCATATTTGTAACTTGATGAAAAGGTCATGATGAGATCTATGATGTAAAATTGTAATATTCAGTCATGTAAGGACTTGTTCATTTTGTAAACCCACTTGGTTGGGAAGTTGAGTCAAAATGTGTAAACCCACTTGGTTGGGTACTTGGGTCTCTTATGTAAATCCACTTGGTTGGATCTTTGATGTAAGTATGAGTCCTTGGTGATAGGAAGGTCATAGATTCATGTACTTCATTGAAAATATGTTTGAAATTCAGCTTGAACTCAGGGGGAGCATGGTAACTCCAGTATACATCAGTTCTACAATGTTACATGAAGGGAAAAACTTTGTGTTGGTTTTGATCCGCCCTTTTCCCTTGATGTCAAAGGGGGAGAGTGACATGGTGTTTGAATAGGGGGAGAATATCATTATGCTTAATGTATCTATCTGTTGTGATCAAACACCATCATGGTTGCCATCAAGTCCAATGGGAGAGATTGTTGGCAATATGATGCAGAGTGTTGTCCTTGATGGCAACCCTCTTGATGAAGATGATGGCAACCTATTTAATGAAGTTGTTCTTGATGCTTTATGAGTTTATTAATGATGTAAATATGATGTTCTAAAAGTAGCCCAGAAGTACCAGAGAAAGAAATATCAGTAAGGGACAGAACAATGATGTAAAGTGTGTATCACAAAGCATACTCGGGTTTGTTTAGTCGAAGTAGCGTATGTATGCGGAAAAGTACGTGCTAAGTCGCGTATGCCTAATTGCGCTCTAATTGTGTAAAACCAGGGGTTACTACCATGGTATTGACCCATTGTATTGAGCGCTGGATTGACTATTTGATCCCGTCCAGGAATACCATCGGAAGTAATGTGGTTTTGGCTCATGGTATTGACAAAGGCTAAATCTATATAAGGAGAAGAAAATTGTTGTGCAAAGTGTGTGCATGAGTCTGAGTTTGAATGAATACTTCACTCTGAAGTATGTCTGAATGGAAAGGGTAATAGTTTGATGATAGATCTAATTCTATGATGCACCTATGAAGAAAATGATGAAGAAGGATCTCTAGATCTGAAATAATCATGTATTGTCTAGATCTGTTTATGAAATGTTTAGATCTGCTATCTGGCAAATATTTGCTGAAATGAAGAATGAAGTCTGAGCTAATCATTTGATCTGAAGAGCTACACAAGTCCTGAAAGAGTTACAGATATATACGAGGGTTATCTTCTGCAAAGGCGCGTGTATATGCGAGATGTCTTCAGAAAAAGCACGTATTAAATGTGAAATTAGTACAGATGTATACGCAGGTTCGTTTCTGTGAAAGCGCGTATATAAGCACGTATATAAGCAGGATCAGTGAAAGGAAAGCACGTATGAAAACTAGGGTTTGCTGAAGTATGTGGTATGAAATGTTTGATCTGTTTTGATGTATTACTGTTATCTGTTTATGATGTATTCATACAGATCTGGGTTTTCTGAATATTGATTATGTTGCTGACTATGTTGAAAAAAGATCAAGTTGTTGATTGATTGGTTGATGATTCATTGAATGAATTGATAAGGGTATAAGTTTCAGTTTGATGTATGATTGAGCTTAAATGTGTGGAGTGGGTCCAGTCTGAAAATATGATGAAAAGTGGCCTGCAAGTTGTGATCTATTGAAGCTATTGGATCCAGTATGAAAATTGATGAAACGTGGTCCATGGTGGTGCCGAGGGTTGTAGCCTTCAGTCAGGGGGTTGTAGCTCCCTTCCAGGTGAGGCTGGTAAACGAGAGCAGGGGATCGTAGCTCCCTTCCAGGAGAGTCAAACATATAGGATCGTAGCCCCTTCCGTGGAGAGTCTCTGCAAACTGTGAGAAGGTTGTAGCCTTCTGTTATGGGTGCCCGTGTGTCGGTATGAGTCTCGCGCCGCACATGGTTGTAAGATGTTTCTCTATAATAAAATATTGAAGGCTGAGACAACGACAGCGGTGGTTTTCTCCCGACTTGGGTTTCCACCTAAAATCCTGGTTTTCATGTGTGTTGTTTATGTGTGATGATTTATTCTATTCTTACTGCACATGTTTACATTTTATTGAACATCTAATGAATGAATGATGGAATGATATAAGTGGAGAATTAATGGCATAACAAGATCTCTGTGTATACGCGAGTTTTATGAAGGATATCCGCGTGCATACGCTAGTTAGCTTCAACAAAGTAGCGTATGGGTTTTAGTGAATGGAAAAGTAAATTTTTTTTGTCGCACTAAATACCGACATTCACCCCGTCGTATTCCAACAACGAGGTCAAGTCCCTAGGTTGGTTTCTTATATGAATATTATTAGGCCTCACTCAATGTCCCTAGAGAGTTAGGTTGCCAAAGACTACAATTGGTTAGTTTATCCTGGGTATGAAATGTTGGGAAATACCCAAAGGGTTTCCCTGGGCTATGTATTCCATCCATGTGTGTGTGCTCGAAGGGTTTCCTCGAGATTTTATATATAAATATAATTGTGTTATATTTTAAGAGGCAGCAGGGGCAAGGGGGTCCATCCTTAGTCTTAGTGGACATCAATAAATGAACTACAAATGGGGCTTGAGGATCACAAAAAAACAACTAGACAAAGGCCTTAGAACTACTCCAAGGAATAAAACCCTAAACTAAAACCTCTCCAAGAATAAAATTGGCATTGAGGATTCATACTCAAGAATAGATTAAATAACCCATCCGATGGAAAACTTGTTATGATCATTGTAATAATTTAAAGGGAAGCTCTTTGTTTAAAAAACATTAATTACCATCATGTACTAAGAGAGCATACTCACTAAGTAGATATTCACACTAAGATAACCTCGCAATCAAATTAAGAGGCATTAAAAATATTTGGGAGCTATCATTCCACCCTATACCATAGGTTCTCTATGAAGTCCAACTATGAATGCATGTCCTCCTTGTTGCTTTTCCAAGGACATGATATAGAATAAAGTTGGGAGTACGAAGTTATGGACAATACTCCAATAGTTTCTTAACGCATGCTCATCTTAATAAGAAATCAACACTTTAAATCGAATTGGAGGTTAAATTGGAAGGTATGGGAGGAATTATTGCAACAAGGGATGATTAGGAGAACTTTTGGGTAAGTAATCTCTTTGGGTAGGACTTTGTTTCACTCTTGATTTTTCTTCTTGAATTTATTTAGCACTTGCTTTCCAATCCCTATGAATGGAAATGAATTTTATGGGTATCCTTTGTGTTTATTTATTGAAGTCCTAACTTTTTTGTGTTGTGGTTTTATGAAAGTCTAGTGTGGATAATGAGTACCTTATTCTCTTGACTTTGAGATATTTTAATATTGGGTATTTTACCTTTGAGTGTTTTGGTTAGAACCCCGATATCTTTATTTTGGAAGAAATAACATGGTTACACATATTTGGTTCCATTCCAATTATTTTATTTAAGCATGCTTGGAATCATAGGAACATGGATAGTCCTAGAAACCATGGGAATTACCTCATGTAAATTCATGAAATTCATAAAGTTTCGCGACATATCAAGAATTTATTGATGGAAATAAAATTTCAATATTCTCTCTTACAATCAAATTTCATGCCCAAGATTGAATATGCAATACCCAAAGTACAATAATAATGGAAACTCTTCTTTAACAAAAGGAAAATCCAAGCATTGGAATTTGAATGCTTCTTTCTCAAGAATACGGTTTGTATGTTAAACATGGGTTCTCAATGGGCAACTACAACCTCAAAATGTCATTGGTTTTTGTTCCCGGTGAGCCGACAATCCAAAGAATGTTTCAAGACATGGACATGGAAAACTGGGAATCACAACCACCATTCTTTGCTAGGATGAAGTGCACATCAAGTATGCTTTCCACTAGTTTTAGTAAATTTATGTATTTTATGAAAAAAATTACCAATCTTAGATATCTTATTAAGGGTTTACATTAGTAGGAAAATTTTGAAATCCTTTATGAAGGATAATATAACCTGTTTTTCTCTAAAATTTATAATTTTGATCATAAGGTAGATTTTGGACAATGTGACAATCTCTTTTATATTATTATATTGACTAGTATGGTTGCAACGACTTTCTACCATTTCATTAAAAACTATATTTATTTTCATAAATTAATTATTATGTTTGGATATAATCATTGCTTTAATGTTTTGTATTTTTCAAACAAATATACTAGCTAATTACATAATTATTGGTAATATGTCTTCATCCAATTGCAACAATATGCCTAGATTAAACAAATGATGTTAGAAACCAAGGTTACTATTGAGAAGGGGGGGTGAATCAGTAGTGATAACAAATACACAACTCTAAAAAAAAATTGCCAATATATTAAACAATCAATAACCCAACATATAAGAAATAAATTTGACACGCGCATCTTCATCAAGAATTAGCACATAAGAGCCATAACACATAAAGAAATCATGCACAATGAGACACAAATCACATCACATAGGGACACTGAATGTTAGGTGGAAAAATCAACTGGGAGAAACTAGTGTGTTGTTGTTTCTATGCTTCTCTTCTTTTATTAATTCTTTAATCAATTTTATTTACATCATTCAACTGGCCTCTACTAGCTGGGAGCTACAACCCCTTCTATAGTTTATTGGTCACCACCATCTAGAAAGCCTCAACTCCCTATAAACTATGTAGGCAACCACCTGCTAAAGGACACTGCCTTCACTAGTTTTCCAGCCACCACTCGAAGGAAGCCTCTACTCCCTAAGAAAATTCTCCAACCTCTTATGGAAGGAAGCCACTATTCCCATCTTGAACACTCTAAGGCCACATTTCAGAATGTTTCAAACAGAACCCCAAATACACATCACTCCAATACAACACTCAATAATACTCTCTCAACCAATCTTTTCTCTCTCATTAACTCAACAACATGCATTATATCGAACGTATAAAAGACCCTCAACAGTACATTAAAAACATCATAAAATCAATCAATTCTACCCTCTCACAAACACAATATGCTCTTATCATATAAACCTTCATTGTCAAAGCTCACAAACATGCACCTCACCAACATCTTCTCTAAAAGACTCAACCATATAAATAGTAGTAAAAGTACAATCATGTATATTGTAGATATACAAACATAATAATACTATGCTATGTCAATCATCATGTAAAAAAATCACTAAACATGACACCTACAACAATAAATGGTTAGCCATTGATCTTCGCCCATTCTTGATCTACTACAAATCTGCACTATGACTCTTTTACTTGCACTTTGTCTCTCTGCAATCACACTCTTTTGATTGCACTTTTTCTCCCTACAATCTCTGTCATGATCTCTAGAATCTGAATAAGTTACACATCACTGAAATAAGACACATCTATGTCATGATATTTACAACTAGATACACATCACTCTACCCCCTTTCACTCTACATGCATTTTTATACTCTCATCAGTAGGCGATTGTGTTTCTCCATCAACAACCTATTATTTCCAACACTTGGATATATATAGATGTGTCTAAATGTTCTAGAGTAAACCAGGAAAATGGTTAATTGAGACTAAATCAACTACTCTCTTTGAACCTTCTTTGAGTTACCATGGGTAATACATTTTTTCCCCAATGGTTGTTTAACTTTTTCTCGCCCTAGAGACCATAACGCACCATTTGCCTTTAGGAAAAGCATTATAACTCACCCCACAAAATAAAAACCTGAGTCTCTAACGCATGTCTCCCTTACATTACCTATGTTACCCTTTATTCATCCCCTTTTCTACCCAAAGTCTCACTTGCAAGCATATCCAATTCTTGTCATATCTCCCGCAACATCCTCAAACCCTGTCCAACCCACTGAAACTCATATGTAAGCATCAAGGACACCAACATAAGACACTAACATCGTTGTATCAGTCAGGATCATGAAATCCTAGTGGGACAAACACCTCTGCATCAATTCAATGATGGCTCATCTCTAGTATATCTTCAGTCTGACCAAAAACCATAAATATTATGAGGGCCACCACTAGTAGATTGACATCAATGCTAACCAACAAACCTCC
Organism: Pinus albicaulis; assembly: GCA_034641835.2. NCBI lineage: Eukaryota > Viridiplantae > Streptophyta > Pinopsida > Pinales > Pinaceae > Pinus > Pinus albicaulis. Next base: position 691,708,295 of record CM076578.1, read on the forward strand.
CATCATGCCAACAAATGATTTATTTTCACATATAAACATTTCAACATTCATCTTGGTGATCAATCATTCAAATTACTTTAATTACATGAGTTACATGCATGCCTCATTTCTATAAGGTTGTGCTTATCAACTTGCAAGAGGATTTAGAATCTAATTAAGAAGGAATACAAGTAAAAATATGAGAGAAGAGAAGATAATAATAACTAGCACAATCATATAAATTGAATGGTTGGAAAACACTAATAAACATCAATCCATGATAAACATAAAAACTTACCATGATATATTTCACAATCGAAATTATTATTATTAATTATAAAAAAAATTAATATATGAGTGAAAAACATATACATTTTTAAAAACATGTAACAATATTCTTAGCCATGGATATACACCCCAACTTTACCATTTTTTGTTACAATACCATCAACTACATACCCAATATGACACATGTTGATATGAAATTTCCTTTAATTAATTGATTTGAGATAAATTAATTAAAATAGAATAAATTACTTGGAGATAAATCTTAACCCTTGATATATGATTACTACTAAGAATATTTCAGAATATTTCGTGGAGGCTAAATCTCTACCATCCACCTAATAACTATTGATAATTAGATTATTGCAGTCATATAAATTAATTTGTTGGTAAACACCCATAAGCATCAATCCATAATAAGCATCAAAACACTTACTTCATGATATGTCTCACATTGCTAAAATTTAAAAAATAATAAAAACTAAATAAATTATAACTTTATTTTAAATTATTATTATTATCATTAATTAATTATAAGAAGAATTATTATATAAGTTAAACATATATAAATTTAAAAACAAATGGAACATGATTATTAACTATGGATATTTACCCCCACTTTACTATCTATATTCTTTTTCTATAAATTGGATTTGTTATAATACCATCGCTTGTCAATACCACATGCCCAAAAAACCATAACTCACTTCATATGACATGTTTTCATAAGGCATTTTGTTTTAATTAATAAATTCAATTAAAAAGGAAAAAATTACATAATTGCTTGTGGCTATTCCATGTATATCTCCTCGTAAACAACCCTATTAATATATACATTACAATGGTGAGCACAAGTTGAATGAAATCCATCTTTGCAACAAGTGAAAAGGTCTTGTTTTAGTATATGCCTTGTACATGTTAGAATCCTTTTACAATAATTCATGCTTTGTACTTACTCACAAGTCCATCTACCATCATATCTATTCAATAAATATGTTTGCATCAAAAAAACTTCCTAGCAAGAGCTAGGGAACTAACTCCCAAGTTTGGTTCTTCATTAAAGATTGATAATCCTCATTTATGGTAACCTCCCAATGTGGATTACTTGTATCGTCTGCATAATAATATAGATTTGTAGCAATGACCATGTAACAATGGATGGGAATCAAAGGTTCTAGAGCAATGAGTACTTTCGAAGCACCTTGAGACTATGAGCAAGTCCTTTGTGTATCTATGGATCCCCAACTAGGTCACCTGCAGTTTGAGGTGTTTTCTATGTCGAAAGTGGTGTGGTTGTTGAATCAAAAACAACCTATTCATCAATGTCATTAGATTCCTCTTCTTCATTTTCGGTAGTTGAAGAGGCATCTATGAGATTTGCACAAGAGATAATGGATTTATAACAGATTCTTCCTAAGTTTATGCAAAGGCCCCTATTAAAAATTGACACTTCCTTAAATGAAAAGTTATTTAGTGAAAGGATTTAGTAGTATATACCCTTTAACACTATTATAATACTCGCAAATGCACTCTTATCTTTAGGGGTTAAAAAAACCTCATTTTTTCTAAAGGAATGTGTGTTCATGCAAAATATCCAAATGCCCTAAAGTGCTTGAATTTTGGTTTCTAGCAGATTCAATATTTGAATGGAGTGACTTACTTCAATTGTTTGTGAGAAAATGAATTTTGGATATAGGATACAGAATTGATATCTTTAGCCCAAACCTTTGGTGTACGAGACTTGGACTATAACATGTAATTCTTCATCTCCTTTAAGGCTTTTTTCTTCCATTTTTCTATGGGGTATAAGGAATTGTATGCTACAACTCAATACCTGCCCTTTTACATAGATGCTAGACATATTTTTTCACATACCCACCGCCCCCCCTCATTATTTATATGTAATATCTTGATTCCCTTTATTAACTACTTCTCTACAAGAGCTTTGAAGTCTTTTAAACACTCAAAACCCTTCAATATTCTGCTTGAGGAAGTATATGTAAGTGTAACTTGAATAGTCATTAATCAAGGTCAAAACATACTTGGCCTTGATCATGAATAAATGAGGAAGTGTACATGCGACATCACTATGATCAAGCTCGAGATTTGATGAGGCTTCCCATGCCTTTCCCGTTTCAAATTTTTTTTCTAGAGGCTTTCAAAGAATGAAACCTTGACATAGGCCATCTTAATGCTTAGTTTTTGGAAATCCAAATGCCATACCCTACTTTTTGAGTTGTTACAAATAATGGTAGTTAGGGGTGGATATTCCATGCCACAACTTGCTTACTTTATCATAATGTGTTAGAATTATGGTAGGAAATTTTGGATTGAAATTATAAAAGACATACAACCCAGGTTAGTGATCTACTTTCCCAAGTGTAATATTTGTTCGATCATAAAATTCTATAATGACTACAATATTAGGTGTGAATTCCACTCACTTTTCAGTATTTAGATGGGTTATTTAAACCAATTATTTCCCATTAATATGGTAGGGTTGGTGCATGGATACAATGAAATAAATATTTCATGTGGTGAGGCCATATGGTTTAAAGCTCTAGAATTCAGAACACATGTACATTATGAGGAAGAGAGAACAAGTGCATTACCTATTTCCTTTCTTGTTTTTTTATCATCTTGTGTTTTTCAGTTTTCTTAGTTTTCTTCTTGATATTATCAAGTGCATTGATATTATGCCTCCTAAGAAAATGGGTTATTTGATCAATTTTATTTCTCTTGCATGCATGGTTCTTCATGATTGGATTTTTTATAGTAAGCACATATCACCTTCTCCTCCTTTGTTTTCCTAGGTCTAGAGTTGGAGGAATCTTGTGTAAATTATGGATTGTGCCCCTTCCTCTAATCTTGGTCTTTCCTACCTTTGAATTATTGTTTATGTTTGTCATTGGTATTACTTCCCTCATTTTCAACAAGTGAATGGACCTTGATTGTGTCGAGGGAACCCATTCAATCAAGGTTATATTACTCATGGCTAAGAAAGGAAACAAAAGCATCCAATGAATCCATCTTCAAAGTAGCTCCTAATTCATTTTTTGTTGAATGGAAGGTATAAATGAAAATTGAATATTTAGGGCCTAGTTTAGACATAATTAATAGAGTGATTAGATTCATTTTTATCTATGCCACATCAGTTGAGCTAAAGAAATAGTGATTTAAACTTGTTGAAGAAATATTGGATAGTGTTGAAGTTGTTCAAGCTCAAACTAAAAATCTCATTCTCCAACTAATGTCCTTGTCACTTATCCTACTTCCTAAATAGTCCTTTCACCTTGGTCCATACGTCTTTGGGTGTTTTGCAATTTGATATTGAATAAGAATTTAAGAGAAACATAAACGTATAATAATCCATACACTTCATCCATTTGATTAAACCATTTTACCTTTTTTAACAATTAAATTTGGTTTGGACTTAGTTCCCATTGTGATCATGTACATGCCTTTACTTCACAAAAGAATAACTACCCATGTATTGTCATAGCAGTTGGATGGTGTGAGGATTATATATTGAGACCGATCCATCCTATTTGGTGTACTCTAATTTGTGTCTTTCATTTTCAAACCTATATTGGACTCCCTTAGGTTCAGTCAAGCTCTGATACCATGTAAGCTTTAGTCGATCAATCTACAAGAGGATTTGGAATCTAAATAAGGAGAAATATAATTAATAGCTTAATAGAAGAGAAGGGAGGAAGAATTAATGGAGAAAAATACTTCTCATTAACTTGTATCAAGAAAATCATCCAAATATGAAAAAATAATGATTACATTATAATGAAATAGAATGGAATAATAACTCATGCAACTAATATGCTAGGATTGAATACATGAGAGCATGTATCATTAATTAACTAATTGAAGTGTGGTTTGATGAGGGAGTTAACTTGGATTTTACTAGCAAAGTTCACTACTTGGATTTTACTAATGAACTTTACTTAACTAGCTTATATACTACCAGCCTAGATCCATCTTAACTTTGGATCTACAAAGCGTTGAAAGGGATCAAATATATTTTCACTCTAAAATAGTTTTGCATATCAATATATTTGATCCCTCTAGGCACTTGGTAGATCCGGAGTTAAGATGGATCTAGGTTGGTTTAATTTCTCCCTTTAAATAGGCTACATTCTGCATGAATACCATGGGTCAATACCATAGGTTCTCAATACCATGGACCATTGTTATTTTTTATTATTATTTTAATTTTATTGGGTTACTTTTATTTTGTTATTTTTTATTTTTAGTTTATTTTGAATGAGTTAAAATGTTTACTATAATGTCGCCTCCCACATTTACCCAATTTCACTAACCTTCCAGTGTAAACATGAGAGGAAGAGCTACTATGACATGACTCGACCTCCTATATCCCATTAGGTCGACTATTGACAAAAACCTGACCTTTCATAACATCGTACAGAGGCTAAAGGTCACTCAGAGGCTAAGTAACCACCCTAGGTGGCCAAAACCTGAGCTTGAGACCCTTTTCTGTGACCTGGGCCCTCAACTGCACTCATAACAAGGCCTCCATGTGGTTTGGAGCCTCCAAACGCATGCGCAAGCTTGCATCCATGTCGTTGCAACCAAAACTTTCTAGTTAGGAGCATGCAATCTCGGATTCAGAGCCTAAATTCCAGGTCAACCTCCAGACCACTTCCCATAGCTTCCTCTAACTTCTCAGATGCATAAATAACATAATAAAAAGGATAAACATTCAAACTTGAATCAGATACTTGAGCCAACCAAGCCTAACCATGACAATAATTTCGTCAAACTTATCAATAACATGTAATCTATAGGTCATGAATGCATATTTGAAAATAGGGTTAAGAAAATATTTTAGAATCATCAAGAAGGTATAATTCCCTCTCATAATAGCCACAATAACATATGTTAGCTCATACATTCATTGACCATTCATCAAATAATCAAAACACCTCAAGATCCATAGCTAGAACCTGTTATGAAACCATGCATATTGTTAGCGCTGGAATCAACACTTGGATTGTGAAAAGTGCCTAACCAAACACATCTTAAGCTCAAGGTATTTTCTTATAATTTGATTGAGTTTTTTGGAAAGTGGTTGGAAATCACACACACTGAGAGGGGTTTTAAGCAAATAAGAATCTCTCACACATATGAGGGCACTGGTGCATAATGTGGTAGAAAAGTTGGGTTTGTATCTTGATGGTTAGAATAATGGAAGATAAATAGTGGATATGTAAAACAAAAGCCCACTTTTAAGAGGAAAAGATGACACAAATTCTAGACCTGAAATGTATAGTGAAAGAATGCTTTAAAGGACTTACAAGAGTCTCACTCTACATTTTAAGAATCCCATTACATAGAATGCTTCCAACTAACATGACCTCATGAATCAAGAATGCTTGATAAATCAAGACTGAAAAAACAAATTATTCATGCATGATAGATCAAAAGACTTATAATAATATGAGACGAGATTTAATTCAACCCCAAGAAAATCTTATGAACAATATTCAACTCATACTGAATCGGGAAATCTTGGAACAAGACTCACAAAAACAACTCAATATGTCTTGGAAGTTCACAAGACTAATAAAACATGAGATAGAACTATGTAAATCATAATCTGGAATGAAACTGTAAACTATGGAAACACATAAGGAGATCAACAATACACACACCATACAATTTATGAGTCCTCAAGAGTGCCTCTGGATATATTATATGTTCAAAAATGTACAACACAGTATGCAATGAAATAGACAACCAACAAACCCTTTATTCCTTGCTTTACATAGTATATATACAAAAAAGGAGTTCTATTAAAGCCTCCATAAAAAGTGCATTTCTGTTTTAGATACTTTATTACAATCCTCTACATATAGTAGATCTTATCTTAAACATAACAAAAAGTAGATTTAAATACAACTGAAGACAAAACATGACAGTATGGAGCTTGAAAAGGCTGAGTTGAGGTGGCTGAGTGCTCCTCGTTTCCTAGAAAAAATGCCTCCACAAAAAGTGATACTGCCATCTGAAAAGGACACTTGGACCCTTATCCGCAAAAGTGTAGGAGTAACCAACTGAAATGATATCTAGAAGATAGCTTGATTGGATGACACTTGGAAAAATACCATTACCATTGAGTTTGCATTCACTTTATCATCATTTAGTGTCATTCTTTTGAAACCAAAACCAAAAAGAAACCTTTTCTCCTTCTTATACAAAATCTGAAAATAATAGCTACTTTTTTGAAAAAGGTAGCTATTTTTGAAAATATTGTGTATAAGCCAAAAATGATATGATTCTTTAGATTTTCATGGTTTTGTACATTCAATCATCAAATATATAATATAAAAGAAAAAATATTAATAGCTTCTGCCTTTGTGACCCTCTTGTTTGGATTTCTCTTCTGTACTTATTTTTTCTTCAGAGTCTTCTTCTTCCTTGGTTCATTTTTTGGGATTTCATCTATGTTTATTATATCATCTCTGAGGGCGGGGTTGGATATGATTTTACTTGCTAGTCTGAGCTTTTTCTTTGGTCTGGTGTGAGGCCTTTGAATGTATGGATTTGGAATGTATGAAGGCCTCCTTCTCCCATGTATAACTTGCTTGAATTCCCTTCTTCAAACTCTAACTCACTAAACTCTGTTTCACTGCTATCCTCCTCAAAAGATAAGTATGAGTGGATTATATATTTCTTCTTCCCTTTGGCTGAAGAACTGGTAGATGAGTAAAGCCAAGCTATAGTAGGTTATTCTACTATAGCGGTCTCTGAAACTTTGATGTTCCCCTTTTTGAGTGAGGAAGAGACTTGTGCAAGTGTAGGCTGCTCTGGTGCTGGAGTGACTTTTTTTCTTGATTCTCTTGTCTAGCCTCTATAACAGGGCTTGGTGTCAAGTTTTTACAGTTGACTTCCACTGAAGGTCCCTCTGTCAAAATATTTTTTCTCATGCATTTACTCTTTGAAGAGGAAGCTACCTCTTCCTTGCTCTTAGACATAGTATTTTTGTCAGGCAAGGTAGCATTTTTTTTAAGTTTGCTTGCATGCTCCTGGCTGAAAGATCCCAAGGTATTTGGCTCCTTAGGTGGTCTTCTAGTGTAAACTTCATTGGTTGGTTGCACTGTAGGTATAGGAGTGATGGTTGGCGTAGGAGTGGTGGTTTGAACTCTAGCTCTCCTAGCTAAGTTCCTTGTCTGTCTTCTAGATGGTGTAGAAGATTGACTAGTTTGTGAAGGGGTCAATGTAGGTGTAGGGCTTGACTGTTTTTCATGGGTCTTTTGCCTTCCTACCCTTATCCTTGATTTAATACTGCTAAATCCTTCATTTTCTAAAAACTTTTCCCATGTGGTTCTCTTCTTTCTCAGATGATAAACCACCAGTATTTTGATCAAACCCCTGTGATAGAGATTGTGAAGAGAATAGTCTGGGGTTCTCTATATTTTTTGGGACATTGACAATAGAGATTTATAAAGGGAAAATGGTAGATTCATAGGTTTAGAGCTCGTGTTGTGAGCTAGAAACCTTATATGGTATTTATGCACAACATAAATCCTACCCTCAGAGGTTATATAACACTGCACAGTGGTAATAACATCTTGCCACTCAGGCCTAAAATACGAAATATGAATAGTAGGGGTCCAACCAATATTTTCATGTTCAGGCTTTAGATATGGATTCGAATCAACTTTAAGCAGAGTTTTCTTCTTGTACCAGGACTCACCTGTAGTTAATGTTTGGGTAGCCCTCACAATGATAGTCTCTGTGATCCTAAAGGTCCGAGACCCCAGCTTGACCTGTTCTCCATCATATGTCTCAACAAATTCCTAAGCCACTACCACAGTTTCACTTGAAAACTTCTTTAAAAACTGATACCACCCTGCTACTTAGAATTGAGGCTTAGCACCATGGTCAACAAAATGTGTATTGGTCAGTTCTGAATGGTTCACCTTACCACCCTTACCCATCTTGTTAACAGTTAACCTAACCACTAATGCACACGTGTAATATTTTAGTGACCTATAAATATAGGATTCATAATTTTGACTTGATTGTTGATAATCTTGTAAATATGTACATACTTTGCCTTTTGCAATTTGTATTCACATATTTTGTAAAAAAATAAAAAAAAAATCAAAAATCAAAAAGAGGGTAAAAAGTCCTAAAAGAACAATCAAAGGACTTAGAAAAAATAATAGACCCCAAAAAGAAAAATATCAATAAAACATGAAAGTGTGCAAGCATAAATGCCACTACTTTTACCTTTTGACTATGGCAGAGTGTCAATAAATTCCATAGTCCATGATGAGTTGAACAATTTAATCTTGAATTGTCACTTTTCAATTTCAAATGTTGTAGATAGAGAATAAAGAATGGTCATACAGTTTAATCATGACAATTCAGTAGTTAGGTAGAGAAATAAGTGAATCCGACAGTTTAATCTGGATTCATGGTTGAAATAAGTATAGAATTAGATAGTTTCATTGCTTTCTGAAAGAATAAATGCTGAAAGGTTGCCAGCTCAAATGCACCTAATCAAAAATGGAAGAAAAAATGTTAGCATGGCAAGTTGGGTAGGTAGAAGGAGGTGAGAAGCATCAATGTAAATATTATTCACCAGTGCTGCAAATAACTAACTTCCCCTTTCCATAGTCATTAAACATTCTAAGCTATAAGTCAGAAAGGCTCAAGGCATTTCCTCGACTTTTTTTGGGACCGAACCCAAGGCTTTATGACTGATTAGTGGAAAATGTTAAATGTCAATATTAGTCCCTTAAACTCACATAATTATTCCATTTCATGTATTCATTCCCCTGAATAATCCTAAGTAAAACCTTATTTTTATTTAAAGATACTATAATTCCCATTTGACTAATTTCCTTCATCACATGAGAACGTTAAACCCTCAAAATTACATTATATCATAAGTTAAAGTGATGAGATTAATATGATGCAAATTGTCTTTTAAACTTCACTTTACTTGGTTATTTTTATGTATTTTGAGTATGCCTTGTCCCCTTTTCATATTAATTTTAACTTATATATTAACTCCCTAGAGAAAAAGCCTTTTCCTATATTATATAACTCCCTTTTATATAATAACCCCCAAAAAAACCATTAATTAAATTTTAGTCAAAGTTATTAATTCCCACATGTTTAAATAAAATACCCACTTTACAACCCCTTTGGCTAAAATATATCATTATATAATAATCCCACCCCTATGGTAGTTAAATCACTTTGATTTAATTACTATATAATAAAAATATGCAATAAAACCTTTAAACATGTTTAACTATATGTTTAAAACAAAAAATAGTAAAAATATCGAAGTTTTGTTTAAACTAAACTCCAAATAAAGCCCTATCTTTTTTGCTTATTTTCCCTTGCCTGACTCCCTAACCTAAGGTTAAGCTATAACCCTTTGTTATATCCCCGATACATATCCCATACCCCAATTATTAACCTTGGTTAAATCCCTTTCTAAAACCCCTCCCGATCACTTTTTTCATAGGAAAAATTTTGTTTTGTATATAAAACTCATTAAAATCCTTTTTCCCATTGGGCTCAATCCTAACCCTCCGATCTTCAAAACTCATTTAATCCAATGGTTTTCCATAAACATGATGAGATATCCCCAAACCCCTTATCATTCCCCATCCCCGCACCTTTTCTTTTAATCTTGACCCTTCGCTTTTGAAAGTCAGATCCGACAGCCGATATCCTATATCGCGCAACTTAAGTGCCCGACTGAAGTTTTGTAAAAGTCGTGCGATATGGGTTGTTTTCCAAAACCACCCTGTGTTGACGTGTCATGATTTAACTGGATCGCGTGCAAAAAGTGTTTTTCCACTTACCACCTTAAAGTCGCGCGATAAACCGCCCATCCAAATACAAAACCGCTCCCGCCATACCTGCAATTAATGCATTTAAAATATGATTCGACCTTTGGTTTAATGTATTAAAAATTATGGTTTTCATCGAATTTTCACCTATTCGCACCTGATAACCTTTGAGAAACTTTTCAAAGCCTCCTGTATCTATTTTTCGAAACTACCAGTGAACCAGTGACCATTTAAACGACCATTTTTCTCTGCAATTCACTCACAGAGAGCCTCCATAAACTCTGATAGCCTAATTCAGTAGAATTGAACAATGTAAGCGCACCTGCAACTCCTTCAACTATAATTATACCTTTTTTAAAGGTATTTTTCGTCAATCTTGTCCATAAAAACTTCAATTTCAAAGGAAAATCATCATTTTATCAGCCATTTCCTTTAATTGGCTAAATTATCCATACAGAGAATCCAAAAAAAATCCAAAATACAGGGGAAACCCTGTCAAATTTTCCCCAGAATCCCTCCTTTCCATTTTATCAAGTTTTACCCACTCCCTGATCATTTTTCACTGCTGAAATTGATCAAAGCCTTCTTCTAAGCATTAAAAATCCTTTTCATTATTCAGAACCCTGCTCAAAGTCCTATTTTACCATAAAATCCTTCAAAAATCCCTTGTTTCCCAAAAGAGAACTCAACAAATAGTTTAAACTTGCTTTTTTCAATTAAAAAATGACTAGGAAGCAAGTAACCCCAAAATCATGAGGCCCAAAGTCTCAGAAGAAAGCCTCTACCAAAATCCCTCAGCCTGAGCCTTCTAAACTTGATAAACCCACCCCTGTACTCACTGTTGAGTCCACTGAAGTTGTTAGGCCTGTCCAACCTCCAGTTACTTCACAAGAAAATAGTGCTATTTTTTATCTTGATTACAGAATGTTTGACCCTTCAGTTGAGTTCAATTTACTTGATGTCCATAACTGGTGTTTTGGAAAATCTGTTGAAAGAGGAGACAAGGATATACCAGTGTGGGAGTCTAATCTGCCTAAGTATATTGTTCCACTTACTCATGCAGCCCCTGACTTTGTTAGATTGTGTCAAGCATACTATCTTCCTGATCAAAGATGCATTGTCAATAAGGATAGAGAGGTTATATTCTAGATTAATGCTAAATCTATAAACTCAATGCTGCAATTAAATCATGATCCCAATGCTACTTCATTATCTATAGAAGATTTAACTCAACTCTACTTGGATTTGAACTTTGCTTCCAGATTTAACATCTTCCATAATTTTTGCCCCACACAGGTTGATATCCCTAAGGTCAATCCTCCATTTGACACATTTGACTTCCCTGAAGAAACAAGACAGATTGTTTCTATGTTGTCATTCATCCTTGGGTATGATAATCATGAGTTCACAGATGTTGCTATCCTAGGTTTTATATCTACTTTAAGTCCTGGCCAGCCTCCATCTATTGTATACAATTTTGCCAAGTTCATAGCAGAAAACATGCATTATCAGTTGTCCAGATTGCCTCAAGAAGGATTTTTCAGATATACTTCATATTTGTTTCATCTCTTCTTATATTACCAAGCAGAAAAATTCCCCATTGAGTTTCAGAAGCAAGATCCAGAAGGGAATCAAATTTCAGTTGTATTTTGGTCATCTATTTTGAGGAAAGGAAACAGGGAATACACATATGAAAACTTCAATGACCTGTTTATAGTACCAGCAATGAATTTGCTTAATAAAGAAGAAACCCCTAGAATCAATGAGGAAATAAAGAGGATCTTACAACTATCAGAGAGTTGTAAAAAAGGAGACTGGCACTTATATAAGAACTACACTGAAATCAGAGTCTATGGTGCTCTTTTGGCCCCATATAAACTGCCCAGATTTGTGACCACAAGGATTTTTGCTCTAGAGTACCTAAGACAGCTGTTAAATGCAGATGAGGTAAATTTCATGGCTTCAAAGAAGAAAACTGAGTTTAAATTGAAAAATCAAGTTAGACCATTCATTGTTAATAACAGAGAAGCTGCAAATGAAATCAATATCAAGTTGAAAGAGTACAAATTCCCATATAGTTTTATGTGGAATTATGATCCTCAGGGGATTTTAAGCCAAATCAGACTAAAGTGCAAAATGTCTACATTCTTGCATGATGCTAAACCTCAGATTGAAAAGTTTGCAAATCAACTTGAGTACGAAGCAAACACTTTATTTGATGATGATTCAATGGGCACATAGGGAAGAAATGAACAGGATAAGTAGGTGGATCAAGCACAGGTTGTTACAGGTAATAAATATGTTGAGCTTCCTCTTAAAAGAGGCAAAGAGGAAGGTAGTTTCACAGCAGAGACCATTTTGGATAAGAGATTCATAATTCCATACACTAAGAAGAGTAAATTGACTGATGAGGAAAAGGATAAAGCCATTGATGTTGAGGATAACAATGGCCATCAAACTGATGATGAAGCCACTTTGATTGTGAATGAAACCCTCAAAGAGCTTCAAAATTTCCAACTTGAAGCACAAAAGAAAGACACTGTTATGATTGAAAAGAAGACAATTGTTGATATTCCCTCTTCTTCCAAAGAGCCTGATAGCATAGAGTCAGATATTCAAAGTTAGGTTCAGACAAATTAGGGAGAAAAATGAAGAACTCAAGAACGAAGTCTTCTCTAAGTTTCTCAAGGAGAAGCCTGGTAACAAAGACAGGTTTCTATTTGCTTTTGACTACTCTTCAAATAAATTGGTGATGTATTTTCTGAAGCCCATAGTGGCTGAGCCTAAATCAATTGCAGAATATTCCAAAACAGACTTAGAAGTGGATGTTGATGTTGTCCATGAATTGGACCAAATTTAATTTCACAGGAGCAACACAGAAATGCTATATTCCAATATAGTCAACAAGACTATGAGTTCCATAAAAATTGAGAAAGACACTTGTTACACAGTAATTTGTCACCGTCCCTGCAATCCCCATCTCACCCATTGGAGGGTCATTTATGTGATCAATAAGCAGTGTCATGCCTTGCAAATACCACCATTGCATCCCTTTCCATGAGGACAACATTCCTTTTGTTGATCATTTCTTGAGCAGACCCCTAAAAACACATGTTTTTTCCTTGGTGCTGGTATCCCATTATGTCCTCACGCCAATGAGGAAAATTAACAACGTGACCATCACATAAGTTGGACTACCATTCCGTTAAACACCCGCCACTACACTTTTGGAAAGTTTTTTTAAAAAAAGAGGCGAAGTTTTGATTACAACAACTTCGTGGATGAGTCATCAGGAGTGGTTTCGACTGAATAACCACGACCTTCCTCCTTTGGCCTCTTGTTTGCACCTTATGGGGAACATCCCAAGGGATAAGGCCTCCCTTCCACTATTGTAGGGATCCCGACCTCCTCCTCTCCTCTATAAATATAGCCTTCATCCATTGATGAAGGGCTAAAGGCTGAAAGTCTTGAAGTGCCTAAGCTTTGAATCTCCATATTCCCAAGAGCCTTTGTGTTGTAGAGCCCTCTTTCTTCCCTTAAGGCCGACTCAAGTAAGGAGACCATCGTCGAGAGACTCTGGAGAGGTTTTCCCTTTCCCTGGCGAGCTTTGCGAGACATGAGAACGACGGAGACCACATCACGGGAAAAGGGGGAACCACGACGTCGAGAACATTGGTTGTAATCTCTTTAGGTTATTTATTTAATGAATGATTACGATTATGGTTCCTATTGTTTTCAATTGTATTATGCTGTTGGTATCCTTTACGGTGATATTTAGTTGCGTATCGATTTGTCTTGTGTCTGTTTTGTTTCTGTGGGTGTCCATCCGGAGATCGTGGAGGATAGGCGATGCTGTGAGGGTGTGAGGGCTTCAGGGCCTTTCTTACGGATCATAGCATTGGATTCCAGGTAGGCCTCCATCTTTGGTCTTTTATTCGTAACTAGGAACTTGCACTGTAACATGTGATGATTGTTGCTAGACCCCTGCTGGGCTAGTAGGGATCGCCTCTGTCCGCAGAGGGGATTTACCTCCTCAACAATTTGGCGACTCCGCTGGGGACGTCTAGTTTTAATTGTCTCGTTTTGATTGTTTTGTGGTTTTCCTTGCTTGGTTGGCCTTCTGGGCTGGGTTACTTGTGTTTTGGCTTTTGGTTCAGCCCCAGAGGATCATATCTGACCTCTGCTTTTCCAAATTTTCACCTTTTCATAGTTGGCTTGATTGGCGCGAGTTTAGCCCTGATAGTCGCGCCAGTTGGCGCAGTTTTCCAGTTCATCACTCGCGCCATCCCCTATCTGGCGCGGATTACAGCCAGACAGTCGCGCCATTTCCTGTAGGTGGTAGGGTTACCCTTGTTCGGAAGCTTCTTTTGGTCAGTACTTTGCTTCTGGGTTTGTTTTGGATTTTGCTTGAAGTGGTGAGTTTGATCTTGGTTGGGAAAAATTCTTTGTTTTTTTCATTTTTAGGCGTTGGCGCTTGTTGTCAGTTAGCAACCCGCGCCAATTGGCCATTGGCGCTAGTTGTCAATGTGCAAGTCGCACCAATTGTTGCCAATTGGCGCTAGTTGTCAATGGACAAGTCGTGCCAATTTCAGGGTGTATGAAAATTGAAATTTTTTCCCTAAATCCTTCACCAGTGTGTCTTTCCCTTCCGGTCTTTTCCTTGTATGAGCATAGATTACATTGCTCATTGTTTGGGATTTCTTCTTTCCATGATTGCTTGATGTAAAAGGGAATGAATGCCTTGTTTTGATCTCATTCTTTGGAAGTCCTCTTTGTGTTTTGTCAACTTTTGAGGAATTTTGTTACAAAGTGTTTTGAAACAACGATTGCATTCTTAGTGTTTATTTACATCTCTTTTGCATTCATCCTTCATTAAGAAGCTTTGCGTTTATTTAGTTTTCGTCTCAAAGTGTCCTTTTCGTTTAAATGCATTAGATCACATTGCATCGAAAAGTATTTTTGAGATTTATCATTGGACTTAGATCACATTGTTTAGTGATTGAAAACTAAAAATCGCTATGAGTGCATTCTCTTTCATTGAAAGCATGCATTAAGTAGATTCTCATTTCATCGAAAAATGCATTGAGTGCATTCTTATTATTTGAAAAGAAAAAGGAAATTGTGCATAGATTACAATTGCATATTTTTCGGAAAAAGAATTTTGCATAGATTACATTGCATAATTCGCTTCGTTGAATGTTTTAGAATACTTTTGGATAGTGAAAGTCATCTAGTTTGGAAAAGTTTCATTTTCAATTTTGTTGTTTGTTGCATCATTGTTTGAAGCTCTTCCCTTAACTAGATAGCATTCATCGAATTGAAAGTTTTCTTTTCTCATATAGCTGCATACAGGAGATTGTCATATGACATGCGGTAGGGCCTGAAACCGAAACATAATTGAAGATCAACCTTAAAATTTATTCAATTAACCTAAGGCAGCATTGGAACTTAACGAAACATTTTTAGAGGTCTAGGCTAGAGACGTGTTCTGACGTCTTTAAACCTAGCAGCTGTTGCTCGCCGTTTGGCTTTAGACAGTGCTAGTACGGACTTGTGCTCCCCGTACCGTCGCGTATATAAAGGGAGACCCCTCTAGGTTTTCAATCCTTTATCCACAGGAAGCCGAGTCTGCCGCCCTATACCCGTGATACACCGAACACAGCATTCAGGGAGATTGCCTGCACGTACGGAAAGTCCTTGGTTGATTTCTTCTTCATTATTAAAACCAAGGTGTATATTGCAGTTCACGGTTATTTGGTACACCCTTTGTGCCTAGTATTCCTGAGTAGTCATTTCGATCTTTTCTGACTCTTTAAATTTGAAAAGGTCATCAAGTGCTTGTCCTTTCACGCTTGTTTCCAATCTGAAAGTGATAGAGTCACCTTTTTCCTGTTTCTCGACTCTTAAAAGATGAAACGGTAGAGTTTTGTTTCAATGTTTTAAAATTAACTGCCCACGAAATATCCCTGGTTAAAGTTAGTTTCCTTAGGCTGTTGCTCGAAGATCGCTTCGATGGCAACTTTTCCGTAGTTCACCAACCAAGGAATCCTCCGACAACTCGGTCCTTTTCCTCCTCTTTTGAAATGTTCGTGCTCCTTATATGGCAACGCTTGTCCCTTCCCCTTGGGTTAACTATTGGGTCGCCTGTTTGGTTGTTTCAACCCTTGTGGTCCCGAATGTCTCGCCGTTCACTCGCCCCTCCACCTCATCAACATCATGTTGATTCCAAGGTGAATCTCCCTTCTCTTCGCCTCTGCTTCGTCCTCTTCTACTTCGCCTGGTGAAAGTCTAGATTCTAGTAACCAGGTGGCTAAGAAGAAGAAGAAGAAGACAAAGAAGAAGAAGTCCGATAAAGGAGAGGCTAGCTCTGCGGCTATTGCGCCTAAGAAGTCTCCTCTTGATAAAACTTCCAACCCTCCACGGAAAGTCAAGTTCCCTTGCATGTTGTGCACGGGAGACCATCTTCTTCGAGACTGCCCTGACATTCCCAAGGTGCTTGAAGAATGGTCCAGCGGTCGTCCGCCATTGCCTTTGGCTTCCGAGAGTCAGGTTGGGGGCACGTCTTCAACTGATGTTGGTAAGACTCCTAAGAAGCAAGGTAAGATTACCAATCCCTGTAGGTTGTGTGAAGGGAACCATGCCATTCACCTTTGTCCTTATATGGATGAAGCCAAGCGAGTGTTGGACAGCCCGACTGTTTCTACACCGTGCCTTTTGGCTGGTTATAAACGGATTTCTTTGAGTCCTCCACCAGTTGATCCTACGATTGGTCAAGAGTCATCCTTGGTCAATCCCGCTCCCTCGGAAATTCAAATTCAGGAATCCATCCCCGACCAACCATTGGTTGTGGGATCGGTTGAGCTGGCCCCTTCTGTGGTGCACCAGGTCTTTTCCGTCGAGAGTGGATCTCACATCCCTCAGGTTCTTCTTGTTTCTTCAGATTCCTTGGACTTGGAGAAAGATTCTCCTGTCCTCGTACTTCAAGAAGCTCCTCCTCCACCTCCCATGATGGAGGCTCCGGAGGATATCCCTCTCGCCTTCGAGATGGAGGTTATGGAGGATGCTTCTTCTTCCGTAACACCAGGGGAAGACCTTCTCGGTTCGATGGTATCCCCTCCGAGTAGTTTGGTCGCCTCCTTTGATTGGAGTCGATTTGCAGGATTCCGCCTTCCGTCTTACGTGCCTTTCGAGATCACAGTACAGGCTCTTGGTCTGGTTGTACCCAGCACCATTATAGACGAAGGTGCCTCTGTTAGTATTCTGTCTTCAACTACCTGGCAAGCTTTCGGTTTGCCGCCGCTTGCGCCCGTTACGCAGAATCTGTTGACATTCAATAGAAGAACGAGCCAACCGTTGGGGATCCTTCCAAGGTTACCTGTTACTTTGGGAGGCAAAACCGTCCATATGGACGTGATGGTCGTTCCAGGCCCCTTGGATTTCAATCTGCTTTTGGGGCGCGATTACACCTATGCCATGGGAGCGCTCGTCTCCTCCCTCTTTCGTGTGGCCTATTTTCCGCATGAAGGACAGACGCACCACCGACCTCGCCAGGTTGTCGTTCTTGGTCCTAATGTGGCAACCGGTCCACTAATACCCTCCGGTTTTTATCCACCCGTTGTATCTTCCTCACTCCAGTCAACTATGTGGGCACCTACCCGCAGGCTCGTGCACGTGATGATGCCATTGTACATGCACAAAAATGGGGGCATTGGGTCCCGACTTGTAGATGTTTTCCCTTCCACCGTATGGAACTTCGAAGCACCGCCTTCTGTTCATTTTGATGTAAGTCGAGAATACGTAACTGAACGAAGTACAAGATGGTGGTACACACATGCATTGCTGGAGCCGGGCCTTCTAGAGAATTCATTGACAATGTCTTTCCTTGTGGAAGCTGAGGCTTGTAGATGCTTCAATGAAAGAACAACACACATACAAAATATTCAATAACTTAATGCTTAAAGGAAGTCAGAGCATGAGAATCACAAGTTATAAGTAATCAAGCATTAAGACATTATATTAAAAACATTAATAAAGATAGAACATTAACTCATTGAAACATAATAAGAATATCAGGTGAAGAAAAGTTGTATTGTCATTGTATATTGTTGAAACTCCAAAGCTTTATAAATTAGTCTTCTGAAATAAAATTTCCCAACCCTTTGTTATTCAATATTCTACCTATTAATAGGCTTCAGTACCTTCACATTAGATCTTCCTTCAAGATGGACCTTCGAATCCTTCTCTTGACACCTAATCTAACTAAAAATACAAATACATGGTAATGATAATGAAACCTACTAACTTTAGGAGTTAGAGACCTAATAGGAATCAACTACCTATTTATTACACTTTCCAACTAAAAGGACCACATCTTTACAACAGAAATGATCATGTGCTTAGGTGGCACTGACCATGATCAAACTATAAATACCTCCACTAGATTCAGAAACTGATCTTCCTATTTTTAAGGATATGATGACATGACATTTGTTGACTGTATTTTGCTGAGATGGTGAAAAAGACAACTTTGTAGAAGACCAAATCTCTGCTGGAATGTTCCACTGCTACCTTGGAATTCCTCCACGTGGTTGCTTGTCTCTTATTACACTTTCCAAACATCAAAATATGACTAAAAACACTACGCTATAAAAATAGAGTGCAATAGACAGTTTCGTAGCATATTTTAGTAGAAAACTCATTTCAGCCATCTAAGTCAACTTTTAGCTCTCTTTGCTAATGTAGACATTTTTTTTGGGTTTAAAGAGCTAAAACAAAAAATTTCCAGGCCTTGAATTTGATTTTATCCATCCCTTTTGCCATATAATCACCTACAGCAATTTTGTAGCAGATTTTGGGCTTCAAGCCTAGAAGTTGCTATGAAACAACCTAAAGTGCACAAAATTCAAAATTCTCCCGTTTTCTTCAGCATTTCACCTGTATGTCTGAAAATGGATATGATGAAGGATAATAAGGCACATTTGGTTCAAAATGCCTCTTACCCTCTTCAAAAGGCATCATTTTCACCTTTAGCAAGTTAATTTACCAATAAAATGACTATTTGTTTTTCAAACACAGGGTTCAGAGATAAGATCCTATCTCCATATCCTTGATAGTTGTTGCCAAACTAGAGGAGGTTTTTGTAAATAAGATTATATTGAAGATAAACCTCTCTTGGTTTTATGAAAACCATCTCCAGCTATCGGGAATCTGAATTAGAAAAATGTGTCTAAAACAAGAAAATTCTGAATTCTGAAAATAAGTCTCGAATACATATTCAAATCTCCAAATTGGTAGCACCTGTGAAAAAAGTGAAATAGTTTATTGTTCCTTGTTTTATCCTTGACAATACCCTCTCTATTTATTTCATAATTCATCTCGTTTCATCCATAATATTCTCTTTAAATTTACTTCTCACACAATCCAAAGACAAAGCAAATTCCCTTGTCGCTCAAACAAAAATTCAAGCAACCTGAATTGGTGAATGCTTCAGCAAAGATAGGTTCCTCCATGAATATCTTAAGTTCCATGAGCTCCTATCTAACCATAGAGCCTCCTTTGTACCCTTTCTTATTCATGGCCATCTCTATTTATAACCAAGTTGCCTTCTTAAAAATGTGACACCTGTAAAAAGAAAATTGGACAACAATCTGCTTGCCAAAAAGCTAAAATTTTCAAGCATGAAACTAAGATGCTTTACATGAAAAGGCTGAATTTTTAATTACAGAGAGGAGCTTGGGTGATTTGTTTAAAAATATGAAATTCGAATATGAGAGGGAAAATGATAAATGGAGGGATGAAGGTGGAATGATGACAAGCACTTATGATTTCACATGTTGGATAATTTTCATAACCTACTAGGTGATCTCGCCTTTCCCCAAAACCAATATCAAATGACAAGTCATCGATTTTTCTTTTGGCATATTTGCTACGGAATTATCAGGTATTTTTGTAGCAAAATATGTTGTTTTTCCATTGTATTCGCTATGAAACTGTGAAAAATTGACAAGTTGCTCATTTTTGTAATTTGAAGGCATGTTTATGACAACTAAATGACATGGAGTGTATTTAAATGACATGACATGACTCATGGTGGGTTTTAGACTTAGGATAAACATGATTTTATAAATTCTTCATCAAATTTATGACCCAACATAACACAACATGAAACCTATGGTGACCTTATCAAAACAAATTTTGAAATTTTTGAATGTGATAAAAATGAGATGCAATTTAGTTGATTCCACTTGTATTGGGTCATAAAAAAATTTAAGTTAATAAAAAATATTACCCCATTACATTTCCACTTGATTAGGTTATTCATTTGATAGGTTAACTAGCTCACTAGTTCTTGAATTTCCAGTTTTTAGAGTAGCAATTTTCTGCTATTTTTTAGCACGTGTTAATAGGGGTATTTTGGAGTGATTCCACTTTGAATAAAGTCCTAAGACAACATAATTAATAAAAAAAAAAACTCATGTCCCATTTTCATTGGATTTACTTGTTTATTCAGTGAGTTATCTCCTGCTGTAGCAAAATAGGACCTCCTGTAAAAATTATGTATCGTCTATAGCAACATCTTATAACACTCTTATAGTATGTGTAAACTTGACCATATTTTCTCCAAAAGATTTATTTTTGTCTCTTAGTCTTGAATCATTACACCTAGGCTCTAATTTCATGATTGAGAAAGAATAAACACCACTTAGGACATGCCTTTTTACAAAGTATATTAGGCTTATTTACTCATTCTCTTAAGATTTCAATTGTGAATTCCTGTTCTTGCCTAGGATTAATTTTTTTTCTAAGTAACATTTCCATTTCAGCGATTAGTTTAGACTTTGATTTCTTGAAATTCACTCCATTACATAATATCAATGAAATTAGGACACATTGTATGTTCCACATATAGTGTCGACACCTCTTAAGTTTCTAGGAACCCTGTGTTGATAATTTAAGTTCATAGCCTTAGGAGTAGCAACATTCTTGTTGCAATACTCGGGCTCATCACTTTTTGGAATTGTTACCAGGGAGGTGTCAAAGTATGCATTTTTTTATTCCCTGGTTGATCCATTTCTGCAGAAACAAAAAAAATGCATTAGGCATATTTCATTTCAGAAAATTTCATTGCATTGTCATTCTTATTCAATTTTTTTTATAGAAATATAAAAAAAATACTTCTCTAACACCAACCCCCATTTGATAACATGGTGCAGTAAGAACCACATAACCATCCAATTGCAGGTAGACGAAGAAGAGGTGGAAGAGAGGGTAGAAGAAATGGATGGAGATGATGACAATGAAGAAGATCCTCTTGGATTTCCCATTTAAGATATTGATGTTATTGTGCATATGAAGAACATCCCTCCATATTTCCTTCCCAAATTCCATTGTATTAGGTCAAAGGATCCAGAAACATTTCTCTTTGAATTTTAAATCCTTTGTATGGCTACCTACTAAACACTCAAAAGTTGAGATTGTTTTCAGCAATATTGAAGGATAGAACTCTTAAACAGTTCATGATTTTAGCGTTTAATTCAATAAGATCATGGAATGATATGAAAGATATATTTGTAGAAAAATATAAAATCATGATCTTAAAGAAGAAATATTTAGAAGGAATCAAAAAAATATGAGAGCGTTGAGGATCTAATACAAAATTTCATGTATAATGTTAAGAGGGAAAAATTACATCAATTAGGATCAGACACATTAAAAAACCTCTTACTTATAACAATTATGGATGAGTGGATTAATCTCCTTAATCTCATGATTATGGGAGATGTATACCAATTATCATTTGATGAAATTTGTGAAAAATGAAAGAAAATATCAAGAGGAAAGGCAAGAGTAAGTAAATCAACATCAAGATCGATAATTCAAGTTGAACTTGGAAAATTTCTTAGTAACTTTAAAATAGAAATTGTTAGCAATCTAAGTGAACAAGTAGAAATGTTAAGAATAAAAAATGAGAAAAATGAAGATTTTGATATTTGTGTTATCCATGCAGAATCAGATGCTACTAAATATTGTCCATCATTACCAAGGTTGAAGGAATTTTACCAGGAGGAAAATGGAGCTAGTCAAACACCAAAGCAGTTATGTTATGTAGGTCCATGAATACTATGCTAGCCTAGTAAACCTGGTATGATGCAAGAACCTAATTTAGAATTTAAATTTTCCACATCCACCTCAAATTAATTGGAACACACCCTCTCCTTGGACATCTTGGCCATCACAACCATAAAACCAATCTTAGAAACAAAGTTGGAAAGAACCTTATGGGAGAAATCCACAATCTCCTCAATATTTTTTTCAATATCCTCCATACCCAACTACATGCTATCCCTACCATCCACCTCCACCACAACCACAATCCCAACCACATCTATCTCATAGATATGCTCCCAGTCAACTACATGTGCCAACATTTCCAAACCCACACAAGGAAGTATCTCAACCAACTTACAATGATAAGTTACAACACTTCCAAACATCTCCTCTTGATATAAATGGTATTCATCTTAGCTCAGGAAGAGTATTGCAAAAAATATATTCTCTTGATTTCATTGAAGGACAACATTCATAAAAATAAGATGCAACTGATAAGACCAAAGAATCATGGGATGCACTTGAAGAAGATAACACATCAAAATCATAGATTGAGAAAGTTGCCTCATGTTTACCATCAGAACCTCCATGTTTTCAAGAGAATATGTAACACAAAGAGGAATATTTGAATTTCATGGTAGAAGAAGACATGAATAATGATGTAGATGATAAAGCAAACCAAGGGCATAAAAGTTAAATTGAGGTTTGGTTCCATAAAATCAACAAGATGGAGCCCCACTCTCGTCTTCAACAATTCTTGATATCGTTAAATTCAAAGAATTTGGTCTCTAAAATTCAGGTACATGTCAAAGAATATATTTCAAACCTACACATGATTTTACCTGTCATCTTGGTGTGCACATGGCTCCATTGGAAGTATTCCTATGCTTGAAATAAATTTTCCTTTTTTTCAAGTAGAGTAGAATACAAAAAAAAAAAATGAAAAATGAGAAATAAGAGGAAAAAATAAAATCTCAGGTGAAAACCTCCTTTGAGGCACCTTATATTGGCTCATTGATTGAAAACCTTCATGAGGTGGTTAATGGGTTGGAAAAAGAGAAGAAGAGAAAAAGAGAAAAATAAATATCCTAGGTGAAAATATCCTTTAAGGCGCCTAAGAAAACCTACTAGTTGAAAACCTCATTGAGGAAGCTAGTAGGCCTAAAAGAACAAAAAGAAAAAAAGAAAAAAAAACCATGTATCTCTCTCTAATGAATGTCGGTGCTCTCCAACCTTTGGAAGCATTAAAAACAATTTAGCATCAAAATAAAATTTTGGTCAAAAATCTAGTCAAAGGAAGTCAAACTTTGGCTTTATCCTCCTTTGATAAGAAGCTCCAATAGGACCAAGGCCAAGTCATTTCATCACTCTTATCCATTTCCAAGGCCCATCCATCATTTACAATCCTTTCCTATTCATTTTCATCGTCGTCGTAAATTGCTACAGGAGGGTTCTGTTTTGCTACACAAGGCCAAAATACACAGAACAAAAAATTGTTTTTATCATATATTGAAAATGGTGCATACATTGGCGTATTTGTTCCATGCGAAGATGAATTTGTATTATGGTAACATGTTCATTAAATTTCAACAAATTTCGAGTGCACACTTTTCGAGAAATTGACCTCCATCACCTACATCCATTTCTATTTTTTTTTTAGATTTGTGCATCCACTGGCCAAGTGTTTTTATGGGTGGGTGTATAAGGATGATGGAAAAAAGCTAAAAAAAAATCTGGATAATCCATACTACCATTTGAGAGATATGGATAAAACAATTCTGCTATAGGAGATTTTCCTAAAATTCTATAGGACGAACCATAATTACTACAAGAGGAAGATACGGTTGGAGAAAGAGGCCAGAAGGTCATTCATTCTTTATTAAATGTTGATATAGGTTCATTATAGCCTCATCATTCATTTTCCACGCCACTTGACCTCTTCTCCACTCTCATTTTCATTTTTTCCATGAGAAATCCCCATTTTCACCCCTTCTTTCATTACTTTCACCACAACCAAGTCTTTTTATCCTTGTCCATACATTAATCATGAATTATCAGTGTTTTTGAAGGAATTATTTGAAGGACATTGTTTTTATAGAAGATTTTTTGTGACTACTACATGAAGAAATGCATTCCTATAGCAACCTAAAATTACCTAACAAGATCACAATTGAGAGCATGATAATGAAGAACCAATCATCATGAAGACATTGGAGAGTAATTTCATCAAATTTTGGGTAGCTATAGGACCTAGGAAGATTGCTACAAGATCACTATTCATATCCAACAACAATAGTAGATAAAACATAAAAATAACATTTGCTGAAAAGCCTCTATCAGTTAAGTACATGTCAAAAAATATTTCCATAATAGAGCCAATGCACAGAGAAGCAAGCATGGGAAGATAACACTGCAAGCGAGAAAAAAATCAACCATTATTCCTGAAGCATCATACTAAGGCAATGATCTCTCAGAATATGCTCAAGAACATGCTCACTCATGTCCAGATCTACCATGCAGCCATCAAAGGATTAGCACATCAGCAAGTAACCTCTAACAATAGGCATCAGTGATGAATTAGGCCACCATGTAACACCTTAAACACAGTCTTTGGCTCCAACATGACCTACAAAAACACACCCAGGTTAAGGCTCAAGTATGAAATCCTCTAAAACTTTCCTATGAACTTATTTTAGCTTTAAAAACGTTGCAAGTCTATGAAGGAAAATGTTTTTTTTATAGCCAAAATGAGTAGCAGAGCAACCTCAGCCTTACCTAGTAGATAACTTCACCTTTCCAACAACATACCCACATGTGTGGGAGAGAAACAAGACAAAAGTGAAGAGGACTTGAGAAAGTGGGTTGTAATCGTTTAGTAATTATGGAGGACAAGGAGTGTGAAGTGGTAAGTAAGGGCCAAGTCAATTAACTCAAATCACTTTAACTTTATTTTGCATGCAATGAAAAAAGAAAAATAAATAGAAAAATAACAATAAAAGAATAAAAAGGTGGACTCACCACCTATTGTGCTAAGAGGTAACTCCAAAAAATACGATATATATTTGATAGAGGGTGTACATGAAGTTATACATGGAAGTCAGATCATTGGGATTCATTTCCCAATGTATCTTTGACTTCCTTATTTCCTAATTTATACTATTATACAATTTCACCCAATCCCTTAGGATTAGGTGTCCACAATTCCCCCCCCCCCTCCCCACCTTAATCTGAAGGGAAGTTGGTGAGTCCAAGAATCATTCTGAATTTTTCAAACTTTTCTCTTCCAAGCGCTTTGGTGAAGATGTTTGTAGTTTTCTCATTTGTGGAATAATGACGTAGATGGATAGTTTTGGCCTCAACATGATCTTGAATTAGATGGTATTTTGTATTGATGTGCTTTGTTCGATCATCAAACATTGGGTTCTTTGTCAAATTTATTGCAGATATGTTGTCGATCATGACTGGAGTTGAATGCATATGTTTCATCTGCAAATCTTCTAGGATTTTCTTGAGCTACACAATTTCCTTTGTCGCTTCAGTTTCTGCCTCAGTTGTGGAATTTGATGGAGCTAATTTTTTATGTGATCTCCAGGAGATAGCTCTTGATCCAAGACTCATAGTATAACCTAAAGTAAATACCCCAGTTTCTTTGTCTCCATTAAAGTCTGTCAGAGTATCCAATCAAGCTGAAATCACCCACCTGTGTATATTTCATCCCAAAGCCTTGAGTCCCCTTCAAGTACTTTAGAACTCTTTTTGCAGCAACCTAATTTCCTTCACAAGGTTTTTACATAAACCTGGAGAGGATTCCAATAGAAAATGAGATGTTGTGTCTAGTAGTAGTTAGGTAGATGAGACTTCCTACAAGTTGTCTATACTTAGTTGCATCCTCAAATTGTTTCCCTTCAATGGATGTGAGCTTCAAGTTTTGTTTGATTGGAGTGATCAAAGCATTGCATTCATCCACACAAAAATTGTTCAAAATATATCCAATGTACTTATTTTGATAAAGTAATATAAATTTAGGATGTTGGGTTACTTCAATACCAAGATACTAGTGAACATAGCCCAAATTAGTCATTTCAAAAACTTTCTTCAATTCTTTATTTATGGATGCAATATAACTCTCATTGTTCCCTGTCATCAAAATATCATCTACATACACCACAATATATACAAATTTTTTCCCAACTTTATTAACAAACAAAGTTGCATCATCAAGATCAAAATGTTTGAAGTTAAGTTTCAGAATATGTTGAGTTAATTTCTCATACCAGGCTCGTGGTGCTTGCTTGAGGCCATGCAAGTATTTTATAAGATTGAATAATTTGTGTTCTTGGCCCTTCACAAAAAATCCTTCTTACTAGGACAGAAAAACCTTTAGATCTCCATTAAAAAAGGAGGTGTTTACATCCATCTGATCGAATTTCCAGCCCTTCTAAGCTCCTAAGGCAAAGAGTGTCTAGATGGTGGCCTAATTTTCCATGGGGGAAAATTTGTCCTCATAATTGACCCCTTATTTTTGTGCAAAACCTTTTGCCACAAGCCTGGCTTTGCGCTTGTCAAGTGATCCATTCACTTTTTACTTTTTCTTGTAGACCCACGTGTAGCCAATTGGTTTGGTTCCCAATGGAGGATCAACTAGCTTCCAAGTGTCATTCTTTATCAAGGCATCACACTCATTTTGCATCACTTCATTCCATTCATCATGAGAATAGACTTCTTTGAATGAAGTTGGTTCAAGATCAGTAGACAAATTCAGTTCACAATTATAGTCAATTTCCATATCAATAGGTGAATCAAAATTATCTATGTCACCTCCATTTTTCCTGGTGGAACTTCTTGTTCATGTTTTTAAAACCTCACCAGGACGAACATTTTCAAGTGTCTTTGTCAGCCATTTTGGGGGACCTTTCTAAGATGGCCCAAAATTCTCATTTGATTGAGTTGGGATTGAATCAAGATTCAATCTCCTAATTCTATCAATCACATCATTCAAGGTGTCATCCATGGTTGGTTCTTCATGTGGGAGAGAGAGTGCTTCGAAATATGATTCCACAGATTGATTCAATGTAGGAATCCACCCTTCAAGACGTGGAATCTGATTATCAAATTCTTGAAATGACTTTTCATGTGTGAATCTATCCAAGTGATCAAGTTGCCACTAAACAACATTGTCAGTCTTGGAAGATTCAAGGAATATGACATCTCTAGATACTACAAACTTCTTATTGACTTCAACATAGAGACGATATCCTTTGGAGGTATTGGAATACCCCAAGAAGATACATTTTCGACTTCTAGCACCAAGTTTATTTCTTTGTAACTTAGGCATCAAAGCATAACAGGTGGAACCAAAGACCCTGAAATTGTTTACCGAAGGAATGTGGCCATGCCACATTTCATAAGCAGTTTTGTTTCTGATTGAATTAGAATGACACATATTCTTTATGTACACAACACATGAAACTGCATCATCCCAAAACATCAATTTACATTTTTTAAAAACATCATGGAGCAAACCATATATAAAATTGTCTTTTTCATTCTTTCAGCTACACCATTTTATTCAGGATATAGGGCACAACTATTTATGTTTGATCCCATGTTAGCGAAGATAGTTTTCAAATTCATTTGAAGTGTATTATTTTCCATTATCAGTGCACAAAGAACCAATATGAGTTCGTGCATCGTTTTCAATCCATGCATGAAAATTCTTGAATGTTTGAAAAGCGTCATATTTGTTCTTCAATAAGTAAACCTAATACATTATGGTGTAATCATCAATAAATGTCGTCATATATTTATTTCCATTTGCAGAATAAAAAGGCATGGGGCCACATAAATCTTAATGAATAATCTCAAGTTTTCTATGTGCTCTAGAATTTTAATCATGAAAGGAATGTTTGTTATGATTCCCTAGAATACAAGAATCACATTGCTTAAGTTTCCTAGGAATTGTAGGCAATACAATCACACCATTCTTCTTCAACAATCGAAGGTTTTCATAGTTTAAGTGTCCAAATATAGCATGCCATAAAAGACTTGATGGGAATGTACCTTCATGATGATGAGAACTGAATGCAAAGTTTTTTGCATGAGAAGAGGTACCTTGCAGCGTTAGGAGTATTCCTTCTTCTATTCCCTTCATGACAAGTGAGCAATTTGATTCTTTTTTGACCTCAACCTTGCCATCAAAAATGTGAATGGATTTTCCTTGCTGGTAGATGTGTACTAAGGACAAAAATTTTCTTGTCAACTCAGGGAGGTATAGAACCTCATGTAGAAGATGATCTAGAAGACTAGGCAACTTAAGCTTGATTGTGCCAAGCCTTGATGGCTTGAGTTTAGATTTTTCTGTGAAGTATATTATTCCATCAACCTTGTCAGTAAAATATTCAAAAAAATATTTTCAAAAACTCATGTGATATGTTTCTCCTAAATCTAGCAACCAATAATTTCTTCAAGAATTAAGTGAAGCATCAAACACGTCTTCAATTACTCCAATGTTACAATGTGCTACAACATAATGGGTGGATTTAGGTAATTTGCCTTCGTATTTTTCATGAGTTTTACCTTTTCACTGATTTCTTTGCGACTCAATTTTGTCCCAAGGTAGCTAATTACATGTAGATGCATCAAAAAAATCTTTATTGCAGCATATGCAATGAATATCAGATTTTTCACTTTGATTTTGTATGCTCCCCCTTCCTTTGAAATTCCTTCTTCCTCTTCCTCTTCGTCCACCTCTTCCTCTAGAAGAATATTGAGCATGATTCTTCTCTCTACATGTGAAACATATAGCTTCTTCAGAAGACAGAGGGGTTGTCTTCTTTCTGAAAGCCTTCTCTCTTTCTGCAAACATTTTTTCAAGGGAATCAAAGGTGACCTTCATGAGGTTTCCACTTGCTTGTAATGACTCAAGGTAATGGGATTAAGTGGGATACAGTGCCTTAACATAAGCTATGAGAGGTATGTAAACTTATACACCAGTATTCTTAATGGCATGCATGATAGATCTTACTTCTTATGCTAAAGCAAGAGGTTCACCATTTTTTAATTAAGGGTTGAACAACTTAATCATTAATTGAACAATTTCAAGTTTTGAATGTGAGTCATAGAGTTATTTTAATTTCCTCAAGGCTTCATATCCATTTGAAAATGGTGTAATATGATGACTCATCTCTTCATTTACAAAAGCTACAATCAAGGCATATTCCTTGCAATTCTTGTTTTCCCACATGGCTATCTCCTTGTCTGAGGTGGGCTTTATCGGTGGATTGTCTCCTCCTTCACAAATTCCTCTCCACAACTCATTAACAATGAGAGTGTGCTTGATTTTTTAAGACCACTCAAAATAGTTCTCCTTGCCAGAGAGAACAACTCCCATAATAGATAATGGAGAATGCATTGTGTCTTCTGAAAAAAAATCTGCTAGAAAAAAAACTCAATTCTGGAGTAAAAATGTGTATTATGTTGTAAAAAAAACTAATTTTATATTTTTTAATTTTATTTTTTGTTAAAAAAATGAGAAAAAAAAAAATAATTTGTGCAGGGGAGGTCAAACCCGGGGAAGGTCTACCTGGGAAAGGTCAGACCTGGGGGAGGTCGACCTGGGGAGGGTCGGACCTAGGGGAGGTCGACCAGGGAAGGTGGGTTAGGGGGAGGTGAGAGCGAGGAGGGGAGTCCGTGGGGAGGTGGGTTAGGGGGAGGTGAAAGCAGGGAGGGGATTCTATGAGGAGGTGAGGGCGGAGAGTAGGGAGGGGCTGCAGGGACAAGGGAGTTGTGGGAGAGGTGAGGGGGACAATAGAGGTGAGAGGGGGGGGGATGGGAACAACGAGGAGTGGGGATGTGAGGGACGAGAGCAGAGAGGGGTTGTGGGGATGGGGGAGGAGGAGGGGGACGGGAGAGCTGAGGGAGAGGTGAGGGGGATGGGGACAGGAGGTAAGTGGGTGAGCGATGAGCGGAACGTGTAGCGAGGAAGGTGAGGGGAAGAAAAGAGATGTGGGAGAGAGTGGTGAGAATCGAAAAGAGGGACTGCTGTGAGTAGCTGCAGTGAGCAGCATCTGTAGTTGTGGATGTGGCTGTAGTTGTGGCTAAGAAAAAATTCAGCAGGGAGCAGTGAGAAAACCTGTATACTTTTAAATGCACATACTTTCAAATTCGAATGCACAAAATTTCAAATACCAGGAATATGGAAGTCTGCAAAAATGCAGAACGGAGATAGGACGAAGTTACACCAAGGGCTGTAATGCCCAAAAAAGGTTGGCTCTAGTACCATGTTAGACGAGGAGGTAACTCCACAAAATAGGATATATATTTGATAGAGGGTGTACATGAATTTATACATGGATGTGAGATCCTTGGGATTCATTTCCCAATGTCTCTTAGACTTCCTTATTTCCTAATTTACACTATTATACAATTTCACCCAATCCCCTAGGATTAGGTGTCAACACCACCTCTTTTCATCCAAGGAGTAGCTTTTACAAGATTCGTGTTGGCTACTACAAGAGAAAACAATGCTGCTACATGATCAGGTGCTCAAAATTATGCTCAAAAATGAAATTTGTTGGAATGGTGTGGAACCTAAATGACCGCATAGAACTTCTCGTTATGAATCTGGTGCAACTCATTTCGTGGAAAACCGACACTATATTCTCCTAGAAACGTATTCTATCAACTTTGTTAAACAGATAATTTAAAAAAAAAAAAAATACAGGGATAGCCCAGTCAGCAGTCCATACTGTTGACTAGGCATGAAAAGTGGTAGGTTGACTTGGTCAACAGATTATCTTCGACGAATGGGATCATGCCAAGTGGCACTTTGTTATTGGTTTGAAATGGTGTGTTTATGTTTGGGTGTTGGAAGACCAATCATAGGTTGCCATGTGGTCCAGCCAAGGGCCGCCACGTTGTAGCCCGAGGACCACAAAATTTATGTTGATGTCTAAGTGGAGTGGGCATGAGTCGAAGCCGTGACCTCCAAACTCCAAGTGTCAAGCCTTTACCACTGCACCATGCCTTTTTTACTTAATATACAATGGTCTCTGCTTGGTTTTAATGTGATAAGGTCCACGCAATAGGGTGAGGAGGTCGGGGTCTAGCCCCAGCCCTGGTCACCACCGGAGGTGGGACTATGGGCGGTAGGCTAGCCCCTCCCCCCCCCAATGGTCCATAACCATGACATTTAACACCAAGTCAAGGCCATGTGACTATGTCGAAGACTGTTGCGGAGTCTGTGGAGTTAACCGCAGGTTGGCTAACCCCCAGGCGTAATCGCCTTTGTCTCCACCAATTGTGACCACTCTCGAGTTAACTGCCAACGGTTATCAAACCTTCCGGCGGGATTTTTTTTTTAATCGGCTTTTAAGCCTTATTGGGAAAATTAAAGCACCAAAAATTTCGCCTGGTTTTTGGGCAATTTGGTGCCCAATTAGCGGAATTTCTGGTGGATTTGTAGGATGGGGCTAGATTTTGAGGAAATTGTGGAGTGGTTTGTGCCAAAACTCAGGGAAGTCATAAATTACTTGGTTTTTGAGAAAATTGGAGGTAGAAAGAGGCTACACTAGGTTTACTTGTGCATGGAGGATTTAATTATTTTTCAAGTGTTTAAATTCTTACAAGGTTGAAGCTTAAGAGAGGAGAAGTAAATATTGTGGGTGCAGGTTCTCTATTTGGAGCAAGGAGAATGAGGGCATAGTTGCCACAATCTCCACCACAATATTGACCTCCAATTGTAGTGGAGGATTCAGTAAGCATGTATCATGAAGGAGGAAATTATAACATGTCATAGGATGATAAGGCTTTTAGGAAGGATTTCTTTGACATGACAAAGATGGTGAATGTCCTCTATGAAGAGAGGAATACAAGGTTGTAGGGTGAAAGCTCCAAGCCTCCAAGAGGAGAGGGTTTTCCAGGAGGAAGACATAATGGAAATATTGATAAACCACCGTCTACTCCACTATCATCCTCACAACCATCTTCACCTTCATCTTCATCTTCTTCCACTATTACAACCCTTTCTCATACTCATCAACATACCTCAAAATGAATTGGTAAACACCCCTGTTAAAAATTTATATGAAATTTGATCTGCCTATGTATAATGTTGAAGTGAATGCAGAGAAGCTTGAAAATTGGGTTCATCGGTTGGAGGTCTACTGTAGAATTTAAAACCTTCAAGATGATGATACAAAGATTCAACTATATTCCTTGAGACTGGAGGGTGCAACACTAGTATGGTGGGAATCCAAGACACAAGATGAGATTAAAAACATGGCAAGATCTCACTGTCTTCGTCTAATTCCATTGTCACAATTAAAATATAATTCTACCCTCTAGCATATATGAAAAAATCCATTGTGAATTTGCAGAACTTTATACAACTTAAAGGTCAAAGTGTGCAAGATTACACACAAGAATTTAGAAAAAGATCTCTTATGTTAGGTGTTGCATTCACATGACACATTGTTGAAGTATATATGGGATTTACATAGCTACCTAAGGCATACTATCCTTATGTTCAATCCCACTAGTCTAGATGAGGTTTGTGTGCAAGCCACTCACCTTGAGGTAAGAGGGAAAAATATTCCATAAGAGGGTAAAAAGAAGCCATTTAAGGGTGGAGAGAAAGGAAAGGGTTTCAAAGGAAAAGGAAAAAAAAATGCATCCGTTAAAAAGGAAGGATATAAAATGACATGCAAACATTGTTCCAAACAAGGTCACGATGAAGACCACTGTTGGAAGCTTCATCCAGAGATGAGGCACAAGAAATTCAAAAACAAGGGAAAACAAAAAATAGTTGCAACCACTCAACGAAATTTTGGATCCGACTCAAGTGATGAAACTAATATTATAACCATGGGTATGAAAGGAAAATAATATATTTCTAGCACTAGTGCATCAAATTGTCACACTAGTACTCTAAATGAAGAAACAAGTTTTGAATTATTTCTTAAAACATACAAAAATCGACATGATATTTGATAGTGGATCTCAAGCGAATTTTATATCTAAAGACTTAGTCAGGAAACTTAATATTGAAACCATTCCACATCAAAAACCATATTCATTTAGTTGGATATGTAAGAACAGAAATTTACAGGTTACAAGCAAGTGTATTCTTTAGTTTGCAATCACAACAAACATCATTGACGAAGTTGAATTAGATGTTGTATCGCTTGATATTTCGGGAATTGTTTTGGGAAGTCCTTACCTCTATGATAGAAAATCCATATTCTATTGCCATGAAAACAAGTACCACTTGTTCAAATATTGTGTGGAGTATATTGTTAGAGCTCATCGCAAGAAACTAAATCTTTCATTATTTAATTCATGGTGAATGAAAAGACTAGTGAATTCAAGTAAGAATTGTGTGCTTCTTACGATTAAAACAAAGTGTGCTTCTTACGATTGAACCAAATAATGATGTTGATTATGAAGCATTTCAAGGTTGTGATCCAAAGTTTAAATCTCATTTGATTGAAGTGATTAATAAAAATAATGAGATGTTTAAGGAACCAAAGGGATTGCCTCCCAAGAGGGGAATCAAGCATGAAATACAATTGCAATAAGATTTTCATCGTCCTAAATTGGCATGTAGAGGATGTCAGTGATGGAGAGTGCTGGAATTAAAAATAAAATTCAAGAGTTGTTGGACAAAGGGATCATCTCACCAAGTACTTCGCCATGTAGGTCACCTATTGTGTTGGTGCCAAACAAGGATGGAACATGGCACATGTGTGTATACTTCCATGCATTGAGCAATATTAGCATAAAGAACTGTTATCCACTCCCTAGAATATATTATTTACTTGATCAATTGAAATATGAAAAGCATTTTAGTAAGTTGGACTTAAGGAGTGGCTACCATCAAATTAGAATTGTTGAAGGTGACATTTGGAATACATCATTCAAAACCAAGCAAGGTTTGTTTGAATGGCTTGTTATGCCTTTTGGATTATGTAATGCTCCTTCTACCCTCATGCATGTGATGAATAATGTTTTAAGGCCATTTCTTGATGATTTTGTCATCTTCTACTTAGATGATACCTTAATTTTCAGTAAATCACTTGATGAACATGTCATGCATCTAAGAAAAGTACTTGATATCTTAAAGAAAGAATAGATGTTTTTGAAGATGTATAAATGTGAGTTTGGTAAAACATCTTTCATGTACTTGGAGAATATTGTTGGAGGAGGTGAGTTGAGGATAAAACCCTCTAAGGTTGAGGTCATTGTGAATTGTCCAATGCCCAAGATAGTCATTGAGGTAAGAATTTTTTTGGGAGCAACCCAATATTGGAGGAATTTTATTGCTAAATTATCTTCTATCGTAGCTCCTTTGCATGCATTGGCTAGTGTGAAAAAGGTATTCCAGTGGGGAGGAAAGCAGTAAAAATAATTCGATGCTTTGAAAGAGAAGATGAGTTCTGCCCTAGTACTTGCACTACTGGACTAGAGGCGGCCCTTTGATATTCAAATGGATGCAAGTGACTATGCCATGGGCACAGTCCTTATGCAACATGGTAAGCCCATTTAATTTCATCTAGAAACTTTCAATGGTGTCGTAATTAACTATAATACTTATGACAATGAGTTTTATGTGTTGGTTCAAAGTGTGAAAAATTGGAAATACTACCTGATGGGAAAGGAAACCATCTTACACAGTGATCACCAAACATTGCAATACTTATAATCACAAACTAAGTTGCAAAAATCAAGGCACTTTTGATGGATGGGTTCCCTATAGAAATTCCACTTGGTCATTAGGTATAAGAAAGTTATATACAACAAGGTTGTTGATATGCTTTCTAGGCCTATTATTAGTGCAACTACTTTACTCAAGCATAATTATGTTTTGAATGAAAGTTATGTTGAGAAATATGAATTTGATAATGACTTACAATATGTTTATGCAAGCTTGAGTCAAGTAAACCAAGTAGAGTAATTGGATTTCCACGTACATAATAACTTTTTGTATCATTTGGGCAATATTTGTATTCCACAAGGGGGGGGGGAGTGAATGTCATAAGGGAAGCACACACTTCTCTTATTGCTAGACATTTTGGTGTAAGAAAAGCAATGGCGCATCTTCAAAGGTATTGTTATTGGATTTGTATGCTTGAAAGTGTGTCACATTTCATTAAAGGTTGTTAATTATGTGCAATCAATAATCCTAGCAATAGAAAGTTATGATTGTACGCACCATTTCCCGTACCTTCACATCCATGGGAGATTTTTTCTATGGATTTTGTAGGAGGTCTCCCTTTGTCAAAAACTGGTCATGATTATTTGTATGTAGTTGTGTATATTTTCAGCAAGATGTGTATATTAATTCCATGTAAAAAGAAAATCACAGCTGAAAAAACAACTTACTTATTCTTTCATCATGTTTGGGTTCATTTTGGTTTGCCCACATCCATTTTTAGTGATCGAGATTCTTGATTTTTTGGGAATTTTTGGTCAAGTTTATGGGACTTGATGGATACTAAGTTGAAGAAGAGTATATCCCTTCATCCACAAAAATATATTTAAAATGAGGTGTTCAATCGTAAAGTCATACATCTTCTTCGAGGATACTACAGCAAGCATCCCAAATTTTGAGATGAAAACTTTCTCTACATTCAACATGCTTACAATTGTGCAAAACACTCCTCTACACAAGCATCGCCATTTGAGGCATTTCTTGGATACTTGCCTAGCTCGCCATTAAATTTCAAGTTTGGGAGGGTTGTTTCTATTGATGGCCATAGAGACATAGACAAAGCCAATAAGCTCATAGAACAAATCCACTTGATACATCAAATAGTTCAAGATCATCTTGAAAAGAGCCAAGGCAAGTACAAAGCAAGGCACGACAAGCATCCTGTATATCACAAGTTCCAAGTTGGTGATGAAGTTTGGATTCACATTAGAAAAGAGAGGCTTCAAGGAGAAGGTAAAAAACTAAAACAAATTCATTATGGTCCTTTCAGAATTTTGGAAAAGATTGGTGAAAATTTCTACAAGTTAGATTTGTCATCATACATGCAAATTTAATATGTTTCTAATGTTGAGAAATTGAGGTTGTATGAGCCTCCTTTGATTAAAGATCAAGGAGAACAGTTTTATATTCCTTCTATTGAATACTTTTCTCTTGAATACCTTGATGAGTTTCAACAAGACACAATTCTTGACAAAAGAATAAGGACATCAAAACGAGGGAGTGTAGACTAGCTTTGTGTGGGGCTCAAAGGCACAAATCCTTCTAAGGACAAATGGATCGAGATTGGAAAGGTGAGGGAACTGTACCCTCATCTGCGAAATAACTAAAAGTTATATTTTGGGGTCCCAAATATTCTAGTGTGGAGGAGTGATCATGTGCTCAAAATTATGCTAAAAAATGAAAGTTGTCGAAATGGTGTGGAACTTAAACGACCACATAGCGCTCATTGTTCTGAATCTGACGCAACTTGTTTCGTGGAAAACCAACATTGTATGCTCCCAGAAACGCGATATTTCCACTTTTTCAAATAGAAGAATTTATGAAAAAAAAATTATAGGGACAACCCAGTCAGCAATCTGTATTGCTGACTAGGAATGCACAGTGGTAGGTTGACTTGGTCAACGAATTGTCTTTGGTGAATGGGATCATGCCAAGTGGCAATTTTCTATTGGTTTCAAATGGTGTTTTTTGTTTGGGTGTTGGAAGGACAATCATAGGATGCCATGTGGCTCATCCAGGGGCCGCCACAGCCTAAGGGCCATCAAAATTTATGTTGAAGTCCGACGAGAGTGGTTGGGGGTCGAACCTCTGACCTCAAAAAGTCCAGGCACCAAGCCTTTACCACTCCACCATGCCTTTTTTACTTAAAATACAATGGTCTCCACTTGGCTTTAATGTGATAAGGTTTGTGCAATGGGGGGATGGGGTCAGGGTCTAGCTTGAGCCCTGGTCACCGCAGAAGGCAGAACCATGGGCTAGAGGCTAGCCCTCGCCCCCCCCCCCCCCCCAAATGGTCCATAACCATGAAATTTAACACCAAATCGATTCCATGTGACTATGTCGAAGAAGGCTGCAGAGTTAACCATTGGTTGGATAACCGCCAGGCGTAAGCGCCTGTGTTCGCCACTTGTGACCCTTCCCAAGTTAACCATGAGTGGTTGTCAAACTGTCTGGTGGGATTTTTTATTTGAAAAAAAAAAAGAATTCAGATTTTAAGCCTTATTGCGCATATTAAAGCACCAACAATTTCACCCATTTTTTTGGGAAATTTGGCGCCTAGTTAGCATAATTCCAAGCGGATTTGTAGGATGGTGCCGGATTTTGAGGAAATTGTGGAGCGATTAGTGCCAAAACTTGGGGAAGTCATAAATTACTTAGTTTTTGACTAAATTGGAGGTAGAAAGAGGCTACACGAGAATATTTTGGCATCATGGAGCATATGGAACAAGTTTTAGAGTTGTTTGAGCATTGTAAACACATGTAGTAACAATTTTGATCATAATAGAAGAGGGCCAAGCCATTGGAAGCTGGACCAACGAGATGTAGCCCAAGCGGGGTAAACGCCTTCATCATATGTTTTTGTGTTACTATTTATGGTGATGTTCATGTATGTTAAATGTTGTTGTTCATTGTATTATTTATGTTACTTTTATCAAGTAATTCACATAAAAACACATAAAAACTCATGGAAAACTTGGAATTTACCTCATAACCCTCAAGCACTTTATTTATATTCTGAATTGGATCTTAGCACAAAAAACACTAATATTACCATTCATATCACTATAGGGGGAACATGAAGAACAATTTGCTACAAAAAGGACATATTTGCTACACGAAAGACATATTTGCTACAGGAAGTTAACATAGGTTTGCAAGAGAAAATGTTTGCTACTAGGTTGTTGAATAATGATTAATTAATAGCTATAAGGTACAAAGAAACACAATAGAGCTACAACGGATTTTCTACAGACATGGAAAATTCTCTAAGGGTGAAAGATATCCAAGTCACCATTTTGTTCATCATATCATTCATTTATTTTACTTCAGTTTATTGAACATCATTTCTCCCTTTTTGAGAGGAAAGATCTTTTTGTTAAGTGTTTTAAATTCCAGAATTTAATGAGAAAAGATAATTTAGATTTCTAGTTAAGAGTGTTCATAAGAATTTCATGGATAATATAATGTGTCATGGCCATGAATTGGTATCAACAGTAAGAGGCTTGGACTTCAATGAGAATGACATTACTAAAGAGGTAATGGAATCTAATAAATCATTATTTTCACAAGGAGAACTGCCAGAGGATTACCAAGAATACAAACCAAAAGAAATATGCTTCCCTCACAAATAGAATCCATTACATTTGAAGAATCACCTGAGAGAAAGAAGAATCTTAAACCTACATTAGAATTTCCATAGGAAACTGAGATAGGGGAAGAAATGAAAATAGAAGAGTAATAAGAAGAGCAGCGAGAGCGACAACACATGGACCAACAATAAAATAATGAAATAATCCTGCATACATGAATGTTACACAGTAATTTGTCACCATCCCTGCAATCCCCGTCTCGCCCATTGCAAGTTCATTTTTGTGACCAATAAGCAGTTTCATGCCTTGCAAATACCATCATTGCATACCTTTCCATGAGGACAACATTCCTTCTGTTGATTATTTCCTGAGCAGACCCCTAAAAACACCTGTTTTTGCCTTGGCGCTGGTAGCCCGTTATGTACTTGCGCCAATGGGGGAAAATTAACACTAAGCCCGTGCCAATTGGCGCTTTGTCCTAGTTAAGCACCCGCGCCACTCTGCTTTTGGAAAGTTTTTTAAAAAAAGAGGCGAAGTTTCGATTACAACAACTTAATGGATGAGTCATCAGGAGTGGTTTCACCTGAATAACCATGGCTTTCCTCCTTTGGCCTCTTGTTTCCACCTTATGGGGAACCTCCCAAGGGATAAGGCCTCCCTTCCACTATTGTAGGGATCCCAACCCCCTCCTCTCCTCTATAAATATAGCCTTCATCCATTGATGAAAGAGCTGAAGGGCTGAAAGTCTTGAAGTGCCTAAGCTTTGAATCTCCAAATTCCCAAGAGCCTTTGTGCTGTAAGAGCCCTCTTTCTTCCCTTAAGGCCGACTCAAGTAAGGAGACTATCATCGAGAGACTCTAGAGAGACTTGCCCTTTCCCTGGCGAGCTTTGCAAGACATGAATGATTGGGGACCCTTCCGAAGGAGACCGCGGCGTCAGAACATTGGTTGTACTCTCTTTCGATTGTTCATTAATGAATGACTACCGGTTATGGTTCCACTTTGTTTTTCATTTATGTTAATAATGAGTTATATCCTTTCTAACTGATATATAGTTGCGTATTATGGATTTTATGCTTGTATTCGTTTTTTTTCTTGCATGTGCATGTGTCCATTCACGGATATCATGGGGATCGTGATCTGCCGAAGCTGAGGAACGGGAACGCTGTCTCTTCTACGAATCATAGCACTGGACTCCAGGTAGGCCTCCCTCGTTGGCTTATTTATTCGCAATTAGGAACTTGCGCTGTAGCATTTGATGATTGTTGCTAGACCCCTGCTGGGCTAGTAGGGATCGCCTCTATCCGCAGAGGGGATTTACCTCCTCAACAATTTGGCAACTCCACTGGGGAATTGTCTAGTTTTCACTGTCTCGTTTGGATTGTCTCGTTTTGATTGTTTTATGATTTTCCTTGCTTGGTTAGCCTTCTGGGTTGGGTTCTTTTACTGTTTTTTGCTTCTTGGTTTGCTTAGTTTACATTGATCTGCTTCTGGAGTAGTTATTTTTTGTTTTTGGCTGAGAAACTCGACTGGCGCGCTTTTTAGCCCGACAGTCACGCCAATTGGCGCATGTTGCTTTTTTATTTCCCACGCCAATTGCTAGCTGGCGCCAGTTGCAGCCTTACAGTCGCGCCACTCCTGTAGGGTATTTGAGTTTGCTCAGTTTTGAGCTCTCTAGGTCTGATTAGTGTTTTTCTTCTTGATTTTTCGACTACCTGAGTGTGTTGGAGTCCTGTTTGACTGGGAATTTGCCTTCGTCCTTTGGTTGTTTGCTTTTCTCTA
Source organism: Pinus albicaulis (assembly GCA_034641835.2). Taxonomy (NCBI): domain Eukaryota; kingdom Viridiplantae; phylum Streptophyta; class Pinopsida; order Pinales; family Pinaceae; genus Pinus; species Pinus albicaulis. The sequence continues at coordinate 691,748,598 of CM076578.1, forward strand.
TCGATTTCACGGTTTAAGCCCTAGGGCATCTAGTGGCTTTGTGTATCGAGCCCTCCTTGGGGGTTTTGGTGTTTCGTTTATCCAGTCAGCTCTCTGATTGCTCCTCCGCATTCTTTTAGTAGTTTTTCACTGTTTTGTTGCGATTTTTAGGTGATTGCTTGTTTCTTCATTCAAATTTCATTTGGTCTTGCTTTGGGCCTAGATCACACGGTCCATTGGAGCCTTTGAGTCTTTTTCTTGGTTTTGAGAGACTTTGGTCAATTTGAGATCTGATTGCTTGTGTCATTGAGTGAAATTTTTTCGTTTTTCTCTCTCAATATCGTTTCTCAAGTTGCTTCTCTTTTATTTTCAGTTTGGTTAGTGCATCTAGCTATCAAACATTGAAAATTACAAAAAAAATCTCTTTTTCTTTCGGTTGATTAGTGCAAATTGAAATTTTTCAATTTTACTAGTAATTAGTGATTTGAATGAAAAGTTTTCAATTTCATTAGTTGCATTAGAGATATCATTGTTTGTCTTCCGATCTTTTTGTTTGTGTAAAAACTCTCAACTCTTCTGTAGCTAGTTTTCATCGAACGAAATGGTGTTTTGTGGCATGTAGTTTTGCATTTAGGAGTTTTTGAAACAACACATTCGTTAGGGCCTGAAAATCGAAACATAATTGAAGATCAACATTAAAATTTACTTAATTTACCTAAGGAAGCATTGAAACATTAACAACACATTTAAAGGTCTAGGCTAGAGACGTGTTCCGGCGTCTTTAAACCTAGTAGCTGTCGTTCGCCTCTTGGCTTTAGATAGCACTAGTATGGACTTGTGCTCCCCGTACCGTCGAGTATATAAAGGGAGACCCCACTAGGTTTCTATCATTTATCCATAGGAAGCCGAGTCTGCCGCCCTATACCCATGATACACTGGACACAGCATTCGGGGAGATTGCCTGCACGTACGGAAAGTCCTTGTTTGATTTCTCTTTCATTATTGAAACCAAGGTGTATATTGCAGCTCACGGTTATATGGTACACCCTTTTTCCTAGTATTCCTGAGCAGTCATTTGATCTTTTCTGACTCCCTAAATTTGAAAAGATCATCAAGAACTTGTCCTTTCACGCTTGTTTCCAATCTGAAAGCGATAGAGTCACCTTTTTCCTGTTTCTCGACTCTTAAAATATGAAACGGTAGAGTCTGTTTCAATGTTTTAAAAATTAACTGCCCACGAAATATTCCTGGTTAAAGTTAGTTTCCTTAGGGTGTTGTTTTCAAGATTGTTTCTGATGGCAACTTTTCCTGAGTTCACCAACCAAGGAATCCCCTTCGACGGGAATCCTGGTCATTTTCCTCCTTTTGGGAATGTTGGTGCTCCTTACATGGCAACGTTGTCCCTTCCTGGGTTAACTGTTGGGTTACCTGTTTGGTTGTTTTCAACCTCTGTGGTCCCGAATGTCCCAGCTACTGTTCAATCAGTTCCTCCGCCTGAGCAACATCATGTTGATTCCAAGGTGGACCTCTCCCCTTCTTCGCCTATTTCTACGTCCTCCTCTTCTACTTCGCCTGGTGAAAGTCTGGATTCTAGTAACCAGGTGGCTAAGAAGAAGAAGAAGAAGTCCGATAAAGGAGAGGCTAGCTCTGCAGCTATTGCGCCTAAGAAGCCTCCTCTTGATAAACCTTCCAACCCTACACGGAAAGTCAAGTTCCCTTGCATGTTGTGCACGGGAGACCATCTTCTTCGAGACTGCCCTGGCATTCCCAAGGTGCTTGAAGTATGGTCCAATGGTCATCTGCCATTGCCTTTGGCTTTTGGGAGTCAGGTTGGGGGCACATCTTCAACTGGTACTGGTAAGGCTCCTAGGAAGCAGGGTAAGATCACCAATCCCTGCAAGTTGTGTGAACGGCACCATGCCATTCACCTTTGTCCTTATATGGATGAAGCCAAGCGAGTTTTGGACAACTCGGCTGTTTCTACACCATGCCTCCCGGCTGACAATAAACAGCTTTCTTTGAGTCCTCCACCAGCTGATCCTAAGATTGGTTAAGAGTCATCCTTGGTCGATCTCGCTCCTCCGGAAATTCAAATTTAGGAATCCATTCCCGACCAACCATTGGTCGTGGGATCGATTGAGCTGGTCCCTTCTACGGTGCACCAGGTATTTTCTGTGGAGAGTGGATCTCACACCCCTCAGGTTCTTCTTGTTTCTTCAGATTCCTCGGACTTGGAGAAAGATTCTCCTGTCCCTATATCTCAATAAGCTGCTCCTCCGCCTCCTGTGATGGAGGTCCCGAAGGATACTCCACCCGCCTTCGAGATGGAGGTTGTGGAGGATGCTCCTTCTTCTTCCGTAACACTAGGGGAAGACCATCTTGGTTCGATGGTATCCCCTTCGAGTAGTCTGGTCGCCTCCTTTGATTGGAGTCGATTTGCAGGATTCCGCCTTCCGTCTTACGTGCCTTTCGAGATCACAGTACAGGCTCTTGGTCTGGTCGTACCCAGCACCATTATAGATGAAGGTGCCTCTGTTAGTATTCTATCCTCAACTACCTGGAAAGATTTTGGTTCACCGCCGCTTGTGCCTATTATGCAGAATCTGTTGAATTTTAACAGAAGGACGAGTCAACCGTTGGGGATCCTTCCAAGGTTACCGGTTACTTTGGGAGGTAAAATCGTCCATATGGACGTGATGATCGTTCCAGGCCCCTTGGATTTCAATCTGCTCCTGGGGCGCGACTACACCTATGCCATGGGAGCGCTTGTCTCCTCCCTTTTTCGTGTGGCCTGTTTTCCACATGAAGGACGGATCGTGACCATTGACCAGCTTTCGTTCTTTGGTCCTAATGTGGCAACTGGTCCACCATCACCCCCTCCAGGTTTTTATCCACCCGTTGTATCTGCTCCACCGCAGGTCAACTATGTGTCTATCTACCCTGTACCCGCACTCAATGATGATGTCGTCATGCATCAGGTGCTGGGGGCATTAGGTCCTGACTTCCAGGATGTTTTCCTTCCATCGGGAGTGGAACTCTTGGAAGCGATGACTTCTTGTTCATTATGATGAGGTCGGTCGGAGCACAGTTCCTTTTCTTGTGTCAAGCTCCTTAAACCATGAAACAAGGGTGTCTGCGGATAGTTCTTTTAATGTGTCAACCTCGTTAAAAAATGAAACACGTTCCCGTTCAATTCGAGTCTTTGATGAGATCTCGTAAAATCCCAGTCGAGTCTTTCTCTTGATCTCGTAACTTGAACCTTCACTCCATATTCCTTTCATATGGACTAAAGCTTGGGGGGCATGTACCTCGAATTGAGTCACCATGCTGGGGGCATGCTTACTATTTCAAGCATAGTTTGTTTGCGTTTCAAGCTTGTGTAAAAATGAAACAGGTTTCAAGCATAGTTTATCTTTGTTTCAAGCTTGTGTAAAAATGAAACCATTTCCCATTTTACCTCTTGTGATTGCCATTTTATCAACCTGTTTTTTGCCAAATGAGCCTTGGTTTTTTCACTCCATCGTCACTATCTTCTTGGCTGATCATCTGCCTTCACTTGGTTGTTTTACCCATTCTTGAGGAACCGCTATGATGAGTGGTCTTGTTAGCCAGCCTCTTAACCTTTACTTGTTTTGAGAAGTTCCACCATCACCGGAACCAGTTGCTACCCTTTACACCACTCGTTCCTCAAGGAGGAGTCACCTTTCAGCTCTTTTTTGACTCTCTAAACATGAAAAGATTGCCGAGGCCCTTGTCATTTCGATCTCGTTAAAGTGGACACGAATCGACATCTACCCAGTATACGTTTACCCCTTTTTCGGGCTGGGATGGATTATTTACGAAAAAGGAATACCCTAGCCTATCGCGACTAGGAGGTTTTCTAGGATATTGTTTTCTACCTTTTCGGGTCCGAGGACTCCCCTGAAAAGGGACTGTGGAGTTTGCTTTTCTGCTTGTCTTTTCAAACTCTCTAAACATGAAAGAATATGAGTTCTCCTTTGTCGGACTGTTCATGCGCTGCTTCACAACATCCGGTGAAATGACGTTCTTTGGAGTTCCTCCTTCCTAGGACTCGTTAAATGCACTAGGATGGATTCGCCCGAAGGGCGGACTTATATTACAAGCATATGCTATCCCCTTCACGCTTGTTATCAAAAATAATTGGGGTACTCGCCAGAAATGGTGGGGGGAAAATGGAACCATCGTCATTGTCGTCAGCAGTATGTCGCTCTTGAACATGGCACTTGTTTGTATTCGTGTCGAGTTGGGGACATCTCATCTCGTTTCTTCACTTTGCCTCCATGGGTTTGGATAATCCTTTTTGACCTCTCCTCTGTTCATTGCCTTGTCACCATGACCTCTGATCTGTTGATGTCAAATATTACGGAGAATCCATGTCGTGTAGTTTGCATATGTTCGAGAAGTTGGCCTCTGCTGCGAATATCCAACCTTCCTCTGATCTCATACGATCCTGATTCACAGCAAACATCATGTTCATAAATAGTGTCGTGTGGAAACTTGTGCATGGCCCACCTTCGATCGGGGTCACTTCTCGACTTCAGCTCATTATCCAGGAAGCTGATCTAGAGACTCCCTTATGGTACCTTGGAGCCTGCATGCCTCAATGGCAGGTTCGTCGCATTCGACGTGAGGTTCTCATCATTGGCCTCTGATCGAGTGATTCTACGGGTGTTCGACACTAGCTCATTGATTCACACGCCGTAGATTGTACCTATAGTACCTTGAGGGCCATTGTCATTATTGGTGGTTCCTCTCGCGTCTATTAACAGCTCTCATCATTGGCTGGTAATAAGACGATGTTCTTGCATGTTCGACTTCAGCTCACATATTCGCATGCTTGAACTTGTATTCTGTTCGGGTAGAGATGGAGCGCAAGACCCTAGATTATGTCTGTTGTAATCCAGGCTGTGATATTGTGGATTATTATGATTATTTACATGACTCACTGATTGGATGGCTGCGACCATGCCCGAGTTTATTTATCGATCCTCACTGGATGGATGCGTCCATACCTTGGATCTGGATTATTGTATATTATGTTTTGGATGGTTGCGTCCATACCACATAAACATCATGTAATTGAGATATCAGTTGTATTTCTCCACGTAGGTTTTTCGACGGCGGAGTTTCAGTTGGACACGTTCTCGTAAAGCATTTCACCCCTCTCTCTCTCTCGGGCCTCATGCTTTAGGGGGCATCTGTTACACAGTAATTTGTCACCATCCCTGCAATCCCCGTCTCACCCATTGCAGGTTCATTTTTGTGACCAATAAGCAGTGTCATGCCTTGCAAATACCATCATTGCATACCTTTCCATGAGGACAACATTCCTTCTGTTGATTATTTCATGAGAAGAAACCTAAAAACACCCGTTTTTGCCTTGGCGCTGGTAGCCCGTTATGTACTCGCGCCAATGGGGAAAAATTAACATTGAGCCCACACCAATTGGTGCTCTGTCCCAGTTAAGCACCTGCGCCACTCTGCTTTTGGAAAGTTTTTTAAAAAAAGAGGCGAAGTTTCGATTACAACAACTTCGTGGATGAGTCATCAGGAGTGGTTTCGCCTGAATAACCACGGCCTTCCTCCTTTGGCCTCTTGTTTCCACCTTATGGGGAACCTCCCAAAGGATAAGGCCTCCCTTCCACTATTGTAGGGATCCCAACCTCCTCCTCTCCTCTATAAATATAGCCTTCATCCATTGATGAAGGGGCTGAAGGGCTGAAAGTCTTGAAGTGCCTAAGCTTTGAATCTCCAAATTCCCAAGAGCCTTTGTGCTGTAAGAGCCCTCTTTCTTCCCTTAAGACCGACTCAAGTAAGGAGACTATCGTCGAGAGACTCTAGAGAGGCTTGCCCTTTCCCTGGCGAGCTTTGCGAGACCTGAACGACTGGGGACCCTTCCAAAGGAGACCGTGGCGTCAGAACATTGGTTGTACTCTCTTTCGATTGTTCATTAATGAATGACTACCGGTTATGGTTCCACTCTGTTTTTCATTTATGTTAATAATGAGTTATATCCTTTCTGACTGATATATAGTTGCGTATTCTGGATTTTATGCTTGTATTCGTGTTGTTTCTTGCATGTGTAGGTGTCCATTCACGGAGATCGTGGGGATCGTGATCTGCTGAAGCTGAGGAACGGGAACGCTGTCTCTTCTACGAATCATAGCACTGGACTCCAGGTAGGCCTCCCTCGTTGGCTTATTTATTCGCAATTAGGAACTTGCACTGTAGCATTTGATGATTGTTGCTAGACCCCTGCTGGGCTAGTAGGGATCGCCTCTGTCTGCAGAGGGGATTTACCTCCTCAACAATGAATAACCACATGGAAAGGAGGATGAATATGTTGCTCAGAGGATGAGCAATAATTTCAGTAGGGGGGTATGATGGGCCTCTAAATTAGACAGAAATTAAGGCCCATTTAACATTTTTTAGGCACATAAAGGCTATATTAAATATCTCCTTCTACACTTAATAATGTCTTTTAGATTTAATATGTTCTTAGTAAGGTCTAGATATTATTGCATATTATGTGCCTAATATTATTTATTTTTGTAGAATATTGTGAGAATATTGGGCATATTATGAAGATTTGGAGGAAGAGATAATTTACGGACTTGCTCCCTACTATAGGAGGATAAATATTGGAGAATAAATGAATAAAATATCATGAAAATAATGAAAAATTATAAAGCTCTAGTGATTGAGAAAGTCTAGCAATGTGTTCCCTATCATTTAATGCAAATTATTAATGTTGGGAACCTGATCAACTATTTGAGGTATTTTGTTGGGTAAATCTTCCTCGTTTCAAGGAGAATACTTCCTCATAATTTTTTATAAGTACCAATTCGAATTGGCCTCTAGGGGCATGTATTTCTTAGTCTTCTTGTGGAGAAAACTTGTATTTTTTTCAGGCCGACTTTCATTTCTAACAGTGATGTATTTGGATTGATTCATATAATGAGGTTTGGTGTCATTTTTAGCTTATAAATCTTGTATAATTCATAGGACTCTGATTATCCATGAGCTTAGCCATCCCATGAGCCTCAGAGCCCTTTTGCAACAATATATATATATATATATATATATATATATATATATTCTTTTCACTTCTTATTCACATGCATCTCTTATTTTTGTTTTTCCTAGTTCTCCATTTAGTATTGATGCTTCTTTTGTTGTGGGATTGGGTTAAATGATCGAAGAGAGTTTATTTTCAGGTTTTTTATAGAGTTAAAAATCATTAATAATCCTTATAATATCTTTTAAAATTTATATTAATCATTGAGCTACTTGGATTGGTCTACTAGTTCACAAATCTAGAATTTCTGGAAGACTCTTTTAGTAAAAAGTACTAATTTTCTACTATTTTTTTAGAACATGTTAATTATCTTCAATTGAGTTGATTCCACTTGTATTGGGTCATAAAAATATTTAATTTAATAAGAAAATTTACTCGATTTAATTTCACTTTATTAGGATGGGAATTTGATAGGTTAACTAGCTCACTAGTTCTTGAATTTCCAGTTTTTAGAGTAGTAATGTTTTGCTATTTTTTAGCACATGTTAATAGGGGTATTTTGGAGTGATTCTACTTGGAATGGAGTCCTAAGACATACTAATTAATAATAATAAAAAAATCCATCCCCTTTTCACTGGATTTACTTGTTCATTCGGTGAGTTATATCCTCCTCTAGCAAAATAGGAACTCCTCCAGCAATTTTGTTTCGCTCGTAGCAACCTCTTGTAACACTTTTTTAACACGTGTAAACTTGAATATCTTTGCTCCAAAACCTTTTTTTTTCTCTTAGGCTTAAATCATGTCCCCTAGGCTCTAAATATATGATTAAGGAAGAATAAAACCCACTTACGACATGCCTTTTTACAATGTATTTTAGTCTTATTTACTCATTCTCTTAGGATGACAATTACAAATTGTTGTTCTTTCCCAGGATTAATTTCTTTTTAAAGTAACATTTACATTTTTGCAATTAGTTTAGGATTTGATTTCATGAAATTCACTCCATTACATGAGATCAATGAAATAAGGACACATTTTATGCTGCACATATAGTGACGACACCTCTTAAGTTTGTATAAACCCCGGGTTGATAATTTAAGTCGATAGCCTTGCGAGTTGCAACATTCTTGTGGCAATATTGGAGCTCATCACTCCCCAAATATTGACTCGAAGGTTTCCAACCCTTCAACCTGATGCAGTAACATCATCCTAGGAAAAAAAATGTATAAGGCTCCAAGACGATCCTATAAATTCTAGATGTAGGTCTTATTTTCCTCAATTGATTTGCATAATCTAGAATTAGGAGGATTTTATTGTATATCCAAAATTTATGATTTTGTAGGAATTCTAATCATTACGTGGTTATGATATTTCAAGGTGTTTATATTTGGGCCACATGGACCTTTTTAACAATTAAAAAATCTCCAGTTTAAGGGTAGGTAGTTTTGGAAGAAATGTCCAATTCCCCTTTGACTGTGTAGATATTTTTTTATCCACATGGAATTATATGTGTTAGTAGGTATAGGAGTAGAATAGGGAGATATAGGAGCTCCAGTTCTGAGAATTGTACTATTACATTGTAAATATCTATTTTCAAACTTAATATAATTGGCATGATTATTTGTTCTTTATGTCTTATTAGCATATGTGTACTTGAATTTCTTGACAGTATGAAGGTATATTTCCAATGATAGGGAGAGTATACTTTGTTGTCAAAAGCATAAGTTTCAAGAAATTATAGTTGAGGCAGAGAAAATTAGTCTTGTCTCAGAATGAGAGGATCTAAAACAGTGCCATTAGTGGATGAACATCTTTGCATCCCAAGGTTGGAATCTGTGCATGGGTGAGAGTTGGGGATCATTGAACACTGCAAGATCAATGATATTAATCTATCGTTTGTGACTCAATTGAGAATATGGTGTTGGCTTCGGTCGCAAAGAGCAGTGTTGAACCATCTAGAATTACGATGGAATTAGGGCACAAGAGTTTCGTGGATGTATGAGACCATTCTTGTTTGAATTGCAAAGGAATAACATAATACTCTAGTATAACAAGAGGCGATTAGTTCTCGAAGGGTCGCCCATATGTTTTTTTCCCTGAATTGTTAAATTTTTGGCCAAAAAAGCATAAATATGTGATTGCACGGGATCATTCGATGACTACTCATTATAGCATCCCAAGCAGGGGAAATTTTAGGGGCTAATATTCGCAGGTGGGCTAATTTTCTATGTTTTTTCCAAAAAGAAGATTCGCCAATTTCCATTTTTCCTAAAATTAATTTGCCCAAATTTTGTATCATAATATTATTTTAACTTAAAATAATTAGAAATTTGAATATTTTTACAAACATATCGCTAAACATTTTATAATTTCACTATTATGATGAGTAATATTCACCAAAGTTTTATAAAATTTAAGATAAAATTCCATCCTTAAAATTTTCCCAATCCCAAAAAGTTAAGAGAATTGATACACTTGGAAAAAAATCTAAAAAACTTATGTACTAGAGAATAAATGGCTTGGATTTCTAACTTGTTTTCAAGATCTGAGCTCCCTTAGTCAGTAATATCGAGTATTCACAGTGTTGGTCGGAGCTAGAAAGTGGAGTGTGGTGTGTTATTAAACCTCGAAGAGAGACTATTAAGAGTGGAACATATCTATCCTTACCAACCTTAGGACGAGTTGGCCTTGTGAAGAGTGAGGCTAGCTATCTACGCAAGAGCGTGACAAACTCGACCCCGAACAACTAGCTTGGTTGGGATTGGAGCAATGAAGGCCTAGTTGGCCTGCCGGTGTACTTCATATGGTTTCATTGAACTTCGCCCTTTGACATGCTAGGCTTGGGTCCCATGGTATGGTTCTTTTGGTTATGGTTGATGAGGAAGGCCATTTGAATTTAATTTAGTGAAATGATAATAACTAGCAATTGCACCACATGTTGCAAAGGAAACACCGTAAGGTGGTAGCATAGAGAAGAGTATCATTGATGAAAAAAGATGTGATATGTTATGTGATTTAATTGAATATTCACCATCAATCTGAACAACCATTAAAGCATTTGAAATAGCACTAGATTCGAGTCTCTTTTGAGTGAAGTGTTTGACAAGAAACCATGGCCTAAGTTTGATTGTCTAGAGTCAAGCTAGAATATGGTTCTCTTTCGCACTCCTAACCTTAGGCCAAACCTTGCAATCCACTGGAAGTTAAACATACTCCTGTATATTGAGACTGTAAGTTTTTCCCTCTTGTCATATAATGACATTGTGTCTCCATTAATGTGCTCACACTACTATAGTTTTGAATATTTTGTTGCATATCAAAAGAATATTGTTTCCCCTCACCCAAATGCTTGTGAACCATTTTTAATTTACCATAGAAATATGAGAATGACATCTGCTTCTCAAGTTTTCTCTCTGAACCCATATTTCTACCATTAATAGTAGAAAAAGAAAACAGAAAAGAGCCATATATCAATTTTTAAACAGATTTTTCGAGTCAGCTGACTCACTGAACACGTGAGACAATTGAATTGAAAGATGTTATAAAACTTGATATGATAGTGAGAGACACAAATAAATACAGGTCAAGCATGGCCTTATTCTAATACATTTTCTATACTAAGAACTTGTGCACAAAATAGTTGAGATGTCAAGTTACACTATTGATCACAACTAATTCATTTAACACTCAAACAAACTGAAATGAAAGATGATATTAAACTCGAAATGATAGTGAGGGAACTCGATTCATGGCTCTGTAAATGTCACTATTTTCGTTTTTCTTTGTCTGAGTTGGGATTCAATATCATCATCATATAGAATACGGTTATCCCTAAGTGGCCATAATTTTTTTTCTTATAAAAAAATTTTCTACTAAATCTACCAGGAGACTGTGAGGCTTCAAGATTGTGTACACACAAATCATTGGCATTGTAAGTAGTTAAAGAAAGAAGAGCACCGACAATATCAAAACAATTTTTATTTATATTTTTTACTCTTTTGCATGAAATGGACTTGAAAGAATCATTCTAAATATAAGCAAATATTACAACTAAAGAAGTGCCTTATTGTCGAGTGTCATCCCAAGATCTCCAACTATTTCATTACGTGCATTAAATAAAGCTCATCCACCACCTTCAACCAGGAAGCCAATGATAACAAATTTTTCACTGGGTAGTGTGGCTCTGCAATCAAGGTCAACAATTTACTCCGTTTATCGTCTACTCGATCATGGGAAAGTTCTTGAAGGGTTTTCTGCAAGGTGTTTTACTTTACAAAATACATCAAGGGAAACATCGTATGTGCCCTGGTCTGGGATTCGGAAACCTATTTCAAAGGAAAGGAAGGTGGGATGCTAGAATGCACAGAGAATGCAAGATTAATTAACCAAAGCATTTTAGACAAAAAAAAATTAGGCTGAAAGAGCTTGATTAAGACATCATCCATATCATCTAAGAATGTTGGGGAGGGTCATTGTGACATTATAAAACTCCATAGCATAGAAAATTCACCTCAGACATTCCTTAATGTAAACTCTAGTCTTGGTTGGCTCAATGATCATATGCATTATAACTTTGTATGTGCATTGGCAAATGTAATAGTTCTTCCTTAGCAAACCATAGCATAGAAAATTCACCCCAGTCACTCCTGAATGTAAAGTCTAGTCTCTGTTGACTCAATGATCATGTGCATTAGAACTTTGTCTGTGCATTAGAAAATGTAATAGTTTTTCTTTAGCAAACCACAGAACAAGTTCCAATAGTTGTTAAGAAAGAGAAAAGGAGTTGAATACATAGCAATTGCAGATTTGTTCATTTGATTGAGCAGTAGGTTGTTTGATTTGTGCCAAGAGGAGATTGGATTTGTTTAAAGGAGATTAATCCTTGACATGGTGATAATCTGGGGCTTTGGGAGGGGATCAAAACCTTTACAAATATAATGGGCCCATCTATTACAAAACGGATGGAAAAGAACAAATATCCTTCCTTTTAATCTCTTTTGGGGACTAATAAGCCCTGTGATGGATGCCAATGGGATAAAGAGATGTCCCAGCATTCATTTTCACATGGATCACCCCTAGTATAGTCACGTCCATGTGCCCTGTTGATCACAATTTATGAACAAGATATCCCTGAGGTATGGCCTTGAGATTGGATTTGTTTAAATGAGATTTATACTTGACATGGTGAAAATTTAATGCTTTGGGAGGGGATCAAAACGTTTACAAATATAATGAGGCCCATTTATTACAAAAGGGATGGAAAGGAATAAACATCCTTGCTTTTACTCTCTTTAGGGGACTAATAAAACAAACCCTGGTTGACAGCATTAGTACTCTTAAAGGCAAGTTAGGACAAGGTAGGGTCACATGTGAAAGAGAATGAAAGTACCCAATAATTATACCATGACAAACAACAAGAAGTTTATTCCATACGGTCATGTGTAAGAGCACACTGTTCCACCAACAATGGTCTGCAAACAGCTTATGTGAGCTGGTCCTATCTTGGAAGGTTGGTTGATTATATTATTTTTCATGCAAAATCAGTCCCCTAGGGAAACAGCTCTGCTTGGCATTATGGAAGTCGACTTGATGAGAGTACAAAGTTTTCAAATAGATCATACTCGGTAGCTGTGTTTACTGCCACACTCAACAGAAGCACTAGCAACTCAAGCAAGAAATGTATATATCTTTTCATACTTTTATGGTAGTATATGGTAAATTTGTCAGGGTTATATTATTATTTCATGCAAACTCAGTTCTCGAAGCTGACTGCCAGAGTACCAAGTTTGCTAAAGGTTTGGAATTTCCAATCGAGATAAAAATTTCAATACTATTTTGACCATACTATATTATGTCAATACTATTTGGACCATACAATTTCACTATGTCTGAGCCTTCAATGAGAGTACCATGTTTGCAAAAGGTTTGGAATCTGTAATTAAGATAATGATGCCAATACTATTTGGACCATACTATTTAGCTATATATAAGGTCACAGTCAACTGAAACTCAGGCAATTCAAACATGAAAAATCACTGTTTGATCTTGAAAAACCTTTTAGTTTTTTTCTTTTGTTTTTAATGTCTTACAATAAATGGCAGAGAAGAGGCTAAAAAGAGTATTTAAATTATGAAGAAATGTTTATTGTATCACATGAACATATAAAAATGGCTAGTTTTTTAAAATTTACTTATTATTTTTCTCTGCTTGAGATATCTTATGATTTGTTTCTCAGCCTCTAGTTTAGTTGAGAAGTAGAAATTCTGAACACTGCGTTAAAAAACTACATTTGCTCTAGGCCATCAGATGCCCAATATATGTTGTGATTTGTTACACAAGCTACAGGTTATGATTTGTTTCCTAGGCTCTAGTTTATTTGAGAAGTAGAAATTCTGAACACTTAAAAAAATTACATTTGCTCGAGCCCATCTGATGCCCAATATATCTTATGATTTGTTGCATAAGCTACAGGTTATTTGAGAAACAGAGATTCTGCTTAATATATCTTATGATTTATTGCACAGGCCCACAAGTTATTTGAGAAGTAGAAATTCTGAGCCCTCCATAACCCCATTCTTTCTTACCAGTAGTTTCAGCTGTGGCTTTAAGGTTAGCCAACATACGCTGCAAGGATACATACGAAACATAATGATCATTAAAGGATCTAAAATCTCAACATAGTATAATGTTATACTTCCAAATTCGATCCATACCTTGTCATACCATTGAAAAGCTCCAATCCAAGGAAATTTCCATGTACCATTAACTCTCAGCATAAGAAGGATACTGCAGCTCTCCTACTGGACCAATTCCTTCTTGAATTTTCTGCATCATCAAGCATACCATTCCCAAAAAAATATATAAGAATTATATAATATGAACATGAACATGCACAATTAAAAAAATTAATAAATAGTATCCCTTCGATATGGAGCCCGAGATGCACGAGTAGCAGATGGAGTAGCACCGGTACGAGGAAGTGCAGGCGAAAAACTTTGAGCAGCATTTGGGATAGGAGTAGCAAAGGTAGCAGGAGTAAGAGTAAAGGCAGTAGTTCAGAAGTTTTAGATGGAGAGTGGATTGGAAAACTCTGTTGGCAGATATGAAGGTTATCATTCTATCCACTGGGGGATTGTTAATTTCTAAAATCAGTAGTATACATCGCAGGCTACCATCCCACAACAACTGTGCAGACTTACTATGCTGGGACAGTGATTTATGGAAATTATTGGAGTATGGAAAGTAAATGTAGCTTGAAAATTGCTTTTGCTCTAGTGACAGAGGAAAAGTTTGAGGTTTTTGCTGAATTTGATAAATCTTTGACATTGCTCTATCAATATTATTCGGTAGGCAATGATACTTTAGACATTGACTGTCATATGTCAAAGCTATTTTTACCGATTCTGGTTTTCTTCCTTACATTTGCTCTAGTGATTGCTCTGTTTATTGGACACTCTTCATTGACTAAGAGAGTTGCAGGCACATCTCAGCCCCGAAAATCATTTTTTTCCTCAATATTTGACAGCCTTGAAGGCATTGAAGCCCATGCAGCAGATTCATATTGCATAGTCCCCATCCTTTCAACCTTTTCTTGTGATCATCTATGTATTTTCTTGAGCTCCCTACATCCTTAGAAGAGTCATAGGAACAAATATCCTTCCTTTTAATCTCTTTTGGGGACTAATAAGCCTTGTGATGGATGCCAATAGGATCAAGAGATGTCCCAGCATTAATTTTCACATGGATCACCCCTAGTATAGTCACGTCCATGTGCCCTGTTGATCACAATTTATGAACAAGATATACCTGAGGTATGGCCTTGAGATTGGATTTGTTTAAAGGAGATTTATCCTTGACATGGTGAAAATTTAATGCTTTGGGAGGGGATCAAAACGTTTATAGATATAATGAGGCCCATTTATTACAAAAGGGATGGAAAGGAACAAACATCCTTGCAGAGAGGACTAGAGCAGAGAAATTACCTGATCAATCCCCATTAACTTGCTTCTTAATAAATATTTGCATATCAACTGAGAAGGAAGACAAGGCAATGCATACCTCATTCCTCGGGCAATAGCTAAAGGTCCATCATAGATGACTCCAATCAGTTCTATTTTGTATGGCTTTCTTGACTGTCCACTTTCCAACACTGGTTCTTGAGTGTCACTGGCTTTTCCTGACAAAGGGACTTCCATCATGCTCTGTTTAAGACTCTCTCCATCAGACACTGAATCATACTCCTCAACTACTTCCCAGTATTTTTCATGCTCAACACCATTACTGTCTACATGATATCCTGGACCCATCCTATAACGTCTACGGTGCACGTCTCGCACCATTGCAATTGTTTGTTGCACAAATGACTTCCATGACATAGTTCCGTCAAATATGATATTTCGACCTCCATTCAGGGCAGTCACAAGGAGGGATGATGCTGCATCAGTGGAAGCTTTATGTAGCTATTTTATACAAATTTTACTATGTTACAAACAATCTCTACTGACAATTTTCAACTCAATACCCACTCCAATGAACACAATCTTTGCAGCAACAGTTTAGCAAGTTGATACTCACAATTTCTGCAGTTTCCAACATTTCTCTAAAGCCATTAGAACTCAAAGCTTGATATATTGAATCTGTGTCCTTAAATGCATCTGCTTCCACTAGAACTGCCTTTTTTTCTGCATGTGACCAAAATGGACTCTACAAAAATTCAGTTTCGTTACAATGTGACTTTTACAATGAAAATAGAAAATTCATAAATTTCGAAGTGTCACAGTGCAGTCAAATATATAACTCATCAGATATTATTTGATTTAGGTTTTTAGGAATCTAGATTTTTTCCTGAGATACAAATGATGATGATAACTGACATTGTAAACAAGCTCTTTTGTGGAGAACACAGCTACTCTCTAAATTGAATGTTTCATCTAGGGATACTTCTTTAAGGATACAATCAATATGGAATGCATGTAGGAGCTTCACCATTTCACTGCGTCTTTGACAACAGAACTCTTGCCAGCACCCATTCCACCTCCAACAAGAAGTATCACCGGACTTCCCATATTGGCATTAGCTGGGTCAACTATGTTGTTTGGCTCATGAAGGGGTGGATAGCTACCAATGGCCTTCATTTGTTCCATTAAAGTTGAAAAAACATTCTTTGTCCTCAGAGTCTTCATTGCTCTTTCAAGACGGTGTTTCCTGTTCTAAGTCAAGGTCAATTTCATATGTTGTATATCAGGCATTGAATTTCAGGCTTTATATCAGATAAAGTTTAAACTATATTCAGACAACTAGATAAGTGCATGTTTTCTGATAAAAAAATTCACCTTGTAGTAGAGAGTACAGCATTCCTGAGTTTCTTCCTTGGTTGAGGAATTCCTTGTAGAACCTAATAGTACAATCAGGATAAGTTCATAAATATCACTATTCACTACAAATTAACTATCTAGATACATATGAAGTGATGTACCATATAGCGTATATTATTCAAGAATTCAAGCTATTTGAACCAGATATGGATTTCAATTGAACAAACCCCACTAACCATTCTGAACCAGATATGGCCATATCTGTGACAAAGGATATGCAGGAAAGCAACCCACTGCATATTACTATCAAATTTCAACCAGACTGATGTACACACATAATCATGAACACCCGCGGATACAGACTCTGATAAACATCAAAATCATGTCCAACACCCTATATGCCTTCCCAACCCTCCCTCTAACACACGGATTAAGAGTTACGAATTTATCAATAGGAAATCCATGTTCACAAGATGGAGATCCAATCACAAATCTGTAGGCATATGAGACCATCAATAAAATATGACAACACATTTACAGAAACAAATAACAAATTCTTGTTTCATACATCATGGATATCAGATATGCTGAATAAATCACAACATAATATCGATTACAGATAGAAAATCGATGTGGGTTTTGCAGCTAGTTACTTACAAAATACAGGAGCAATCCACTTGAGAATTGTAAGAGAACAATACCCTAGAAAACTCCTTAAATCAATTCGCATATCAGACAAATCCTGCCTATTGTCAAGTATTTTCTTTATTATAGTAAGTGCTACAAAGGAAAATGAAGGTGGTGCCCAAAACCATTATCCATGTCACAGTGAAAAAATATCCATTCTTCATGAGAAGATAAAAGTCTTATTTTTATTAAATCTATTTATATATGCCTCTGTTGGGTATATCTTTCTTCTTTTACATTTATGAAGACACAGAAGGAATGAATAAAGAACTGATATCAATGGTGATGCTGCCACAGTCCAGCAACTGGGATTAAAGGAGGACAATACATGCCATTGGCTCTCGAAGCTTGCAGATGATTTCTTGAGGTTAAACAGGAGCAGTTCTGATGGGGGTCAGGAAAATATCTTTGTGCATCTTACCAGTCTACTCTCACACAACGAGATTGAGTCTCTCTATGTAGAACTTGTTAGAGAGTTTGAGGCTTGCATGCTTGGCTATTTTTCCTTTCATTGGGACCATTCCTCAGCTACTATTGATCAGAGCAATGAAGACTCTGAGGACAAAGAATGTTTTTTCAACTTTAATGGAACAGCTGAAGGCCATTGGTAGCTACCCACCCCTTCATAAGCCAAACAACATAGTTGACCCAGCTAATGCCAATATGGGAAGTCCGGTGATACTTCTTGTTGGAGGTGGAATGGGTGCTGGCAAGAGTTCTGTTGTCAAAGACGCAGTGAAATGATGAAGCTCCTACATGCATTCCATATTGATTGTATCCTTAAAGAAGTATCCCTAGATGAAACATTCAATTTAGGAAATGTTTGTATTTCTCAAAAAAGAGCTTGTTTACAATGTCAGTTATCATCATCATTTGTATCTCAGGAAAAAATCTAGATTCCTAAAAACCTAAATCAAATAATATCTGATGAGTTATATATTTGACTGCACTGTGACACTTCGAAATTTATGAATTTGCTATTTTCACTGTAAAAGTCACATTGTAACGAAACTGAATTTTTGTACAGTCCATTTTGGTCACATGCAGAAAAAAAGGCAGTTCTAGTGGAAGCAGATGCATTTAAGGACACAGATTCAATATATCAAGCTTTGAGTTCTAATGGCTATAGAGAAATATTGGAAACTGCAGAAATTGTGAGTATCAACTTGCTAAACTGTTGCTGCAAAGATTGTGTTCGTTGGAGTGGGTATTGAGTTGAAAATTGTCAGTAGAGATTGTTTGTAACATAGTAAAATATGTATAAAATAGCTACATAAAGCTTCCACTGATGCAGCATCATCCCTCCTTGTGACTGCCCTGAATGGAGGTCGAAATATCATATTTGACGGAACTATGTCATGGAAGTCATTTGTGCAGCAAACAATTGTAATGGTGAGAGACGTGCACCGTAGACGTTATAGGATGGGTCCAGGATATCGTGTAGACAGTAATGGTGTTGAGCATGAAAAGTACTGGGAAGTAGTTGAGGAGTATGATTCAGTGTCTGATGGAGAGAGTCTTAAACAAAGCATGATGGAAGGCCCTTTGTCAGGAAAAGCCAGTGACACTCAAGAACCAGTGTTGGAAAGTGGACAGTCAAGAAAGCCATACAAAATAGAACTGATTGGAGTCATCTGTGATGGACCTTTAGCTATTGCCCGAGGAATGAGGTACACATTGCCTTGTCTTCCTTTTTAGTTGATATGCAAATATTTATTAAGAAGCAAGTTAATGGAAAGGAACAAAAAGGTTGCAGAGAGGACCAGAGCAGAGAAATTACCTGAATCGTGTATGCAGCTTTCGATTCTTCGCTAGTTCTCGCCATTCTGGACCCGTTTCTACAGCCAGTGCGAATAATCCCCAAGACAATACTGTCTGTATCCCTTGTCCGAGGCCACCTTCCCCGCCTCACTCTGTCCCATGCTTTGTCCCTAGCCACAGACTGGAGCCGAAGATAGGGATAGACAGCAGAAATACAGGAAAATTCAAGAACCCGTCGCAACTGCCTCCGTTTTCCATCTAGGGTTGAAAATGTTTTAATCGTCTAACATCCAATCTAAGGGTTTCACATTATGACACGATGCACATCAGCAAAGTTGTTTTCAAATAATAACGCCTTACGGCGTAAAAATGAGAACCCATTTAAATAGATAAATTGCACCACGAGGGAATAGAATTTAGTGGAGGATTAGGAAGGCAGGAGGGAAGGGGAAGGGGCATTACGTGCTGTTGGAAGAGTCAGCATAAACCTTAATGACCAGGATAGAGATTCGACTCTCGAATAGCCTCATGAACAGTGTGAGAGGAATCTCATTCTTTTTATCTTCTGTGTTTTCTATAAATAGCAAACGCCCCCCCAGACTCTTCGATAATTTACATATGTGTGAGAAGAAATATACACCCTCGAGCATGTGACTCCCTAAAATTACACTTAGAAAAAAAGAAGCAAGATGCTAAAACAAAAACAAGGCCAATGGGCTTGCCGATAGGCCTGATACCCTTCTCCAATTCCAAGAATACAACACAGTTAGGTGTATGCTTCTCCCTACCTACAAGTGCACTCATAATCTACCACCGCAACAGTCTACAGTTCCCAAAGACACACCTTCAATATCAAGAAAATTGGAGGTGAACCCACAATTAAAGGAGACATAAACCAACCATATGACTAGACTCAGTAACTTTATCAAAGGACGGTAGACCATAATGATGCCCAAGTTTTCTTCTCCCATTCCCGGGCCTTAAGTTTTTTTAAAATCAAAACTAAAAAGAATCCTTTATACTATAATGGGAATCTAATCTCTCATCACTTGAGTTGGGAAGATTTTTCTGTTATTTCCTTGGAATAAATTTCATTTTTTTTAATTCAATTTCCTTATTTCTCATCACTTGAGTTGGAAAGATTTTTATATTATTTCCTTGGAATAAATTTCATTTTTTTAATTCAATTTCCTTATTTCTGTTACCATTATCAAATGCACATAGATCATCTTCCACGATGTTTTGTCATGTACCATTTAAAATTAACGTAGATTTGTGTATTATATTTATAAGAAATAATAAATTTAATTACGATATAATAACTACTACTGCAAATATATTATTAACCGAAAACTATAATTACTAAGTTTTACAATATCTATGACTGCCTGATTACTTAATCCAGATCACGAAGTGAACTAGATCGAACGTGTTATATACATCATTACCTAAACCGATTATTGTCTAAAATACTATAATTATATAGCTTTCCTACATACACATCCGCCCCAGATTATCCATAGATATATTTTATTTTCCTTCCATACCCATTCATCTATTCTTGAGCCTCATACTCAACCTCGGCATTCAATTCAATGGGAGTTGCTTCAAATTCAGCGGGAGCTACTTCTCGGACAACGCTCTCTTCAACTGATGTACGTTCTTCTTGCTTATCCGATGATTCTTCTGCTGCCGCTCCAAAAGTGACATGAACTTCCTCCTTACTGGGTGGTTCTTCAGTTTTTTCTTCAAAAATTGCAACTTCAGCGGGAGGTTGAACTATAATATCTTTCCTCAGTGGGCTAAACTTCTATGGGCACTTGGATAAATACTTCCTTGGGTTTTTCTGGTTCCTCAGATTGCAACTATGTTGATTTTTCTTTGGGCTCCGAGGCAGGAGTATTTACATCAAATTCCCCTCGCGAGGTTTTGATTCATTGTTTTTTTTTTCCACAACAACCTCCTCAATGGAACTGGAAACAAGGGTTTCTTCTTCTTTAGCCTTTTTGGTTGTGTGTTCGATCTCGGTGACCTTCACAACTTCTCCTTCGACTTTCAGCGGTTCCTCAATTGCAATCAACCCAGTTGGTGTTGTAGTAGTTTGCAGAAACAAACAATCTATCATTGGATCACCCCATAGTCAGTTTGAAAAGGATTTTATGTATGCAAAGTTAAATTGAAGTTGAAATTATTTTGTCGCTGCTACAACACCCTCCAAAATTTCGCTACATTGGAATTTTGGAGCCTACATTTATTGTCGCGTCTATAGTCACTTTCATTCTCAAATGTTGTTCCAAAATACTCTATTTGTTTAAGTGTATTTGAATGGTCTCAAGTGTCATTGCATTGATCATAACATCTTTTGGTGCATTTCATGGTCGTAACATCCTTGTGATCATAAAATGACACTTTTTGGTCGCATTTGTACAAACTACACTCATTGCACTTGGGGAATATGTATAAAGTGGAGTTTCAATGTATATTTACCATTATTCAAGTTTGTCTAAGATTATTGATGAGTTGGTGTGCGTAGCGCTTAGTTCTATGTTTGAACTCATCATGTTTTCACATCGCCCCATATTTTAGACTTGGAAAAATTTTCGGTTCAAAGCAAACTCATTAAGGCTAAGAGCACACAAGCACACTATGAAGCCTTCGTGGGGAATCCTTCATTGATTGGAAGTGCACCATGCACCCTCTAAAAGCACAAGGTTCACTCCTCAAGTCTCTTTCCCCTTCCTTACTCCAAATTGTTCCCTTCAAAAAATACCAAGTCTTCCTTGAGTGCAATCCTTCAGCTCGAAGAAGTGCATCCTCCCTAAGTGCATAGTCGTACCTTGAAGGCCTCAAGCTTCACCTTGGAACCTTCCCCAATGCACCATGGACCCTCCTAAACCTTTGAGCACATGAGTGCACTAATAAGGCACAAAGATCAGCGCTTTCGCCTTCAGACTTGCACAATGCGCCCTCTTGGGTCTCTTGAGTGCATGAGCACACCCCAAAGTCCTAAAGCCTTCACCGTTTAGCCATTAGGATTGTGCCCTGTGCCCTCCATCTCTCCCTTGAGCACACAACAAAGTTGGGAATCCCAAAGCCTTGCACTTCATCCTACGGACTTGTGTCATGTGCCCTACCTTGAATTTTTCCCTCTCTTGAGCACATGAGCACACGTTGAAGCCCCGAAGCCTTCCCTATTCATGCCTTCAACTTTTCAAAGTGTAACCATGTGCCTAGGAGCTCCTTTTGTCCCTTTGAGTGCACTGAAAAGGAACAAATAGAAATGTATGGATAAATCATGGTAGGATAAGATATTTTGAGGCTAATTATTTCTTTTTTTGAGTGAATTCAAATGCAGGTATTTTAGAAACATCATGGAAATCACACATGAGGAAGACCGGGCAAAGAGAATAAATAAAGGAAGCATGAAAAGAACAAGAAGCAGACTTGAATCTTGATGAAAAAAAAGCACCCGCACACTCCACTTGAACAAAGACCCTTTCGAGGGTGAGGACATCAAATATCGAAGATGCTTGATGAATGAAGATATAAGTGACAACCATGTCACCACTAGAGCAAGTCCATGTGATTGGTCACTATCAACCCCAGTCATCAAAGATAGAGACATGTCAAGCCTCATCACATGATGACATTGAATACAAGGTGTATTATTATAATCATTGTAAAAGACAAATAGGTGGAAGACCAAGAGTCATGTATTAACTAACGAGTCAGGGAAGTCCAAAAGACATGTAATACCAAAATTCGTTTGGAATTCCAAAGGTTGTAGAATTCCAAAGGCCACTAGAAGTTAGAAATTCAAGAGTCATGAGGATGTGAAAGTTCATTCCTCAAGTTAAAAATAGATTCTCATTTCTCATGTAAAGCACTTTTAACTTTGGCTTCTCCCACAAGGAATTAGAAAGACAGAGTAAGTACTTTTCGGAGCAAGTAATGGCTCTAACTCTCCACTATTGGAGCTAGTCGTGTTCTTTGTATTTATGTATCTTGGGACTTTTTCTTAGTATTGAAACCTTCCAAACCAACGCGTTTCCCCACATGTATTGTGAATTTTTCTAGAATATTCTTTGAACATTTATGGTTCATGTCCACTTTCATCAATACTGGATTGATTGAACTATTTCGGTTACTTCGATGCTCCTTGTTAAAAATGTGTTGTTATGCTATAATTATCATCAAATTCTTGTGAACTATTTCACTTTATATTAGATGGGTCTTTCTCATTTATGTGTGTCTCAATTAGGGTACTAGTATTAATTATCTCTTACAGGCTCACTTTATTTCCCCTTCTGCAGTGAAATAACCTTGATACATCGGTAATTGAACATTCACAAGGCATACTATCTTTCTCATTCTGAAGGACAATTGTACTTCTCTATCATGATGACACCTAAAGCCAGCGACACAACTCTGGATTTGGCAGTATTTGACATCAAGGGATCTTAGGTCATGATGACGTGGCAAAGAGTAGATGAGAGGTCAAAAGATATTACCTAAACCCATGGAGGAAAAAATGACGAAATGAGATGTCCCCAACCTGACACGAATGCAGATGAGTTCCATGTTCAAGAGCGACATACTGCCGACACGATTGAGAACTGGTTCCATTTTCCCCCACCATTGCTGGTGAGTACCCCAATTATTTTTGGAAAAAAATCTTGAAGGGGATAGCATGTGCTTGTCATGTAATTTTGTTCTTCAGACAAATCCATCCTAGTAAATTTTATAAGCCCCATGAAGGAGGAACTCAGTTACATCATGGTGACGATTTCCAATGTCATTTAGGGTTTAACGAGTCTGATAAAGGAAGAACTCGACATATTTTCATGTTTAGAGAGTTTGAAAAGAAATGGAAAAGAAAACTCCATCAGTCCATTTTCGTAGATAGTCTCATAGATCCAAAAAGGTAGAAAACTATGTCTGAGAGAACCTCTTAGTCGTGATAGGCTAAGGTATTCCTTTTTCGTAAATAATCTATCCCAGCCCGAAAAAGGGGTAAACATATACTGGGTAGATATCGTTTCAGCACCATTTAACGAGTTCAAAACGACAAGAGTTTCGGCAATCTTTTCGATTTTAGAGAGTCAGAAAAGAGCTGAAAGATGACTCCAACAGTGACTTTTTCGTTTTTTTACCGAGTCCGAAAAAGTATAAAATACAACTCGTTACTTCATCGTTGTTACATTAAAAACCTATCGCTGCACAAGAGATGCATGTAAAACCCATTTCTCGAAATAACATAGCGAAATAATCAAAAAATATGCTTTAAAACCTAATTAGGAATCTGAAAAGTTATAAAATGCCAAATATGGTAAAAAATAAATTACTTTTCACTTTTACCTCTTGTGAGAAATTTGTTACCCTTTTTTCATTGTGATTTCACGGCGGTGACAACGGGCAATCCGGAAGACCAATCCTAAATCCATCAATTCCAGGCAAGAGCTAACATCCTTCCCTACATTTTGATTAGACTTTCATTACCTGCAACCCAAAATTTGGAAATCTATGGGGTGATTTGCAAAAACTAGGGCATCGCAGTTGGCGCAGGTATCGGGCACGGACCCGCGCCAATCGTCCTAAAATTTGAACTAGGGTGTGCCAATTGGTGCGATTGTTTCTAAAACAGTCGCGCCAACTGCGATAGTCAATTTTAACATGTAACGATAGAGAAGGAGGCCCAAAGTAATGTTTCAAAAGCTTGGAATTTGAAAAATGACAGTCATATGAATTTTTTTGCAGGTGTGAAGTAGCAAAATGGTAGTCGAATGGAAATAACGAGAACATAGTGAAGAAGATGAACTTGCCATGGAAAATGAAAGATGCATGGAAGCTCTCAAAGGTTGCGGGCTCAAGAAATTGTTTATGACACCATGTCTCATAGCTCAACCGGAGCTGTTGCAGTACTTAACCAGTGTCTGGAATGTTGATCAGGAAAAATTCATCATTCATGATCAAGAACTCGAGATTTAAGTCTCAGACGTTTATTTGATAACTAGATTGTCTCGGAGGGGGGCAGTACTAATCCTGACCGACATCCACCCCTTATTGGAGAACATGAGTATGGCTATTGATAGGGTGTGCCCAGGGGCAAGGAAAGGATTGGGAAGCGGAAACGTGGATATCCAAACGATTCCAGATTTGGCACTAAAGGTAGTGTTACACACCATCACACGAGTTACAGGATCGCAGGCACCACACGAGGCCACAAGGACACAACTACTTCTTGTTGTAGATTTCATGGCACTGACTCTCTACAGCTGGGTAGAGGCAGTGACAATTAACATGAAGTGTCAACTGACAAAGTGCAAGAAAACCAAGCTGAAGCAGTTCGATTACAGGTCCATTCTGGTATCATTCTTCTTGGAACGACTACCAATATTCTAGCGTCAAGAGGTGATAGTACCGCTAGCACCAGCCCAGGAGCCACGGATGGCCCATTGGGCAGCTTTGATGCCAAGGTCAGGGGGCAGTCAATAGATGTCCTGGAAACCAGAGTTTTTTGAGTGGCTCCATCGACAGTTGATCGTCATGGAGGATTGGCCCTACTCTGGCATAGATTTTACTAGTGATGCAGATCTCTTGCTCCCGGAAGGAGAGGATTGGGATGAAGTGCTGGGTAAAACTCATTTTTTATTTTGATGAGTATTATGATTTTTTTGTTATGCATGTTCTGACATTAAATCCATGTAATTGCAGATGTTGGCCTAGAGAGACCTGCAGGTATGTCCCCGATAGCGAGGAGGATTCCTTGTGACTTTGATATTTCCCCTCATGGTGAGGGAGGTGAGGAGGAAGAAATCATACGCAACTTGGAGGGAATCTCCTGAGGGATCCCAGACTTTGTGTGATTTGATGGTGTTCCTCGTGCATACTAGAGACACACCGCAAGGGTGTCAAACCATGTCCACCTCTTTTTGAGGCGGCTTTTACGGGCCGTGCCATGTTATCATGAACATCACACCGAGTAGACACCTAGGTTTTATTTCCGCATGTTTTTTGAGAGACGTGATGTATTAGGATGTAACTGAAACATACTTATTTTTGAACTTATGATGCACACAGATGCAAATATTCGATATATATATATATATATATATATATATATAGATATATATATGCATTTATTTTTCTGTATGGATCTTGACATATGATGATGATTTTTTACAAATTACGCAAATGTCTATCTAATACAATGTTAGATATTGTATCAGTTAATGCATTCATTCGTCTAGGAACATGTTGATATGTAATGTAATCAAAATGTATTTGCAGTAAACGAATGCGAAAATACAACTTGAAGATGTGAGGGTTTCTAACTGAATAATGTCCATTAAGTTGAAGAACAACAAGCTGTGAGTCTAGGTTAACAATCAATGCATGACTGTCGAGGGTAATCGTCTCAGTTAATAGTTCAATAAAAACACTATATTCAGCGACATTGTTTGTAGTTCATCCTAGACAGATACCTTGAAGGTCTATCAACTCACTAGCATGATCATAAATCACCCAGGCTGTTGAAGATAGGTTTCGGGTACTGCAGGAAGCACCATCTGCGAAACCGACATAAGGGGTAATAGACATATGCACAATAAGCAAGAAAACGCTCGCAAAGCACACCAAGCCAAAAATGTACAAAAAATGAAAAGAACACCTATGTACACAAAACATGCACGAATGACTCATACATAGTATTTTTTAAGATACAACCCATTTCTAGGTTGATCCAAAGGATGACCGTCGTAATCAATAAGCTCATAAGCCCCATTCCGCAAAACACGTTTAACAATGTAGGGCCCATGCCATATGGGTTGAAATTTTCCTTCCCCCAACTTATCGCGAGCTTGGTCGTACAGGAGGATGAGGTCTCCTTATATGAAGGAGCGAGGGGAAACCGACTGGTCAAAATGAGCTTTGACCCACTTTTTTTGTGCTTCAATGACCATAGCAGCAAAGCGGCGAGTTTCATCTAGCCTTTCTAAGTAGAGAAGACGCTCTTCTTCTGGTGAATTATTCGAGAACAATTCAACAGCTAGCTTGAGTGAAGGTATTTCACATAAAAATTGGAAGGGTAGCTTCTAGACCGTAAAAAAGCTAAAATGGAGTGAATCCAGTCACATCCTTAACTGAGGTTTGGTACGCCCAAAGAGCCGAAAATAACATGAGATGCTAGTTTTATTTGTGCATCCCAATCGTACATTGAAGCATAGTGACAAGAACTTTATTCACGGCTTGAACCTGGCCATTGGCCTGAGGATAGTATGGCATTGAGCTGTCGTGACACAGGCCCAACTTGGAAGTCAACTCTGCCACCATGTAATGCTGAAAATGTGAACCATGATCAGTAACAATGGCTTGAGGGACACCAAACCTAGTAATGACATGATTGAATAGAAACTGTGTTGTTGTCTTACCGTCAGCCGTAAGTTTAGGCATTGCTTCGGCCCATTTGGTGAAGCAGTCAATGGCTACAATAATATAAGTATGCCCCCCAACCGAGTGAGGGTTACACGTCATAAAATCGATGCCCCACTTCGCAAAGGGACCAACGGTAATGACAAGGTGGAAATGGGAAGGCGACGCGTGCATCTTGCGTTGATAGATCTAGCAATCATGGCACTTACGGAAAACAAATGCAGTCTTTAAATATGGTGGGCCAAAAATACCCAGCACGAGAAATTTTCTGTGCAGTAGCATAACCAGACATGTGACCACCACAGGCACCACTGTGATAATCATTCAAATATTTCTCATCTTCCTCGAGAGTTAAACACCAGTGGAGAATGGAATCAACTCCGATGCAATAGAATATATCTCTGACTATACGATAGGGTTGCAATTGATGACAGATGCGTTGGCGAGCATCCTTCGTCAACTCAAATCGGAAGGTATAAGTTTGAAGATATATGATGATATCATTGTACCAAGGATCGAGGGTGCTAATCAGAAAAAGTGTGTCGTCCAGAATCCGTTCCTCGGAACCAAACGGAGCGGAGTCAGAAGGGAGAGAGCATATTAAATCGGTAAAGACTAATGACTGTAGAAATTATATGCACTAAGCATGCATATTTCCTTGATTCACCTGATCTCACACTATTTAACTTTATGCAAAATACTGAATCAATTCCACTTGTTAATATTTTGCGGAAAAATTAATTGCACACACATGTGAAGCATAAACAAAAATAATCAATCGCACATAACACAGTTTTTAACCGGGAAAGCCTGAAGCTGAAAACCCCAACTATATATTATGTAACATGGAGATCATATGACAATCAGCAAAGCTACTAAGCTCAAGACAAGACAATCATCATACACTATCCAGAACAATCTGCAACCATGCACCCATCTTCGCTTCATAGCTCCGCCTCTCCACTACACAACTTATCCAGAATATCAGTTTAAACAATTCAATTGCCCTTGCCTTGATTGTGCAATCCTCATCGCAACTCCACGTGTGTGATGCAATCAATGCATCACTATGAATGCAATGAGACCCCCATCTTATTCTTCACCCCCTCCTCCACCGGTTCCACCAAAACCCTATGCACTGTAGTTAACTGTTGTATTGTTCAGTTAATTAATGAGTTATTATTTGTGAATTAATTGTACAATTAATTCACTCCACTCTCACTAGTGTATCATTCAGTTAGACTAGATACAATTAGCTCAACTAAGTCTAACTGAGTTAAACTAAATACAACTCCATAACTACTTCTTCCAACTGTGTCATAACTCTGCCACTTGAGTTCTAACTAAGTCCTCCATGCATTAGCTCCAGTAAACCCTTTGGAATTGCGTAATTCCCTTAGTCCACTGATGTGCCACATTTGTGCATTGAAACAAAGTGCTCCAAGAGAATAAGTTGTTGTTTAGTGTCTTATTATTATTAAGAGCTAATAATAATCGACATGCATCTATTTTTAGATCAGCGATCTATAAATAGAATTCACCCAATATTCTAAAAATATAATTTCATCTATTTTTCCAACTTGACCAACCATCCACAAATAGCATCTTGTAACTTCTGAAATATGATCATCATGTCTAAAAATAGACTTGCGCCAAAAATAGCCTGCGGGCCCACTTAGTGAAGGCGACTCTTTTCACTAAGCTCATCATCTTGTTGAATCTCAACACTCCCTCTCAACAAGATAAGGATTATCCTTCCCCGATCCTGCCTCTATGGTATTCGAATTTGCTCCAGGTGAGCGCCTTGGTCAGAATATCTGCATCCTGATCCTCCGTAGGAATGTACTAAAGCAACATGATCTTCCGCTGCACACAATCTCTGATATGATGATACCGGATATCAATATGTTTAGATCTATCATGAAACACAGGATTAACCGAGAGTTTAATGCAACTCTGATTATCAAAATGTGTCACTGTGGGATCTAAATGTGAACCGAACAACCCAACCAGGATCTTCCTCATCCAGATAGCCTCACATGCAACTTGACTTGTTGCCATGTATTCTTCTTTTGTTGAACTGAGTGCCAAGGATCTTTGTTTCTTGTTGTACCAAGAAATTATCGTAGATCCGATACTGAAAATCCCTCCTGATGTGCTCTTTCTGTTTGTTGGGCTTCCTGCCCAATCTGCATCCATGAAGCCATGCAACTTCACCTCATCCTTTTGTCTATACCATAAACCATACTCAGACGTGCCATAAACCATACTCAGACGTGCCCCTGAGATATCTCAGGACATGCTTGCCTGCCTTCCAAAAGAGCTTGGTAGGCTTAACCATCACTTGTGAAAGCTGGTTCACCGCATAGCATATTTCCGGTCTTGCATTGATTAAATACATTAGTGAACCCACCAACTGTCGATAAACAGTGGCATCCACTACCTCTACTGATGTAGCATCCTCTTTCTTCCAGTTTCCTGGAAGAGGAGTGTCGATAGGCTTGCAGCCTTGCATGTGAAACTTCTCCAGTGTCTCCCGGGCATACTTGCCTTGAGACGCAAACAGTTCACCTTTCCGTTGCCATATTTCCAATCCAAGGAAATAATGAAGGAGGCCCAAATCCTTCATCTCAAACTCCTTTGCAAGATCTGCCTTGCATGAGTGTATCAACTACTCATCACCTTTCAGTATTAAATAATCAACATAAAGTACAATGATTAAAAGCTTACCCTCAACCACAATCTGGTACAAGTTTGCATCCGCCTCACTCTTGGTGAAGACAAGTCCAGTGAAATAGTTGTTGATCTGAGTGTACCAAGCACGTGGTGCTTGTTTCAGCCCATACCGTGCTCTTTTGAGTCTGCACACATGTGACTCGCTGCTGAATATCTCAAATACTTCAGGCTGCTCAATGTACACCTCTTCCTCAATAATCCCATTATGGAACACAGTCTTCACATCCATCTAATGAATGTGCCAACCCATCTATGCTGAGAGAGAAAGGATGGTTCGTATGGAAGAATATCGTGCGATAGGTGCAAAGGTTTCTTCACAGTCAATCCCCTCGATCTATGAGAACCCCCAGGCAACAAATATTGCCTTATACTTCTCGACGCTCCCATCAGCAGCTTGCTTTACCTTGTAGATCCATCTTGATCCTACAACTTATTTTCCCACCGTCCTTGGAACAATCTCCCAAGCACTGTTTCTGACAATGGAGTCATACTCCTCCACCATGGCATCTACCCATGTGGGCTCCTACACTGCTTCTTCAAAAGAAGATGGCTCTATCACGATACACTTGCTCATAAGAGCCATGTATCCAGTAAATCGGTCAAGTGACTGTCTCCGTCTGCTCTGTGATGTAGGAACTCCTACATTCTGTGCTGCATCAAGCTTGAGTCTCTTAGCTTCTGTGGTATGCTTTCTGCCTTGTCTAATGTTTGGTTCTGCATGAGTGGACTCCTCCACTCCATGAATCTCCTCCTGTGGTTGATCCACATCTAGAGGCTCATCTTTGGGAACAAGAAGTTCCTCATCTGCATGCAAGTGTAGCTCCCTCTCAAGCAACAACTTCATGGCTTTCACCTCATTGAATTTTATATCCCGTCGCACAATAGTCATCCGACTGTTTGGAAAATACACACGATAATTATGGGGTGTTTCTGTGTACCCCACAAATATCCCAACTTTTGCAGTCGGCTCCAGCTTCTTCCTGGCATCCTTTTTCACATGAATGTAAACAAGTGAGCCAAAAATCTTCAAATGAGAAATATGAGGCTTCTTACCAGTAAAAGCTTCTTTGGGTGTACTCATGCCAAGTACTCTATGAGGACAATGGTTTTGCACATAAACCACAGTGTTGCATGCTTCTGCCCACAAGTGCATCGGTAGGCCCTGGTCATGCAGCATCGCTCGTGAAGCACCCACGATCTTTCTGTTCTTCCTATCCACGACCCCATTCTGTTGTGGGTTATGAGGTGCTATGAGTTCTCTTTAAAATCCTTCTTTGCTACATAAGTCTTTGAATTCACCCGAGATGTATTCACCACCATTATCGCTATGTAGAGCTTTCACGTGCTTCCCCAACTCCTTCTCCACCAATGCCTTGAACTCATAGAACTTTGAGAATGTTTCACTCTTCTTCTGCATGAAGAAGATTCATCATCTACGAGAATAGTCATCAACAAATATAGCATAATACCTATGTTTTGTTGTTGAAGCAACCGAGAAAGGTCCACACACATCTGTGTGAATTCTCTCCAGGATCACCGAAGCACGGTTCTCCTTCTCATGAAAGGTGGTCTTCACAAACTTACCCATAGTACATCCCTTAGATGATCATTTGTAGCAAGATTACCCTTGGGAAGTCCAGTAGAAATCTGCTGCAAAATCTTCAAAGCGCCATGGTGAAGATGGCCCAATCTCCTGTGCCATAATTCGCCCTCATCTCGGCTCACCACTTCTTCTACTTTTCCCACCATTGCAGCGCAACCATCTACCTCCAGCTTGTAGAGATTCTTAATTTGAACCCCTATCTTCTTAGTTTGACCCATTGTTTTGTGTCGAAGGAAGGCTTTTCCCTCACTGAAAACAACATCATAACCTTTGTCTTCCAGCATTGTGACTGAGACCAAGTTCTTCTTCAGACCTGGAACATGCATAACATTATTCAACAAGAATGGATTACCAGACTCCCTCTCAAAGGTGATGGTCCCAATGCTATTCGCACTGTACCGACCATCGTCGCCCATCTCTATATGCATCTAGAGGTCCTTCTCCTCCAAGTCACTAAACAACTCTTTGTCTCTCGTCAGATGGAAAGACGCACCACTATCAATATACCACACCGATCCCATATAGCTTGAAACCAAGCATGCGATCAAGGAGAAGTCAAGTTCAAATTTCGAGGCTAAGGCCTCTCCAGCTACAGATCCAGCAGCCTTCTTATTTTTCTTCTTCTTTGGACAATTAGTGGCGAAATGTCCATGTTTGTGACAGTGAAAACACTTCACTTTGGAAAAATCCTGCTTCTTACCTTTAGCATCGGATTTTGAAGGATGTTTCTTCCCCTTCCCTTTCCTTGATTTTGCAGCCAAATCACAATTCTCTTCATCTTCATTCTTAGATGAAGATCCATCCCTGATACCCCGCCTTATCTCCTCCTGCACAAGATCCGACCAAAGTTGTTCCCATCCCGATAGTTTCTCTCGTCCATTAACATAGTCTTCGTAGCTATGCCAACTCTTTGGAAGCCCAAGGAGAGCCAAGCTCACCAAGTATTCTTCATCAACAGTAACCCCCACACTTCCCAGTTCATCCTTGCAGTGGACAAACTTCGTGAGGTATTTTGGAATACTGTCGCCCTTCTCCATTTTTATTTTTCTGAGCTTGTCTTTAAATGCCAACTTCCTCTGGTCACTTCTGCTTTGGAAGAAGTCTGTCAAAGCCTTCCACATTAAGAATGGAGTGGATTTTCTGTGAACTCTGGACAGAATATGGTCCTTCACAGCTTCCAACATAATTCTCCTCATCTTTGTTGTCTTCTTTTTCCATGCGTCAAGTAATGCAACATTGCTAGATCTTGGCTTAGGAACATCGCTATCAATGAACTCCTTCAGCCCATTATCCTCCAACACCGCCTCCATCCTGTCCTTCCAGGCTATGTAATTCGAGCTCCCATCAAGTGCATAATCCAATCGCAACCCGTTGAAAGGCATTTCAATGTATACTCAACTTCTACAGCAAATTCGAATTGTCCACCAGCACAAACTCACTTCACAATTGCAATCTTCAATCAACAATGCTCTGATACCATGTAGAAATTATATGCACTAAGCATTCATATTTCCTTG
Organism: Pinus albicaulis; assembly: GCA_034641835.2. NCBI lineage: Eukaryota > Viridiplantae > Streptophyta > Pinopsida > Pinales > Pinaceae > Pinus > Pinus albicaulis. The sequence goes on from CM076578.1 coordinate 691,781,664, forward strand.
ATTCACCTGATCTCACACTATTTAACTTTATGCAAAATACTGAATCAATTCCACTTGTTAATATTTTGCGGAAAAATTAATTGCACACACATGTAAAGCATAAATAAAAATAATCAATCGCACATAACACAGTTTTTAACCGGGAAAGCTTGAAGCTGAAAACCCCAACTATATATTATGTATCATGGAATCATATGAAAATCCTCATACAAAGCTTATCAAGCTCTCAGTACAGTACAATCATCATACACTAATCAGGAACAATCTTGCAAATCCATGCACCGATCTATGCCCCCTGCTAGCCTGCCTCCACTGCGCAATCCCTGCTGAAGAATAGCTCTGAATGAATTCGAATTACCCTTGCCTTGACTGCACAATCATCATTGGAAACTCCAATGTGTGTGTGATGCAATCAATGCATCACTATAGCCACAACAGATAGTCCATCTTGCCCTTTTACCTATCTCTCCACTGGGTCTCCACTGAAACTGCCATGAGCTGTAGTTAACTGCTATATTTTTTAGTTGTTTAATGAGTTATTATTTGTGAATTAATTAACTAATTAATTTACTCCACTCTCACTAGTGTATCATTCAGTTAGACTAGATACAACTAGCTCAACTAAGTCTAACTGAGTTAAACTAAATACAACTCCATAACTACTTCTTCCAACTGTGTCATAACTTTTCCACTTGAGTTCTAACTTAGTCCTCCGTGCATTAGCTCCAATAAACCCTTGGGAATTGCGTAATTCCCTCAGTCCACTGATGTGCCACATCTGTGCACTGAAAAAAAGTGCTCCAAGAGAATAAGTTGTTGTTTAGTGTTTGATTATTATTAAGAGCTAATAATAATCTACATGCATCTATTTTTAGATCAGCAATCTATAAATAGACTTCGCCCAATATTCTAAAAATATAATTTCATCTATTTTTCCAACTTGACCAACCATCCACAAATATCATCCTGCAACTTCTGAAATATGATCATCATGTCTAAAAATAGACATAGTCTAAAAATAGACTTGCACCAAAATAGCCTGCGGGCCCACTTAGTGAAGGAGACTCTTTTCACTAAGCTCATCATCTTGTTGAATCTCAACAATGACTTCTTCGACTTGGCAGTAGTGAACTCCAAATCGAACTCTTGGAGGATGAAAATCCACTTTGAGTACTTTCCCCCCAGCAATTGACGAGACAATATGTAGGCCATAGGGTTGCAGTCAAAAATCACAGTCACTATACGCAATAGAATGTAGTGACAAAAACATTGAATAACTTGAACAACAGTCAATGCCAACTTCTCGACATGTGAATTTCGTGTTTTAGTATTGAGAAGGTTACGAGACAGATAGTAAATGACATGTTCGTCACCATCATCATCGTGTTGTACCAAAACCATGGCAATTGTGCTGAATGCGGTGGCCAAATAGAGGGAATAATCATGATGATTGTCCAGAGGACGCAATAGAGGAGCGTTGACAAGCAACTTCTTCAGTGCATTGAAGGACTTTTGGGATATCTCATCCCAGAGGAACGAGATGCCTTGCTTCAGTAATCGTGTAAACCCTTTAGCCACTTTAGCATAGTTAGGTATAAAATGGCATAAGAAGTTAGATTTCCCCTGCAGACACTGTAGCTGATGTAATGAGGATGGAGAGGGGAGATTGATGATAGTTTCAACTTTGAGCGGATCGAGACAAATCTCGTCTTTGGAAACGATAAACCCTAAGAGTCTATCGGAGTCAACGCAGAAGATGCACTTATGCGGATTCATCCAGATGTTATAGCGTTGACAGTGAAGAAAAATATGACAGAGATGATCAGGATGGTCTTTACGCATAGCCGAATGAGCTGGAAGGTCATCCAGATAAGGCTGAAAAATGTGCTTGATATCATGGTAAGCATATAACATTGTTTGCTAAAATGTAGCCCCAACATTTTTTCGACCAAAAGGGATATTTTTATAAGTGTAAGTACCCCAAAGATAGATCAAGGAAATCTTAATTTGATCAGTGGAGAGAACGTTAATCTAGTTGTAACCAGAAAATCCATCCATAAGGGAAAAATTCTCACTCCCAGCACAGTCATCATTGATTTGATCAATAAAGGGAGTAGGATAATTATCCTTAGGGAAAGCACAATTAATGTCACGATAGTCAACACAGACATGAATGGTGCCCTGTTTCTTATCTATAGGCATAATATTGGAAACCCATTCTGTCAAGGGAATTGGATAGATAAAACCAGCTTTAAGAAGTTTTTCAACTTCTCCTTTAATAGCGGCATCCTTTCTAGGGTGCACAAGACGAAGACGTTGGCCTGGCGAACAGGCTTCGCACTAGGATAAGTAGGAATATCATGCACCACTATACTTTGATTGGTGTCGGGAATATCTTCATAAGACCATGCAAAGACGTCATGAAACTCGCAAAAAAGGCTAGTATAGACTTGAACCTCATTGGAAGAACAGGTGACCCCAATATGGATGTTCTCGACAATTCCCGGTTTAACGTAAATGTCGATAGGCATCGTTTGTGTGATATTACTCAAGTTACCCTCCGTAAAAACTTTATGTTTCACAATAGGCATTTGAAGTGGAGGAGAAGGAACCTAAGAACAAAACTTCTCAAGACACGTAGACATGGCCCCAAGGCTAGGCATAAACAAGGAATGATGATGACTATTGTCATAAGGAGGATCCTCGAGAGATATAGTTTCCATGATGGCTTCATCAGGGGAAATATCTCTCTCAGAGGATCGGGCAAATCCGAATCACCGAGCCAAGGGGATTGAGAATAAGTATCAAGATATATTCCCAAAGGAGCATGATCAGGAGGTGGAGGATCCAAAGTCGAAATGCATTCACAATAATCAAGCTCGATCGGACTTAACGACATCGAATCTCCAAATGAATCAATCTGCTCAGGGGAAGGGATGATCCACAGATCTTCAGACCTGGAGATCATATTAACCTATACAGTATTAGGTGGAGGAAGAGGAAAAATACCCATGAGGATAGGATCTTTGAAGAGACCTGGCCCTACGCTCTCGTAAGGTGTGGGAATTTGATCTACGTACGGAACGTTGTTCTCAAAAGAAGAAGTGAATAACGACAACTGACCGAGAGTAATGATCTTTCCTTCATGTGGAAATCCCAAAACATGAAAGAGAGTGGATGGAATGCACAACATGGCATGGGTCCAACTACAACCGAGGAGAAGATTGTAATTGAGCTTGGCGTCAACTACTTCAACCTCAACGTTGATTGTCTTCCCTTCAAGAGAAATCGGTAAACTAGCAAGAACACCAAGAGGCTTAGATTCCCTTCCATCAAATGCCTTTAGAGAATTTGGAGATGAATTTAAAGCTGGAGAACCAGTAGCTTTCCAACAGGCAGATGACATGATGCACATAGACGCACCCTCATCCATGACCGCTCGATAGATATTCAGTCTATTAATGCCAATTTGTATGATGAGCGCAAGCTGGTGAGGGAGATGTGGAACGAAATTCTCCAAGTCGAAAGTGATAAGGCTTGAATCAGCAGGATCAACCCCATCGATCATAGATAGTAAATCCTTCCATTGAGACGAACAACTTTGAAGTACTTCTAATACAGACATCGCAGATGGTGCCTGGGCCAAATCCTCAACAATACTGTAATGTTGAGCAGTACAGGGGTTAGGATTGTAAGAAGGCTTACGGAGTACACCCTTGGAAGGTGGTCATACAATGGGCTCAGTGCTGGGCCTTTCGATCTGAAGAGGGCCAAAAGAAGGCGGAGGAGGAGGAACATCAGCGATCTCTTTTTTTGCTACCTGATGTGGTTCGGTATAATATTTTGACCAGGTAGCTATGGAAATGGATGTAGAACCGTTCATCATGAAAACCTAAGAGCCAAATGGGGTAGAGGACTGAGGCTTCTCTACCAACTGAGTCTATTGTGATAGAAACGGTTCTTTGAGAACGTTCGGAGTTTCTTAGGTGACTTTGATCAATCGACTCACTTCGGCCCATCGAGGATAATCCTTGGTGTAGTGCTCTTCATCACAAATCAAGCAAGGATACTTCAGTTTACGCTGTGAACCATCATCAACATGAGATTTCTAAGAATCCTGTTTCAGGGTATCGACTTTGGCCTTACCTTTACCCTTCTTTTTTACCCTTGGAAGTTTTATCTGCTGGATTGGCCTAAATGGAATTGAGTTCCACGGTTTTACCAAAATTCGGGGTTGGCTGAGAGACAGTATCATTGGAAGGAGTAGATTTTTTCTTCCCAAGATTCGAAGGAGAAGACTTCCAAGAAGTCTGAGACACGAAACCAATGATACTGTCGACGGATGGCGTCGTCGGTGCTTTGGAAGTTCTAGGTCTAGGAGCATCAGGCAAGAGATCGTACAACATGCTAGACTGAGAGTATACAAGATAAAGGTACTGGGCATGAGAAATGTCTTGTTCCTCAGTGACGCATGCCCCCATAGCAATGTCCTTAGCAATAGGACTAATGAAAGAGGTAGTAAACCAATCAGTTAGAAGCTAATCAGGAATTTCAAACTTGATCAAGCAACAACAATGCCTCCATTCATGAATATGATCTAAGATATGGGTAGCTCGATCCTACTTCAAGGATGTGAGGAGGTGCGTCTCGGTTTCACACCGAACCAGTAACTGAAAGTGCGTAAGAAACGCCATGGCTAAAGAATTGAAATCCTGAAATATGCCACGAGATAACTCGATGTACCACTTGGCAGAGGCACCAGTAAGAGTCCTTTGGAAAAGACGTAGTCGGATAGAATTGTCAGCCCAAGAGTTAGAGGAACACAAAAAATGGTATGTCATAACCTGTGCTTGGGGGTCTTCTCAGGACTTGCCCTCAAACTTAAGACAATCACCAGGAATTCTGGTTGGAACTGGAGGCCAATACAGGTTATGATGGATTGGGATTTTCTTCCATTTTGACACATCAGGTAGTTCCAACATAGCAAGAAATGAAAATTGAGGATAAAAAGGCATTGGAGGTCATTGATAAGGACCAGTGTTAGCATTCCACCTAGGTTGAGAGAAATTATGCCTCCATATGTTTTGTCTCGGAGGATTTTTTCCATAGGGGTTATAAGCCTGATAGTTCTTCCCATACTGGGGTTGAGGACTAGGATACTAATTATGAGCACACCATTAAGGTCCTTGCTAAGCAACATATGGATTCTGCTGCGGAATGTAAGCATTGACTTGAGGTAGATTATACACCATCTAGGATTGACTTTGAGGGTAATAAGTGAAACCTTGGGGTGCACTATATACTGACTGAAATTTACCTTTAGGAGGGTAAGTAGCACCTTGGGGCTGAGCAAGTTGTCCTTGCGAAGTAGGTTGAATGGGTTTCTGATCAGGTTGAACCGACTATTGAGCAGGTTGAACAGATTGAATCAGATGTTAAGCGGTTGAGCAGTTTGGATCAGTTGCCGAGGTTGGGCAAGTTGTCCATGTGGAGAAGGTTGGCCTAGATACTAAGGGCCACCGGGTTTCCCTTGTGGAAGAGGTTGGCCTGATGGTTGAGATGGACCAGGTTTCCCTTGAAAACTAGGTTGACTTGGAGCAGGACCGTAGGGTTTTCCTTGCTGTAAAAAAATCTTGGCCTTGCAGAATGTAAGGTTGATGTTGTTGCATAAAAGGTTGTCCTTATGGTGGTGTTGTGGCCAGCAACAACCCCCCTTCTTATTTAGTATTATCACTACTACTAAATAAGTGGGGACCCTTAGTCAAAAAATTTAAAAATCGATTAGTGCTTGTATTTCCTTTTTCAATAAAACTTACTATCATAAACTTAGGAGAATACCCCTTGAACAATCTAAAAAAGATTAAGTTTTATGATAAGGTAGGATAAAACCATTCCTTAAGAAATATCGCATCGCAAAAAGATAATGGATACCTCCTTACAAGCAGAATTCTAAGATTGCGAGATCACAATGCGAAACTATGCACTAAAAAACATTCATCGCATTGCATGCCTCAAATATCACTTACGCTGAAAAACCTCAAAACACCGATATGCGATGGCACATATTGCAAATCGCATTTCGTAGAAAACACATTATTTTCAAATGCTATGCTCCAACAATTTTGCAATATTGCGATCTACGATACTACGATCTGCGATATTGCGAAGCAAATCGCAAATCGCCTTATCGCAAATCTTTAGGGCTCGTTGTACGAAAAATATTTTTCCATAAATCGAGACTTGGTTATGCGCTTTAATTTTAATCAATGAGTTCATTTCCAATCATTAATGAAATATTGTTTTGTTCTGATCGAAGAACCATTTCACGTAAGGTGGTATATTTTATATGTCTTCAGCATTTAAAAGCTTTCCCGTCGCCTTTTTCTTATCATTATTCTCACCTCATTTGTAAACAGTAAGAACGAAGAACATAAAACTATACAAAGCAGTATTCAGGATATTATGGGAAAGAAAGGCAAAGATCCGAGTTCTGAAGACAAAGAGATGACGCCCTTGTATACAGACACTGCCTGTAATAAAGATGTTGTTATTTCTACTTGGGAAGGCATGTATAATCTACTTGAAGAAGAGAATCCCATAGTGATAGAGGTTACAACTACTGCAGGCTCACATGGGTCTTCTGAAGCATCTATTACAGAGCTAGCTTGCTCTTTCTTGCACCGGATAGTGGCGAGGCCCAAGATTCTTCCATACACGGACATGGTTAAATGGGTACTGGACAGCGCTGACATCACAAACAGACAATTTAAGACTCAGGGTCAAGGATTAATTGACTCATTCACTCCACAAGATTTGAGACTCATGTATCATTTACCAGAGCCACAGGCGACTTATAACAAACAGTTCATTGAGAAGTTTTCAAAAGAAAATGAAGACCTGGCAAAATGCACCACGAACTGGTCAAGGAGAGACGAATCACTAAAAAAGGACAAACATGGTATGTATAGTACTGGTTCTCTCACCTCCCCGTATTTCTTTGTTGTTGCTATGCTCTGTAGACTTTTTGGAAAGCCAGACATTAATAAATTTTCATCTGAATGGCTACCATTATTGGATGCCGCCGTTAATGCTACTGTTGTGGATTGGGCTAAGATATTATCTGAAAACTTAGCAACGGCCATTTTAAATTACCGATCTAAAAGAACTGTTTCTCAGAGAATTTATCCCCCTTTTTACTTATCTTCATATGTGATGGATTAAATCTATTATATTTCCAAGTTTCCTTTAATGGGTTGGAAATGGACGACTCAAGATCCCTTTGCTGTTCATATTCATCATAAATAATTGTGGGATTCAAAGTTCACTCAGTATTTTTACAAAATTTGTCATGGAATTATGTTGTCCCTGTACAAAATGTTATATGATAAATACGCTCCAATATTTTCTCCCGAAGCAGAGGTAGATATTCTCTCTGTCGCAAGATGGTTTGGAGAAGAACTGTCTACATATGTCAGGGCATTTGGAATTCTCGCTTCCCCTCATGTCTTACCTTTGTATGTTCCTGATAAACTCATGGCACAAGAAATTGCTTATCAAACCTGTAGAGAAGGAGGTATGACTAAATGTTTGAAGGAAAAAAAGAAGGCTATTTGGCCACAATTTCCTGTGGCCTGTGGGGCCTTTTCACTATTTGATATAGGCCATGCATTCAAAGAAGTAAACAGCATAACATGTCTACGATTGTTCAAATTTCCAAGAAGACCGTTCGACCCTCATGATATTGCTAAAAATTTCACTACTGCAGTCAAAGTAAAGGTGTTTTCGAAAGAAGATGACCTTTTTGATGACATGTTCCAACAGAAAGGGACACTTAAAGAGGTTCTGCATTCAGCTCAAATGCGATTTCCTCCAGCAGAATTTCAAGAGTTCAAGATATACATGGAAAGAAGGTTAGCTACTATCCCTTTGGATAAATTGCGCTTGGAACCCATGAGGGAACCAACTCCTAGTATTAGTCTCAGTGGAAGTTCAGGCACAGACAGATCTAAATCTAATTCCGGGAGAGAAACGTCAGAACACTCTAAGAGGTCTGAAAGTGACCATGATAAAAGTGAAGTGTTAGTAAAGGATACTACCCAGTCAAAGGAGCTCTCACAGCAACATGTTTTGACCTCTTCACAACTAAATCTTCCCCCTCTCATCGTCCAGTCACCATCAGTCAAAACCGAGCTAGATAAAGAATGGGAGACATTCAATGATTTAATCAATATTGAAGGACAGAGCACAAAGATAACTGTGAGTAATGTACATACAATAAAAGATATAGTCACAGAAACAATTAGCAATGTCGCAGAAATGGAACATATTCCCATTACCCCATCCTCTGAACTTATGCTCAAAATAGAGGAAATTCCTCCTCTTGATGTATTTTATAGTCCACAACACAAGGCAGTAGTGAGAAGACAAAGAAAGAAAATGAAATTGGAAAACGTGCTCTCTCATGATGCAGAGCAATTAGACATCCTATGGCAAGATCCTACCACTGATCCTACTGAAAATCTCACTAAATTATCTCAGATCGCAGGAGCATATGCCTATGCAACCATTGATAAAGCATCTGAGGTACAGCAACTACAAAAAGAGAAAGAAAATCAAATGCAGGTTTTGCAGCAACATTTGCAACAAGCCAACGCCAACAACGAAGCACATAAACAACTTGAAAAATTATAGCAGGACTTCCAACAAATGCAGATAGGGTACCAGACCAGTTTGGCTGAAAGAGAAAAACAGTTACAGGTTATGCAAGAGATGCACAAGGATGATCCTAAACTTACAGAATTCATCACAGAGTCCATTTCCTTAAATGATCAACTACTGCAGCAACAGGAAATATTATGCCAAAGAATATCACAGTGGAACTCTTATTGTGAAATAGGCGATAAAATCACTAATCAAGTCGTATACTTACGACTTGATTATGATTTAATTAATAAAAGAGTTACTGAATATTTGGCTTGGCAAGAAACAAAGGAGAGGAAAAGAGTAGGTGCACCAATAATCAACGACAATCACAAAGAAATTCTCTTTAACAATTGGGATGCACAAATCAGGAAAGCAGAGCAAGCGACAGAAGAAGCAACCTCAGCAGCAAACAGTGTTATTGACTACATAAATGAAAATTTGCACAAGGCAAATCTAATCTCAGAAACCACTCCAGGGTATCTACCAAAAGCACAGCAACTGCAAACAGGCTGGAGACAGAAGGCTCAAGAAAAGGCAGAATCAATTAAAAGATTAACTAAGTTGAATTGGGATTCTTACTGGACATATTTGGTAAAACCACACAGCCAGTGCATGACTCTCAAATGTATCATTAATTCTGCCAAGAAGATGGCGCCAGCTCTTGCCGATTCCGTTTTCACAGGATAGTTAAAGTCAGAAGTCGGCCAGCCTACTCTTCTCAAAAAAAATTTGAACGCTTGCAATTTCAAAGAACAGATTCACAAATAGTTAGTTGTTAGTTTTAATTTTAGATTTAGTATTAATTTTTCTTTATTTTTTCCTAAAATGAGGACGGTCATTTAAACCGTATCCTACATTTTTGTAATAAATTATTTTTAGATTTAGTTAGTAGTATTTAAACCCTTCTCATGCATTTAGAGAAGGGTTCTGAAATTTGTCAAAAACTTGTCCTCAGAACATGCACTTTTGCACCAAGGAGGTTTTGATGAATGAATGTAACATGATTTATTGATATCTGTGTTTAATATCTACTACTGATGTTTCACTTTTGTACTCTTAGTGGATGTTGGATTAAGAAGAGATAAGTCATTATTGCTTGAAGCTCGTGAGTAGAACTAGTTATAAATGGTACTTTTATCTCTTAAATATTTCTGCCTTTGTGTTAAAGTAATATTCATGTTTAGTTGTTTATATATTGATGCTTGAATTCTTGAGTTATCATTTGGCACTTTTTATGGTGATAGCTATTTATTAATGCTTAATATATGAGTAGCCTATTATGCGATATGTTTTTCACCACTGTTTCGTCTAACTTTTTATACGAAGTGGTTTATCTTTATTGAATTCTTTTCTTATAATAGTTGAATGATCTTTATTACCAATTGTTATTTGAAATCATTTTAGATCGCATAACGGAAATATTACATCCCGGGTTAGTATAGAATTAGATATTTCTGTTTATTAGAATACAATTGCATGTTATTAGATTAGAGTTAGAATAAAAGCATTTCATTTAGGAAATTTTAGAAAGGAAATATCAATTCTCAACACACACACACACACATATTGGGAAAATGGTCCCATTATCCCCAATCGGACCCACTATACCAAACGGAAAAGGAGCTGCCAACCAAGTTCCGGACCGGGTGGGTATCCCCCTTGTTGTAGACCCGATTTTCGGGGCTTCAACATAATTGGCACTAGAAGGAGGGCCTCGAACTATGAATGGAAAGTAAGTCAAAATCTAAATACCATTCTGAGAGTAAATCGCCCTCACCATCTCCCCCGACTTCCTAATCGCACTTAGAATCTTTAAATCTAGAGCCAGAAGTCGAAAGAACAACAACTGCTGCCACAAACCCTGACATTTCAGAAGAATCTACTATTGAACCTCCTGAAGTTGAATCTTTGATCCATAAACTTCAGAGATCTTCAATATCACCTCAAAGATCTAATAAATCTGAAGGCAGCGTGACTTCACAATATAACCCTGCTCATCCTCTCACCAGATTAAAAAGCGAAAAGTTTGGTGTTCAGCCAATTGAGTTACCTCTACCTACAAGGAAGAGAGAAAGGAAATCACCTAAAGGTTCTGATAGCGAGACTCTTTCATCATCATCATCCATCTCAACCTCTTCACCGCGAAGTCAACCATCCACCCCTCCACTTCAAATTATTGTCCACCAGTCCACTGGAACTTCCACATCTCCTTCTCAAACATCTGGAATCGTAATATCCTCATCTTCCCAATCGCAGGGATCATCTTCTGCACTTTCCTCTGTTGGTATTTCAGCGATGGCCCAATCTCCATGGAATAACCCAGGGGAAGTCTTAATGCCTGCACCCTTGAGTCAAATACTGGCCCATCCTAAAAAATGGCTGCCTAAGTTTAATCCTGAAGCAGGCATGCTAGCAGAAGAACATATAAATAACTTTATGCTATCCATAAATCTCAATGGAGTTACCAATGAAGACGCGGAGTTACCAATGAAGACGTTGTCGTCCGACTTTTTCCCTATACTCTACAAGGGGCAACCGGATCATGGTATTTCTCATTACCATCTGGATCTATCACTAGTTGGGATATCTTCCAAGATCAATTTTTGACTAAATTTGGTGATGACAGGTCTACGGCGACACTGATCAATGACTTGTCTAACCTTAGGGCCGAGTCAAAAGAACCTGTTAAAGATTTTAATTCACGTTTCAACAAACTGTTAAATAAAATTCCTACTGCTTCCAAGCCTAGTGAAGAAGTGTGAAGTGAATGGTACATCTCTGCTTTACCATCAAACATAGAAATCTTCGTTGATAGGGCTAATAAAACAACTTTAGCTGACAATATGAAGGAAGCAATAGCGGTAGAGAAACGTATCATAGCCCTAGAAAAGAAAAACGCGATAGAGGAACAAAAATCCAAGAAGGTTACTTTTAAGGAAGACCCCAAGAAAAAACAATCAAAAGATCCATTCAATTTAGAAGGATTGCAGAAAGTTCTGAAAACCATGTCCAACGAAATGATTGAAATTAAGAAACAAGTGGCAGAAACATCTTCTAAGAAGTTGTACAAGCCTTATAGAAGAAACCCTTCGACCGATTCAAAACCGCCAAATGCTATCACAAGTGCTGAATCAGAAGAAGAAGAAGAGGATATTGCTACTGAAGAAACTACCGATGAAGAAGAAGTTGTAGAAGTACAAAGTATGTGGGATTTCATCCTCCCAGATGAAGAAGATCAAGAGGCATTCCCGGTTAACACTTGAAGTAGAAATCAACTTGATCCTCCTCAACCTACTCCTAAGCCAAAAAGCGCAAGCTCAATGACTAAGGATAAAGTCGCAGCCAAGAAAACGACATCTAAAGCGATTCAAACTAGCCCAGTCCAAACAGGTTCATCAACTCCATCAAAAACGTTGATCGTTTCAGATGAAATGGAGTATAATATCATAGAAGACATGAAAAAGACTAGAGCTAACATCAATTTTTATGAATTGAGCAAGTTAAAACACCAGCAAAAGGTACTTTTGAAAGAATTGCATGTTGTACCAGAAAAACCTCTGCCCGCCCCTGTAATCTCTCAAGCTTCTTATGAAATGGGAAGACCTCCAACTAATGTAACTAGTAAATTTGATCTAGAAAATATCGCTTTAATTGGAGAAAGGTCGAGATCTCATACTCCCCCATTTCTTCTTATGAAGTTTTTAATAAAAATTTGCATAATTTCTTGGTGGATTCTGGAGCTTCATCTAATATTTTACCAAAATCAATATGTGCAAAGTTGAATGTTCAACCGCAAAAAACTGTTGTGCTCATAGTTCAGCTAGATCGATCGCAAGTTGAAGTGATCGGAGAATTAAATCAGGTTACCATAAGGTTGTCATCTAATCCAAAGGTATGTCAAGTTATCGACATTTTAGTTGCAAATATTTCAAAATTTTATGGCTTAATTCTTAGCAGAGATTGGTCAGAAAAACTTCATGGATACTTTGCAACTGATTGGTCACACATGTGGCTCCCTTACAATGGTAAACCAAATCAGATAAAGGTTGAGCGAGAAAAACATCAAAAATACATAGTAACAGAACTGGAAGGAGAAAATGAACCAATAGCATACAACAATAATATCATTGGAAACTACTCAGCTGATTCTTTCTTAGGAAATTTCAATGCTCATACTTCACCTTACTTAGAACATTATGTTTTATCTCAAGTAGAAATTTTTTCTCAAACAGATAGTTCTAAATGCATTAATTTTATAGATGCTCCTATAAATAAATCTTTATTTTGGAAGTTATTTTTTGACGGTTCTAAGTCTAATGAAGGAGCAGGAGCAGGATGCGTGTTAATCAGTCCAGAAGGAAACAAAATTATGCTAACTTGCAGACTCGAGTTCGATTGCACCAATAATACCGCAGAATATGAGGCTTTAGTCCAAGGATTATACAAAGCAATCGGATTAGACATCAAATATCTACAAGTTTTCGGAGATTCTGAAATTATAATTAGACAGGTACACAATACTATACATTGTTTATTAGGTCATTTAAAGCATTACCAATATTTAGTTCAAGATCTGACTGAACACTTTATAGCATTTAATATTTCATCAATCCCCAGACTCCAAAATGCTAGTGCAGACCTCCTAGCTAATGTAGCTTCCAAGCTCATTCCTTCAGAAGACTATAGCCCTGATCGATTTTCAATCGAATTAATCTTTAGACCCTCGATTCATGATAACATTACCAATTGGAGGATTTTCAACGATGATCCTGATATTGTAAACTTTCTTACATCTGAAGGATCTTACACCAATCAGATAATTGATGAGGACCAACATGACAGGAAATTGCAACAAGATAGCACTAATAATGCTATGCCAAAATCAGTAGTCAAGTTAGAAGACCTTTATGATTTGAAAGATCAATTCAAAAGATCTACCAATTCAAAACTGCAAAGTTCAACTTTGAACTATGAATTAGTAAATCTAGGAACTGATACCAAACCACATAATATCAACCTAGGCCTTGGCCTAGCTCCTGAAGAAAAATTAGCATATGTTCGTCTTTTGAAACAATACAAAAGTGTCTTTTCTTGGAACTACGATGAACTAAAAACTTATGACACTTCTATCATCCAACATACTATCCCAATGATAAAAGTTGAAAAACCTGTCCAGCAAAAGCTGAGAAAGATCCATCCCAATCTAGAAAACCAGATCAAAACTGAACTCAATAAGTTATTGAAGGCCAAAATCATTTTTCTTGTTCGACATTCTAAATGGGTTTCCAATATGGTTCCCGTTAGAAAGAAGAACGGAGACATTAGAATTTGCATTGACTTTCGAAATCTTAACAAAGCCTACCAAAAAGATAATTTTCCTTTCCCTCCTATGGAGCAAATACTGCAGGCAGTCGCAGTATCAGAATTAATGTCCTTCTTAGATGGTTTCTTTGGCTACAACCAAGTGTTAGTCCATCCCGATGATCAATTGAAAACCACATTTAGAACCAAATGAGGCACTTACGCATATCAAAAGATTCCCTTTGGTCTGATCAACGCTGGTGCCACATTTCAGAGATCCATGGACATCGCATTTAAGGGATTAGTTAACAAATCAGTGGTAATTTACTTGGATGACATAACTGTATATTCCAAGAAACGAATCAATCATCTTAGAGATTTAAAACAGATCTTCCAATGTTGTCAAAGGTATGGAATTTCACTTAACCCGACAAAATATTTTTTTGCATTAAGTAAAGGAAAACTTCTTGGATTCATAGTGTCAAAATTTGGAATTCATATTGATCCTGACAGAATCAAGGAGATTTTTGAAATACCCCTACCTCACAACAAGAAATCTATGCAATCTTTCCTTGGCCAAATTAATTTTGTAAAGAGATTTGTGCCAGATTTCTCAAGAATTGTATCTCCTTTACAAGCAATGATTAAAAAGAACTCAAAATTCAAATGGGGCCAAGACGAATATGAAGCATTCAATCTGATCAAACAAGCAATTGTTAAAGCTCCATATTTAGCAACCCCAAATTTTTCCGATCCTTTTATTTTATATACATTTGCCTCTGATAGATCATATGCTGCGATACTCACTCAAGCAAATCAAGACAAGGAAAAAGCCCCAATTTCTTTTTTCAGTTCTAATTTACAGGGAGCTGAATTAAATTATTCAAATGTAGAGAAACAAGCTTATGCTGTTTTCAAAGCAATTAAATATTTCAGACCCTTTCTACTTAAAACCCATACAAAAATCATAGTACCGTTTCCAGCAGTAAGAAATCTCTTAGTACAGAAATATGTGGGTGAGAAAAGAGCCAATTGGGTTACTGCCTTACAAGAATATGACGTAGAAATTAGACCAGCAAGTATTGTAAAAGGTCAAGGCTTTTGCAAAATACTAGATGGAGCATCACTTGTTTCCGAGATACCATCTGCAGAGATACAAATGTATGAGGTAAGCCTAAACGATGTTGAATCATTATATGCTGATATCATATTTTATTTAAAGAATGGATATGCTCCTCCAAATTTCGATTACACTAAGAAAATAGCTCTAAGGTTGAAGGCTAAACAATATCAGCTCGTGAATGATGTTCTTTTTAGAATGAATTATGATTATGTTCTCCTTATATGTCTTGAGAAATCTGAAGCTGAAAAAGTCTTGCAGGAACTCCACGATGGGCCAGCAGGCGGACATTATGCTGGAGATGCTACTGCACATAAAATCCTCCACGCAGGCTATTACTGGCCCACATTATTCAAAGACTCACATAGCTACGTAAGGAAATGTCAAGTTTTTCAAACCACTGCTGGAAGACAAAATAAACCATCATTACCACTGCAACCAGTCAACATTGAATAGCCTTTTGATCAATGGGGATTGGACATAATAGGTGAGATCGTTCCTCACTCTTCTAAACAACATAGGTATATCCTTACAGCAACTGATTATTTTACTAAATGGGTAGAAGTAGTTCCTCTCAAGACAGCTAATGCTGAGCATATCATCGAGTTCATAGATCAGTTCATAATCACCAGGTTTGGTTTACCTTCTGCTTTAATGTTTGATAATGCATCGTATTTTTCTGGTAATGCTATGACTGAATTTGCACTCAAAAGGGGTTTCAAACTTAAATACTCTGCCAATTATTACCCACAGGGGAATGGGTTAGCTAGATCTACAAATAAAAACTTAATCAGAATCATTAAGCGAACCATTGATCAAAATCATAAAAATTGGCATAAGTCTTTAATATATGCTTTATTGGCAGATCGAATAACGCAGAAAGCCTCCATTGGTACTTCTCCCTTTAATTTAGTTTATCGGAAAGAAGTGGTTCTTCCAACTCATCTAGCAATTCCCTTTTTGGCCTTAGTTCAATATATTGATGAAGCACCAACTTCTTCCTTACAACTAAGGCAGCTGGAAATAATTAAGTTAGAAGAGCAATGAGAAAAGGCCAAAGTAACTCATGCTCATCACCAAGCATTAGTAAAAGCTTCTTTTGATTCAAACATGATATCCAGAAAGGACTTTCAGATGGGAGATCTAGTTTTAAAATGGGACAAAGCTCATGAGGAAAAAGGGAAACATACGAAATTTCAACGAATGTGGCTTGGCCCTTTCCAATTTGTAGAAATCATAGGTCCATCTACTTTTATGTTACAGGATTTAACAGGAAAAAAAGAGTCTTTACCTGTTAACGGACAGATCCTCAAAAAATATTTTCCATAGGAGATCATTCTTCTATTTTTTAGATTAGTTTTCTTTATTTTCATAATAAAACCAGTTGAAAATGGTTACATTTGGAAATTCACGAAAAAGACACAAATTCTCTTTTAGATTTTGTTTTTTCACTTGTATAAATAGAATTCTTCTAAGAAATTGATCATTATTATTGAAAGATACAGTTAAAGGCTTTAAGCCTAGAAATGATACTAGTTTCAACTTTGTAAATTTTGATAAAAAACGACCTTTAGTGGAAAATTGTTTTATATCAGTCCAATAAAAGGTATCAATAACAAAACAAAGATTCTCTGTAGAAAATCTCTTCCCAAAAAACTCTACCGTTGTTGTCCAGAGCTATCTTAAGGAAACAATGACTTCCTCCCTACCTAGGAAATTACAACATTCAAGGAATAATCCAATGATACATTTTAACTTAAAGAGTAAGAGGTCTCATCACAAGCCGACTTATCATGATCATAGATATTATAGCTTTTTTACTTTGCCAATACTGCATACGACAACAGGGCAATGATTCAAGATTGTTGCAATCAAAATACAAGGGGTCTCATCACGAGCTAGCTTGTTCACCAAAGTTATAAATCAAGCGAATGGCATTGTCATAAATTGACTACCAAACCAAGACATTGTTCTTTAAGGGTAAAAAGAAAATGAAAGCAATAAGTGTGGATATAGATTTCTCTTTGAAAATTGCATATTTCTCTAAGTAGGATATAGGATCATTGTTGGGTAACAGGTAACCCTGTCGAGGCTATAAACGCCTGCTGGCAGTAGAGGCTCTACCTACGACAAATGAGCATATTTAAAACTGATTTACAGAGAAGCCTTTGTTTTTATCTTTATAAACCAAGTAATGACTGATGTAGATACAAGGACTAGCTTGAGGAAGTAAACAATCAAAGTTAAATATAGAAGAAACAAAATATCATTGACAGATAAAAGCATGATCTACTTTGTCTTTCTATAATAAAGTTTGATTTTCTAGAAAATTTTATGTTTTAGAAGTTTAGAAAATTCAAAAGAAAAGCAGAGATAACTGGTTCTTCCAAGTGAATTGCCAATTGTTGTGGCCAGCAAAAACCCCCCTTCTTATTTAGTATTATCACTACTACTAAATAAGTGGGGACCCTTAGTCAAAAAATTTAAAAATCGATTAGTGCTTGTATTTCCTTTTTCAATAAAACTTACTATCATAAACTTAGGAGAATACCCCTTGAACAATCTAAAAAATCTTAAGTTTTATGATAAGGTAGGATAAAACCATTCCTTAAGAAATATCGCATCGCAAAAAGATAATGGATACCTCCTTACAAGCAGAATTCTAAGATTGCGAGATCGCGATGCGAAACTACGCACTAAAAAACATTCATCGCATCGCATGCCTCAAATATCACTTACACTAAAAAACCTCAAACTACCGATATGCGATGGCACATATCGCAAATCACATTTCGCAAAAAACACATGATTGTCATATGCTATGCTCTAGAAATTTTGCAATATTGCGATCTACGATACTACGATCTGCGATATTGCGAAGCAAATCGCAGATCGCCTTATCACGGATCTTTAGGGATCGTTGTACGAAAAATATTTTTCCATAAATCAAGACATGGTTATGCGCTTTAATGTTAATCAATGAGTTCGTTGCCAATCATTAATGAAATATTGTTTTGTTCTCATCGAAGAACCATTTCACGTAAGGTGGTATATTCTATATGTCTTCAGCATTTAAAAGCTTTCCCGTCACCTTTTTATTATCATAATTCTCACCTCATTTGTAAACTGCAGGAACAAAGAACAGAAAACTATACAAAGCAGTATTCAGGATATTATGGGGAAGAAAGGAAAATATCCAAGTTCTGAAGACAAAGAGATGACGCCCTTGTATACAGACACCGCCTGTAATAAAGATGCTAGTATTTCTATTTGGGAAGGCATGTCTAATCTACCTGAAGAAGAGAATCCCAGAGTGATAGAGGTTATAGCTACAACAGGCTCACATGGTTATTCTGAAGCGTCTATTACAGAGCTAGCTTGCTCTTTCTTGCACCGGATAGTGGCGAGGCCCAAGATTCTTCCATACACGGACACGGTTAAATGGGTACTGGACAGCGCTGACATCACAAACACACAATTAAGAATCAGGGTCAAGGACTCATTGGCTCATTCACTCCACAAGATTTGAGACTCATGTATCATTTACCAGAGCCAAAAGCAACTTATAACAAATAGTTCATTGAGAAGCTTGCAAAATAAAATGAAGACCTGGTAAAATGCACCATGGACTGGTCAAGGAGAGACGAACCACTAAAAAAGGACAAAAATGGTATGTATAGTACTGGTTCTCTCACCTCCTCGTATTGCTTTGTTGTTTCTATGCTCTATAGACTTTTTGGAAAGCCAGACATTAATAAATTTTCATCTGAATGGCTACCATTATTGGATGTCCCCGTTAATGCTATTGTTGTGGATTGGGCTAAGATATTATCTGACAACTTAGCAACAACCATTTTAAATACCGGTCTAAAAGAACTATTTCTCAGAGAATTTATCCCCCTTTTTACTTATCTGCATATGTGATGGATTCAATCTGTTATATTTCTAAGTTTCCTTTAATGGGTTGGAAATGGACGACTCAAGACCCCTTTCCTATTCATATTTATCATAAAGAATTCTGGGATTCAAATTTCACTCAGTATTTTTACAAAAAATTTCATGGAATTATGTTGCCCAGGTACAAAATGTTATATGATAAAGACGCTCCACGATTTTCTCCCGAAGCAGAGGTAGATATTCTCTCTGTCGCAAGATGGTTTGGAGAAGAACTGTCTACATATGTCAGGGCATTTGGAATTCTCACTTCCCCTCATGTCTTACCTTTGTATGTTCCTGATAAACTCATGGCACAAGAAATTGCTTATCAAACCTGTAGAGAAGGAGGTATGACTAAATGTTTGAAGGAAAAAAAGAAGGCTATTTGGCCACAATTTCCTATGGCCTGTGGGGCCTTTTCACTATTTGATATAGGCCATGCATTCAAAGAAGTAAACAGCATAACATGTCTACGATTGTTCAAATTTCCAAGAAGACCGTTCGACCCTCATGATATTGCTAAAAATTTCACTACTGCAGTCAAAGTAAAGGTGTTTTCGAAAGAAGATGACCTTTTTGATGACATGTTCCAACAGAAAGGGACACTTAAAGAGGTTCTACATTCAGCTCAAATGTGATTTCTTCCAGCAGAATTTCAAGAGTTCAAGATATATAAGGAAAGAAGGTTAGCTACTATCCCTTTGGATAAATTGCGCTTGGAACCCATGAGGGAACCAACTCCTAGTATTAGTTTTAGTGGAAGTTCAGACACAGACAGATCTAAATCTAAGTCCGGGAGAGAAACGTCAGAACACTCTAAGAGGTCTGAAAGTGACCATGATAAAATTGAAGGGTTAGTAAAGGATACTGCCCAGTCAAAGGAGCTCTCACAGCAACAGGTTTTGACCTCTTCACAGCTAAATCTTCCCCCTGTCATCATCCAGTAACCATCATTCAGAACCGAGCTAGATAAAGAATGGGAGACATTCAATGATTTAATCAATATTGAAGGACAGAGCACAAAGATACCTGTGAGTAATGTACAGACAACAAAAGATATAGTCACAGAAACAATTAGCAATGTCGCAGAAATGGAACATATTCCCATTACCCCATCCTCTGAAATTATGCTCAAAATAGAGGAAATTCCTCCTCTTGATGTATTTTATAGTCCACAACACAAGGCAGCAGTGAGAAGACAAAGAAAGAAAAGGAAATTGGAAAACGTGCTCTCTCATGATGGAGAGCAATTAGACATCCTATGGCAAGATCCTACCACTGATCCTACTGAAAATCTCACCAAATTATCTCAGATTGCAGGAGCATATGCCTCTGTAACCATTTATAAAGCATCTGAGGTACATCAACTACAAAAAGAGAAAGAAAATCAAATACAGGTTTTGCAGCAACAGTTGCAACAAGCCAACGCCAACAACGAAGCACAGAAATAGCTTGAAAAATTACAGTAGGAATTCCAACAAATGTAGATAGGGTACCAAAACAGTTTGGCTGAAAGAGAAAAACAGTTACAGGTTATGCAAGAGATGCACAAGGATGATCCTAAACTTACAAAATTCATCACAGAGTCCATTTCCTTAAATGATCAACTACTGCAGCAACAGGAAATATTATGCCAAAGAATATCACAGTGGAACTCTTATGCGAAATAAGCGATAAAATCACTAATCAAGTCGTAGACTTACGACATTATTATGATTTAATTAATAAAAGAGTTACCAAATATTTGGCTTGGCAAGAAACAAAGGAGGGGAAAAGAGTAGGTGCACCAATAATCAACGACAATCACAAAGAAATGCTCTTTAACAATTGGGATGCACAAATCAGGAAAGCAGAGCAAGCGGCAGAAGAAGTAGCCTCAGCAGCAAACAGTGTTATTGACTGCATAAATGAAAATTTGCACAAGGAAAATCTGATCTCAGAAACCACTCCAGGGTATCTACCGAAAGCACATCAACTGAAAATAGGCTAGAGACAGAAGGCTCAAGAAAAGGCAGAATCAATTAAAAGATTAACTAAGTTGAATTGGAATTCTTACTGGACATATTTGGTAAAACCACACAGCCAGTGCATGACTCTCAAATGTATCATTAATTCTGCCGAGAAGATGGCGCCGGCTCTTGCCAATTCCTTTTTCACAGGACAGTTAAAGTCAGAAGTCAGCCAGCCTACTCTTCTCAAACAAATGTTGAACGCTTGCAATTTCAAAGAACAGATTCACAAATAGTTAGTTGTTAGTTTTAATTTTAGATTTAGTATTAATTTTGCTTTATTTTTTCCTAAAATGAGGACGGTCATTTAAACCGTTTCCTACATTTTTGTAATAAATTATTTTTAGATTTAGTTAGTAGTATTTAAACCCTTCTCATGCATTTAGAGAAGGGTCCTGAAATTTGTCAAAAACTTGCCCTCAAAACATGCACTTTTGCACCCTCTGAGGAGGTTTTGATGAATGAATGGAACAGGATTTATTGATATATGTGTTTAATATCTACTACTGATGTTGCACTTTTGTACTCTTAGTGGATGTTGGATTAAGAAGAGATAAGTCATTATTTCTTGAAGCTCATGAGTAGAACTAGTTATAAATGGTACTTTTATCTCTTAACTATTTATGCCTTTGTGTTAAAGTAATATTCATGTTCAGTGGTTTATATATTTATGCTTGAATGCTTGAGTTATCATTTGGCACTTTTGTACGGTGATAGCTATTTATTTATGCTTAATATATGAGTAGCTTATTATGCGATATGTTTTTCACAACTGTTTCGTCTAACATTTTATATGAAGTGGTTTATATTTATTGAATTATTTTCTTATAACAGTTGAATGATCTTTATTACCAATTGTTATTTGAAATCATTTTAGATCGCATAATGGAAAGATTACATCCCGGGTTAGTATAGAATTAGATATTTCTGTTTATTAGAATATAATTGCATGTTATTAGATTAGAGTTAGAATAAAAGCATTTCATTTAGGAACTTTTAGAAAGGAAATATCAATTCTCAACACACACACACACACACATATTGGGAAACTGGTCCCATTATCCCCAGTCGGACCCACTATACCAAACAGAAAAAGAGCTGCCAACCAAGGTCCGAAACGGGTGGGTATTCCCCTTGTTGTAGACCCGATTTTCAGGGCTTCAACAGGTGGATACATTTTCCCCCAGGAACATAAGACGCTGCTGGTTGAAACTGAGGTTGACTAGACAGACCGTAGGGTTGTCCTTGTTGGACCGAAGGTTATCCCCGTAAGGGTTGTCCTTGCGGACCGTAAGGTTGTTCCTGAGGACCAAATGGTTGTCCCTGCTGGACCAAAGGTTGTCCTTATAAGGGTTGTCCTTGTAGACTTGAGGGTTGTCCCTGTAATAATGGCCCTTGATGAGCAACAGTCTGATAGGGATTTTCCAAAGGCAAATAAACAACTTGATTAGGATCGATGGGAGGCAAATAAACGGGATTACCGTAGATATCATAATGATGGGGGGGATTTCCAGGAGCTTGTGGATGCTGAGAACCTTGAGGTGTGGAATTATGTGGCTAAGAATCAGGAGAGGGAGCATATCGTCACTAAATATCCTACAGATAGTCATTGAATATATAAGTAGAAACCATGGGTGTAGTGCACGTATGTTGGGTTTCTACGGCGTGAGGTTGTGATCCACTCACGGCAGGCCTTACAAGTAATGTTGGATTGATAAATATAGACCTGCGAACACCAGCAGACCCTGACGACTGAGTCATACTAACAACCGGTGCAAATGAAGCCACACAAACGGTAGGTCGGACTGAGACAGATGTAACAGTGACCGACGAGATGGGTGTCGAAGGTGACATTCCTAATGTAGGAAAAACAAAGCTTCCAATGGGAGCCATTCTACTAGACTGTGCCATGGATGCCACACCAGAAATTATCTGACCCAAAGTACGATAACTAGGTGGAAGAGACACCAATTGGGGGGAAGGTTGCCTAGAGACATACGATAACTCTTCTGGGAAAAGCTATTATTCCCTTGTAGAAGCATGCAGCTCTTCACTGCCAACAAGAATGGAAGAATCCATATCTGATGAGGTCATAAGATCGTCAAAAAGACGACGAGGACTAGGAGGTAAAGCAGCAGCTAATAATGGCGATCCCAAAGTGAAAGGAGGGAATTCTTCCTCGCTCCCAAAAACAGAACAAGCACCTTAAGGTGGCCAATTGAAATCAACCAACCCTTCAGGAGGAGACCAGGTAGCGAGAGGTAAGACACTCGGGAGAATAAGCTACGAAAACTCAACAGACCTAGTGGACTGAGGTGTTTCCAAAGAAACGTCAAGAATAGGAGTACCACTAGGAGGCAGTGGAGAAAACAACGAGACTGGTGGTTCCATCACTATGACAATATTTCAACACAGGAAGAAAAATGAGATAACCTATTCGAGGCTTCAAGATCAAACTCTAAGGAAATAAAAAAACAAGCCAAGCAGAAAAATTTTAATGGGTGTGTGATCGTAGGCAGTTAATTTTATGATATTGAAATGAAAATTTGTTGTTTCAGGTTTTAAGAGTCGAGAAATAAGAAAAATATTACTCTATTCACTTTCATATTGAACGAGCGTGAAAGGACAAGTGCTCGATGATGTTTTCACTTTTGAAGGAGTCACGAAAAGATCGAAATGACTACTCAGGTAATCTAAGCAAGAGGGTGTACCAATTTCCAGTGAACTTCCATATACACCTTGGTGATCAAATGAAAGAGAAATGACCAAGGACTTGACGTACGTGCAGGTAGTCTCCCCGAATGTTGTGTTCAGTGTATCACGGTTACAGGGCGACAGACTCGGCTTCCTATGGATAAAGGATTTGAACCTATGAGGGTATCCCTTTATATATGCAACGGTACGGGGAGCACAAGTCCATACTAGCGTTGTCTAAATCCAGGTGGCGAATGACAACTACTAGGTTTAATGATGCCAAAACACATCACTAGCCTAGACCTCTAAAATATGTACGCTAGGTTTCAATGCTTCCTTATATTGATTGGATTAATTTTAAGGTTGATCTTGAATTAATGTTTCAATTTGAAGGACCTACCGAATGTGATCTCGAATTCCTAAATGCACACTACATGTGAAAGAACATCATTTCTGTTCGATGAATGCTAACTAAGAGAAGGATAGGAACCTTTTAACAAAGTAGCAATCAATGAAAACATAAGAATAATTTCACTAATGCATCTAATACAACCAAATGAGAAGACAAAAAACTCTTTCCTAGTCCACTAAGAGCTAGTTATGCAAAAGAAATTTTCATTTTCAATTCAAATTAAAGAATGCAATTTTTTGTTTTTTAGATGAATGAAGCACACAATGCACTATTGCACTAAAAAGCAAAGCAAACACCAGTTTTGAGCACTACAAATGTAGAGATCTAAAAGTAACAAATCAAATGCAATACAAACATAAAACACACTCAAAACAAGGATGCATTCTTCCAAGAAAACAAAATGCTTTCAAGACGATACAAACGAGCAATGCGATCTATGCTCGAAGTGATGAAATGGAGAGTTAAACGAAAACACAAGTGATCATCCAACAAACCACAAACACGAAGAATCGAGAAATACTAACACAATCAGTCAGCGAATTGAAATGAAAAAGATCAAAATGATTCAAATTCAACTCAGAAGGCTCAGTGAAGAGAAGGCCAAAAAAAACAGCACAAGTTACGTAGAAACCCTAAGGCTACAAAACTTCACTGATGAGATAATGGACAAACAGCTGAGAAGACCGAGATTACAGAGTCAAAACAATCTCAAAAGACTAATTGCAAAGAAAAGAAATAACCCAGAGCCAAGAACTACTGACAAAAAACTCAAGAATAAGGTCAAATCAAATCCTACAGGATTTGGTGCGACTGTCAGGCTGCAATCTGCGCCTAACAGGGGTTGGCACACTTGTGAAAAAAGCAACAAGTGCCAATTGGCATGACTGTTCAAGGAAAAATCACGCCAAGCTAGAAAACTATGGGAAAATGATAAAACCAGTGAGCAGAGGTCAGTCTTGACAGTTGGGAACTGAACAGGAGGATTCAAAACAATCAGGCAAGTCAAGCAACGTAGAAAAACAATCAAACGACCAAAGTTGACTCGACAAGTCAAACTCTCAACAAACAACGAGACAACAAACACACACTCATCCCTAGTGGAGTCGCCAACTTGTTGTGTAGGTAAATCCCCTCTGCAGACAGAGGTGATCCCTCTATCCCTTGGGTGGGTCTAGCAACAAGAGGACATGCTAATGTGTCGGTTCCTAGTTAAAGAATGAAACGAGTTGGGATAGATTGTCATACCTGTAATCTAACGTGGTTGTTGTAGCTACAACAGAGGTTTCCTGATCCTCGTCCCGACAAGTCGCGCTCCTTCAACAATGGTACTCAAGTGCCTACACAAATATCAAAGGACAAAAGCAACATACATAACAATAATTGCATTCATAACTAGCTAATCAGTCAAGGAAGATTAAACGTATTGCATAAGATAAATCACATCAACACAAGACAGGAACCAAAACATTAGTCATGTATATATTAAGATAAAGAAAGAGATTACAACTGGACCCTTGACATCGCAGCCTCCTTCAGCGGGTCTAGTCGAAGTGTGTCTCGAGCATTCGTTATGGAGTTTGGATGTGGCTAGGAAAAACTTAAGCTCTCTCTCGACAAGGTTCTCTCTCTCTACTCTATCTCACACCAATTATATTAGAAAGTTTCAACAAAATTTTCATCAATTCCTCTTCAGCTAGCTACATCTATGTGAGATAGGTGTATTTATAGAAGGAGAGGAGGAGGTTGGGATCCCTAAAATGGTGGAAAGGAGTCCTTATCCTTTGGGAGGTTGCCTCCAAAAGGAGGAAACAAGAAGCCAAAGGAAGGTGTTTGTGGTTATGCAGTTGAACAACCCAAGCTAACTCACTCACGAAGTAGTTAGCTTGGAAACTTCGCTTCTATATTTAAAAAAATTTCCAAAAACAGCTCAGCACGGGCAGTTCACTGGGTCAGAGCGCCAATGGGCGCGGGGCATAGTGTTAATTTCCTTTAACATCGCGAGGCCATAACGATCTACCAGCGCCAACCCAAAATCATGTGTTTTTGATGGTCTGTTCCAAGAAACGTTGACAGAGGAAATGTTCTCCTCATGGCAAGGGATGGAATGACACTTTTTGCAAGGCATGAAACTTCATATAAGTCATAGAAATGGTCATCCAATGTGTGGGATGGGGATTGCAGGGACGGTGACAAAATTTTGTGTAACACATATGAAGTCTCATCACACGATGATGTGGAAGTCAAGATGTATTATTATCATCAGTGTAAAAGACAAATATGTGGAAGAGCAAGAGTCATGTATGAACTAAAGAATCATGGAAGTCCAAAAGACATGTAATTCCAAAATTCATATGTAATTCCAAAAGTCATTTGGAATTCCAAAGGTTGTAGAAGCCCAAAGGTCACTAGAAGTTAGAAAGCCAAGATTCATGAGGATGTGAAAGGTCATTCCTCAAGTTACAAATAGATCTTCATTTCTCATGTGAAGGAATTTTAACCTTCGCTTCTCCCACAAGGCATTAGAGAGACCAAGTTAGTACTTTTACCGAGCAATTAATGGCTCTAACACTCCACTATTTGAGCTGTGGTGTTCATTGTATTTATGTATCTTGGTACTTTTGTTTAATATTGAAGCCTTCCAGGCCAACATGTTTCCGCATATAGATTGCGAACGTTTCTAAAACTATTATTTGAATGTTTATGGTTCATGTCTACTTTCATCTGTACTCGATTAATTGAACTATTTCGGTTACATCAGTGATCCTTGTTGGAAATGTGTTGTTATGCTAATTTTCACATTCTGATGAACTATTTCGCTTGATGTTGTATGAGTCTTTCTCATATATGTGTGTTTCCATTAGGGTAGTACTATTACTTCTCTCTTAGAGGCTCACTTTATTTCCCCTTACACATTAAGAGAACCATGATGCATCAGTAATTAAACATTCACAAGGAATACTAGCTTGCTAATTCAAAAGGTCAATTGCATTTTTCTCTCGTGTAGAAAGCTAAATCCAAGGCATATGTTTAAGTAAACAACAGTCACACCGTATTTCGGATGTCACTCCTACACCAAATAATGTGAGGTCTAGTTGGGACCTCATACTGGGGAGATCCCGTGTATGTTGTTGGTACTCAACACCATCAATAGGTCTATAGATCTCTCTACGAATCATTCAATCAAAATATAATTATGAAAATAAAATTGACACTAAACATATAAAGGAATTTCCAACATGAAATACTCATTGATCTACCTCAACACTGACCATATTCTACCAACTAAGGATTCCTAGTAAAGAAATTTGTCTTCTAATTCAAACTGAATTGAATCGATCAGATCAACATCTCAAAAGCTCGATGTCTGGGCTTGTTTAGCAGTGGAAATTCTACAATTCCAGTGACCAGGATGGGCTATTTATACTACGAAAGAATATTTTCTTCCTCTCAAGATGATTTATAAAAAGGTTGAAAATAGTGAAGTGAAAATAACACATGGGAGTTATAGTGATAGTGATAAGAGTGTGCATGCATAAAAAGAAGTTGATTCTCGATGAGCGAGGCCGTGTTGCATGTTCAGTCTGCCAACTGAATAGGTTTTGTTGCCTGCTCATTTTTCCAATTGGTGTTGTATATCGAGGCCATAATTTCACCTAGATGGTAAAATTTGCCAATTTTTTTCAAAAAATCCAATCATAGGAGTGTTTGAATAGTTTTTGTAATGATGGAAATGGATTCACCACCACTATCAAGAATCCCTAGGGCACCCAAAATCCTGAAGCTTGACAGTCGTAACCTGGATTTCCAAATATTTTTCTCAGAATCTCCATTGTTTTCCAGACGAAATTGTTACCTCCTTAGACTACGACCAACCAAAATATTTATTTTTAAAATATAAATCACAAAGTTTAGAGGGGCTTAAAATTATAATTGTGTTTTTTTTCCGCAATAATTTTATTACTAATCTAGATTCATCTTAACAAACCTATTTTTTGGCAGAACTTAAAAAATGTTTTCACTTAGAAAGATTTGATCTTTCTTGGCTATTTATACAACTTGAGTGGGCCTAAAGGTTAAAAGCACTTATTTCCTCCTAATAGTTCACAGGTTCAAAACCAGAGGGGGGTAGAGTATGTATGTCTTTGTACACTTAGCAGTCAAATCATTGCGGGGGTATTTTGTCCCTCAAACAAGGGGATATCATACACCAATTTGGTGTCTGACTTGGCAGTGACCTTAAAATTAGATTATATATATATATATATATATATATATATATATATATATATATATATATATATATATATATATATATATATATATAGACACGGTAAAAAAAAAATGAAAGTGAAAATAGAAAATATGTTGTAATGTAATGTTATACTAGCCTAGATCCATCTTAACTCCAGATCTATCAAGTGTTGAGAGGGATCAAATCTCTCGAGGTGAAAACCTCTTTTTTGAGTGCAAAACTTGGAGGAAAGGTTTTCACCTCGAGAGATTTGATCCCTCTTGGCTCCTGATAGATCCAGATTTAAGATGGATCTAGGTTGGTTTTAGTCATGTGCGACCAAGGAAAATCTATCGATAATATGAGGAACATATACTTAATTTTATCAATAATATGTAAATACATCTAATATTAACATAACCATTTTAAATATGTTAAATATGTCTGAGATTCATTGAATCATTTTAATTTTAAATTTGATTAGTTACCTCAGTTTGTTGAGATGATAAATATTGTAAGATAACTTTAATGATGAAATAAAATTTTGAACGCAAAGTGACAATGTAATAATATTGAATGATAAAAATTGTGGATAATAAGAATGTAGTCAATTACGAAGTCTTCATTGTGATCGATTTCAAACTATTTTCTTCTACTATTCTTATTTTCATCCATGTTAGTTTTGTCATATTTTCATATTGATTATTTGAAAAGGACAGTTGGAATCGTAAACCATTTAAATATTTAGCTCGAGCTATTGTAGTAAACATCATACCTTGTCTCTCTTGCTCTCCAATATTAATAGGTTGAATTACTATAACGCAAAAATCAATGTACATTCTCTTTCGGTAATAATCACATATAATGGAACGTTGTCGTCGCGTTTCGAACCAACCAGTGTGGTTCATCATCAGGACTAGGTGAGAGATCAGATCAAATCAATAAGCTTAAATAGATGTAAAGATGTTTAAACTAGTCGTTTTCTAAACAGCTAGTTTGACTTTTTAATAATTTAAAATGTTTTTAATAAGTAATGGCTAGTTCCCTCCGGCTATTAAACCAATTAATAAATTTATTCGATTAGTTAATAAATTAGTAAACTTATTAGTTATAATTATTTAGTAAACATATTAGTTATAAATTTTTTAAATTAAAGTGAGAGGTTAAAAAAATAATAATAATAAATATTAAAAAATAAAAAATAAATATAAATAAAAATAAAATAAAAATAAATATAAATAAAAATAAAAATAAAATATAAATATAAAAACAAATATAACAAAATAAAAATAAAATAATAATAGAATAAAAATAAAAATAAAAAGAGAAAAATAAATAAATAAAAATAATAAATAAAACATCAAACTTTCAAAAAATATAAAAAATAAATAAATAAATAAAATAAAATTAAAAATTAAAAATAAATAAAAATAAATAGATAAATAAATAAATCAAATCAAATCAAATAAAAATAAAAATATAAAAATATATAATAAAAGAAAAAATAAAAATAAAATAAATAAATAAACAAATGAAAATAAAAATAATAATAAAAAATACAATAAATATAAATATAAAAATAAAATAATAATAAAAAATCAAGGACATAAAGCAGGTATCCAACACCTGCCCATCATCTTTATTGAGATTAAGGGGTCTTTTTTCGATTTCTAAGGCCTCTCTTAACTTACAATGATGGAAATGGTCAATCCTAGCAATGACCTTCGCCTCTTCAATGCAAATATGATGGTTAGTCTTTTCTGCAAGTTCAGCTAGAGCAGACGAGCGGGATCTTCCATGCTTGTAGAAAAGACTAACCATCATATTTGCATTGAAGAGGTGAAGGTCATTGCTAGGATTGACCATTTCCATCATCGTAAGTTAAGAGAGGCCTTAAAAATCGAAAAAAGACCCCTTAATCTCAACAGAGATGATGGTTGGAACATCAGCAGGTGTTGGATACCTGCCTTATGTCCCTGATTTTTTATTAATTATTTTATTTTTATATTTATATTTATTGTATTTTTTATTTTATTTTTATTTTCATTTGTTTATTTATTTATTTTATTTTTATTTTTTCTTTTATTATATATTTTTATATTTTTATTTTTGTTTGATTTGATTTTTATTTGATTTGATTTGATTTATTTATTTATTTATCTATTTATTTTTATTTATTTTTTATTTTTTATTTTATTTTATTTATTTATTTTTTATATTTTTTGAAAGTTTGATATTTTATTTATTATTTTTATTTATTTATTTTTCTCTTTTTATTTTTATTTTTATTTTTATTCTATTATTATTTTATTTTTATTTTGCTATATTTGTTTTTATATTTATATTTTATTTTTATTTTTATTTTTATTTATTTTTATTTTATTTTTATTTTATTTTTATTTTTTATTTTTTATTTTATTTTTTTAACCTCTCACTTTAATTTAAAAAATTTATAACTAATAAGTTTACTAAATAATTATAACTAATAAGTTTACTAATTTATTAACTAATCGAATAAATTTATTAATTGGTTTAATAGCAGGAGGGAACTAGCTGTTACTTATTAAAAACATTTTAAATTATTAAAAAGTCAAACTAGCCGTTTAGAAAACGGCTAGTTTAAACATCTCTACATCTATTTAAGCTTATTGATTTGATCTGATCTCTCACCTAGTCCTGATGATGAACCACACTGGTTGGTTCGAAACACGTCGACAACGTTCCATTATATGTGATTATTACCGAAAGAGAGTTTACAATTTTATATGGATCACAGAAGCATAGATTCTAAAAATATCAATGTACATTGTCAATAATTTTTTGTGCTTACACTGAAATCATTGCACACACACTATTAATCCAATGACTTTAAAATTAATGTACCATCATACATCAAATTAGAAATCAACATATACACTCAAATCAATGCAACTAATGTAAGAAATCAAATAATAATAGAAAACAAAATCTACACTAAAATCAATGCATATAATGCAAGTAATGAAATATGATTAGAAATCAACATCTACACTCAAATAAATGAGTCTAGTGCAAGTAGGAAAATAGGATTTAAAGCCAACATCTACACTGAAATCAATGCATCTAGTGCATGCAATCAAATAGGATTAGAAATCACCATCTACACTGAAATAAATGCATTTAGTGCAAGGAATCCAATAGGATTATAAATCATCTACATTTAAATCAATGCATTCAGTGCAAGAAAACAATTATAATTATAAATCAACATCTACATTGAAATTAATGCATCTAGTGCAAGCAATCAAATAAGATCAGAAATCACCATCTACACTGAAATCAAGGCATTTAGTGAAAGCAATCAAATAGGATTAGAAATCACCATATACATTGAAATCAATCCATTCAGTGCAAGCAATCAAATAGGATTAAAAATAATCTACATTGAAATTCATCTAGTGAAAGAAATCAAATATAACAAAAAATCAAAATCTACATTAAAATTAATGCATCTAGTGAAATCAATCAAATAGGATTAGAAATCATCATCTACACTGAAATTAATGCATTTAGTGCAAGCAATCAAATAGGATTAGAAATCATCTACATTAAAATCAATCCATCTAGTGCAAGTAATCAAATATCATTAAATCAACATCTACAGCAAAATCAATTCATCTAGTGCAAGAAATCAAATAGGATTAGAAATCACCATCTACACTTAAATCAATGCATCTACTGCAAGAAACCTTCTTCCCTATCTCCCCCATATATATCTATATATCCATCCATATCTCCTTCTTTTTCTCTTTATCTCACCCCACCATACACACACACACTCTCACTCCAAGTCTATCAATTTCCTTGTCCCTCACTCCTTCTCTCCATCTATCTTTTTTTCTCTTCACCTTACATCTATATCTATATCTCACTCTATCTCTCTATATCAACTATAAAACATAAACTCTCTTTCTCCAATCTATATATCTATCTATCACTCCCTCCTCCTCCTCCTCTCTCTCTCTCCCCCTCTCTCTCTCTCTCGCTTCTATCTCTCTTCTTTCCTGCTACGCTTTCTCCCTCTCTCTCCATATTCTTTATCACTCCCTCTCTCTCTCTCTCTCCACCTTTCACCCTCTATGTCTTTATTCTTACCTCCCCCTCTCTCCCTCTCCATCTTCATATCTCTTTCCCTACCTCTCTTCACCCTCTCTCTTCCTTTCTCTCCCCCCCCCCCTCTCTCTCTATCTTCACCTTCCAACTTTGTTACCATATGCCTCTCTCTCTCTCCTTCTCTCCCCCCTTCTCTCCATATCTCCTTATTTGTCTCTTTATCTCACCCCAAAACATACACACTCCCTCTTCATCTCTCCCTTGTCACTCCCCCTCTCTCTCCATTACTCACTCTCTATGTATTTATTCTTCCCTCCATCTCTCCTCATCCAGCTCCATCTCTCAATCCCTCCCTCTCTCCCCCTCCAAATCCATATTTCTATCCCTCCCTCTCTCCTCCTCTCTTTCAAGTCCCCTCTCCTTTCCTTCCTCTCTCTCCCTTTCTCTCCTACCTCCCTTTCTCTTCCCCCATCTCTCTCTCTCTCTCTCCATCTCTCAATCCCTCCCTCTCTCCCCCTCCAAATCCATATTTCTATCCCTCCCTCTCTCCTCCTCTCTTTCAAGTCCGCTCTCTTTTCCTTCCTCTCTCTCCCTTTATCTCCTACCTCCCTTTATCTTCCCCCATCTCTCTCTCTCTCTCTCTCTCTCTCTCTCTCTCTCCGACAATCCTCTCTTCCCCCATCACTCTCTTCCTCTCTCTCGTCATTTCTCTCTCACCTCCTTTTATTTGACCCCCCAACTATCTTTCTTTCTCTCTCTCTCTCTCTGTCCTCCAATCCTCTCTCTTCCCCCATCACTTTATCTCACTCTCCAACTATCTTACTATTTCTATCCTTTTATCCTTCTCTCCCCCCTTGTCTCCATCACGCCTCTTTTCTCCTTCTCTCCTTCCTTATCTCCATCACTCCTATGTATCTTTATCCCACCCATAAGCATACACACTCTCTCTCCATCTCTCCCTTGTCACTCCCTCTCTATGTATTTCTTCTTCCTTTCCTCGCTCTGCCTCCAGCTCCATCTCTCTATCCCTTCTTCTCTCCTCCTCCTCTCATCCTTTCTCTCTCTCCCTTTCTCTCCTACCTCCCTCTCCCTTCCCCCTTCTTTCTCTCTCTCTCACTCTTTACCCTCCAATCCTCTCTCCTTCTCCCTCCCTCTCTCCTTATCTCTCTTCCATCTCCATCTTTATGTCTCCCTCTCCTTCTCTTACCCTTCTCTAACTCTCTCACTCTTCTCACTCTCTCTCTCTTCATTCCTCTTCTCCCTTCTCCTTCAATTTATCTCCATATCTCCCTTGTCACTCCCCCTATTTCTCCACCTCTATCATATATCATGATATATTAATATATATTACAATATAATAAATTTAATATTGTATTAATTTAAACATATTAAATTTAATAATATTAATATTTTAATATTAATGTTAGGGTTAATAATGTTTTTTTTTGGCATGGTATTAATAATAATTTGGTCCATGGTATTTGACCCTTATACTTCATATATAATTAGATCTTGATTTCTAATCTTATTTGATATATTTTTATTTATTTACCTTACCTCTTTATACCTCTTTTATATTTACTTATTTACCATACCTATTTTATAAAGATATTATTTGGCCCATGGTATTTGCACATGGTATTATTAATAATTTGTCCCATGGTATTTGGCCCATGGTATTAATAATAATTTGTCCCATAGGCTTCACCTAAATAAAACCTATTTTTGAGTTTTTGTAAATATAAAGTGGTTTATTGAATAAATATAAAAATCGGTTTTATTTATTTGCCATACCTCTAGTTTACTTATATTTATATTTATTTACCATACCTCCTGAGTAATATAAAAAGAGGTTTTATTTATTTATTTATTTATATTTTTACTTATTTACCATATATTATTTATTTATCATATCTCTTTTTTGAGTGTTAGTAAACTCTTCATATTTTAAGTTTATATCGTTTAAATTTATTTTTAATAAATTTTTAATTGTTCATTTATATGTTTATGTTAGTTATTGTTCAAGCCAACATTTTTTTTGGCTTCCGACATACTTACACATCGGGGTCATACTGGGCTGTAGAATGTGCCTCGGCGCAATAAACATTTTTACAACATATGTTTATATAACATTACATTACAACATATTTTCTATTTTCACTTTCATATTTGTTTTTGAGCGAGTCAAAATATTTACATAATATAACATTACAACATGTAAACTGGAGAGCCGTGTAAGTACTATCATACTTTGTCATTTAAACCAGAATTCAACAATACAATTTATAATAACATTATAAATTTAAGTTATTTAAAATATATTTTTGAAAATATATTTAAATTGGAATGGGAATCAGCGCAACGGTATTTTCAAAACGGAGAGGTCGTTTCTTTTAGGTGGGGACACGCCATCTCATATATCAGCCAACTACCACGTGGAATTCAAATAACATGAAGAAGTATGAATGACGACGTGGATACCATGAGCTGAACCTTATCCTTCGAAAAGCTAGCGGGGCCCACTTGGACTTCAAGATAGCTTGTACGGTCACCCACAGTTCATCTGATCTGCTCACGAGGGTGCACGTGTCCGGTTGGCAAACATGGGGTGGGCCCATATGGTTCACATATCTTTCCTTAAATATCATTCCAAATTCATTGCTTTCGAGCTTTTCTCATGTTGTATTCATGATTAATAATTTTGTGATAGTAAAAAATGGTGTTGCACGAGATCTTTGGAAAAGAAGAATTTTTTATTTGAAGATGGGTGTAAGAACAAAAATAGCCTCTTACACAGCTAAAAACTTATATAGGGCGGGGTTAGAATAAGGATTAGAATAGGGCGTAAGAATTAGTCAACTTTATTGGAGTACATGGGATGGTTTATTGGCGAAGTTGAAGGGCGAGTCACCCGCCTTTCTGTTAGACATAATTTGCAGGGTTCCCAAATTCCAGAAACGAACAGTGGCGTGGTAAGTTGCAGTGGTAAATTTTGGGGATACATAATTGTAAGGAAGCCATAGTTTGCACCAGCCGGCATCGCTCGTCGTGAACAGGATTTTCTTGGTTTTAAAATCATTTCTATTTTATTTGGTCTTTTGAGGGTTCCGATAGATCACCCGTCGTGGGAGCTTTCGCTCAGAGACAAGGTTTTCAGAGAATCAACAGCCAGCGAGGAGTATCCCGAAGTCTGTGGCACTTGATCAAACTTCGGTGTATGCTTGAGTGACTCTGTGGCTCAAATCCTCTGAAGCTCGGGCCCTGCCACAGGAAAAGTCCAAATTCTCTCAACAGAACTGAGGTCAGTGGGTGAAGTGACTCTGGCCCTTGAGAAGGTAGCACATAGTAGCGTTTTCATGCGAAAATTTTGACTAGAAATGTGGCAGATTCACTTTAAGATTTTTGGTTTTTTTTGGTTTTTTTTGAAATCTCAAAATGGAAAATTAATCAATAGTAAATGTTAAAAATGGCAATGAAATCTCAGATTTTGTGGAAAAAAATCATTTGGGTCGAGTCAAAATTGTTTCATGTGACAAAACAGGAAAGTAGATTTAAGTAAATGCAAAACAATATCAAAGTATTTTAAAGCGCAGACTTGCTACAGATCTAGAAAAAGAAAAAAATGAAGACCAACAAAAATAAAGAAGAGTCAATCATTTACAGTCTCACAACTACACCTCTTACTTGGTCATCAGATCTCTATGTCCAAGAACTAATAAAAACTAGGGCAACACTGGAAATTTTAGAAGCCAACAAACATGAAAGAGACTGCAAACTTTCAAAAATCACACTTGCAAATTAATGTTTAATGAAAGGTAATAGAATTTTGAAAGAGCAGGTAACAATGTTACAAGATGTTGTAGAGGGAAGAAAACGAGAATGGGAAAACATGAACGCAGCATGGCAAAGCAGGAATGACGCAATGGCAGCAAACAAAGATGTGATAATGTCTAAAACAACTCAGGTAGATACACAAATGGGTCAACAAACAGTCATTTCCGAAAAGAAGACAGAAGAGAACAAGAAGACATACATTCCAAAAGAAACCAAAACTAGGGTTGAGGACACTAATGGTCATAGGATAGAGGAAAAAGAAGATGTAAGTTCTCGTAGAGCACCGGAAAGAGAACATAAAGAAAGAAAAGAGAGAGAAACAAATTGTATTATCAGGGGAATTAGAGACTATGAAAAGAATGAAAGCACTTTCAATTTGATAAGGGACTTTTTGGGAGATAAATTACAGTGGAGAGGGCAAATTTGTCAAGCAAGGAGGGTGGGAAAGATATGTGAGGAAAGACTTTGACCTATAAAAGTCAAAATGGAAAGTGTGCAAGAGAAACATCATCTCTTAAGCAAAAAGAAACTCTTGAAATGCTCACACTTCTTCCTAATGAAGATTTAACTAGCAAGCAACAAGAAGAGAGAAAAGAAGAAGTGGAGAAAGTTAGAGTAGCAAGAAACGAAGGGAAAAGATCATGGTTGGACAATGGTAAAGTGGTTATTGCAGTGTTTGGACCTCATGGAAAAATAGGGCAGCGAGCTGACAATGAAGAAAAAATAAGTAATTCTATAATAGGGAGGAAAACAACAGGATCCACATGGATGAAAAGGGGTGAAGACTCAAATTCGAGTCTTGAGTGCCAAACCGTGTAGCAACCAAATCCTACCCAGGTCTACCTAAGTCTAGTTTGTTGGAACTGTAGAGGTTACCCTTGAAGGAGGGGACCTAGGATAGGGCCTATTGCAGAAAGTAGAGACATTATTTGTTTCACAGAAACTCATGAACATGATGGTTGCAAACTCCTATGTTTGACGGTTATTCGAAGTTAGCAGTTTGGAATGAGGCAGCAGAAAATGGCAAAGGGTACGAAGGAATACTAGTTTTAGTGAAAGAAAAAGAAGGTCGCCACATTCAATTAGTGAAAGAAGATACAAATAAACAATGTTTATGGTTCAAAATAATAGAGAATGAGAACGACATAGGAATTGCAACATGTTTTTTGCGCCTCAAGTATTAAAAACTTTAAAAAATAAGGGATTGGACAACAAAGATTCGTATGCAGTTTTAAAGCAAGATATTTCCGCATATTCTTAACAGGAATAAGTTCTTTTAGTGTGAGATTTCAATGCTAGAACAACAAATCAACAAGCTAGTATTCTTTGTTGCAAAGAGGATCACAATCCTATCTAGCTCATTGAAGAGGAGAATTCTTGATGGTTGAGATGTTCAGAAGATGACAAAGTTAGTAATCATTTTAGAGAGGAGTTGCTTACGTTGTGTAGTGCTTTCAAATTAATTATCTGCAATGGTCTAGATAGATGGAAAAAGTCTGGGAACTTCACTTGCAACACATAGAATGGGGCAAGTGTCGTTGACTATGTTATTGGTTCACAAAGCCTAATAGAAAGAATAGATGAAGTTAAGATTCGAGAGCATATTAGGGAATTAAAATTAGATCATAACCCAAATTATATAAAGTTATCCTAGTTAGAAGAAGGACAGAATAGGAGGAAAACCCAATGTTCTCAACAATAGGCATCAAGGGGAAAAATTCTTCTAACACAAGAAAATTGCACTATCTTCAAAACAATGTTGAGGAGATCAATTTAGAAGGAGAAAATTGGTCATCAAAGCCTCCACAGCCATGAGTTAACAAATATAATCCTGGGTGCACTTGAGAAGTGCAAAAGAGAAAAAAATAGGAAATCAAAATCAAATTGTTTTCCTGTGAATGCGTGGTTCGATGAGGAATGAAAAATAGCAAGGGGAACCTTGAAAAAGGAAGGATAGGGGAAGATGAATGTAAATTTATATAAGTAGGTTTTAAAAAATAAAAAATATGAGTTCATGCAAACAAGGCAGGAAGAGTTGATATATTTAGGCAAGAATAACCCAACACTTTTTTAGCAGGAACTTCAACCAAAGAAGAAGCAATTTAAAAATAATATTACAGCCAATCAGTGGTTTGACTATGCAAGGCAACTCTATGAAAAATAATTAGAGGTTGAGCCTCCTCCCAGGATCAACACATCTACAAAGCTTTTCATAGTACATGAGGTGGAGGCAGGAATTAAAAATTTGAAAACAGGGAAGGCAAAGGACTTGGTTGAACTTCAAGGAGAATATCTGAAGTGGGGAATTAACATTTCGGCACCGCATATCATGGAAATATTCAACAACGTCATTCATCAAGGATTCCTAAGGGATTGGACAACTAGTCTAGCAATACCCCTTTTTAAAAGTGGAGACATTAATAACCCTTCCAACTATAGAACCATTATTATCAATCCTTTGTTTGCAAAGCTTTTTAGTGGCATGGTAGAAAATAGAATTAGTAAGTGGGCAGAAGTAAAAGAAAAGAGGGAAAAATGGTAAGCAGGTTTTAGGCCAAAGCATTCTACAGTAGATCATGGTATCACGTTGAGACACATTGTTGAAAAGGTTTGGGGGAGCAAAGAAGAAGTATTTTGCTGCTTTGTTGACTTCAAAAAGGCATTTGACATGGTCCTTAGAGATAATTTGTGGCGTAGAATGCAAGAACTTGAAATTCCTTTACAATATAGAGTTGATGTCCATAGGCTTTATGAAGAGGTGAAAGTCAAAATTAGAACTTCAGCAGGCATTTCAGAAAGTTTTAAAAGTGGCATCAGAGTCAAGCAAGGTTTCCCTTTATCCCCTAACCTTTTTGGTTTATATATTGACAAACTAGAAGAGTGGCTAAATTTGCAAGGTGGGGATGGTTTTCGATTAAGGGATTTTGTGATAAAGCTTCATATATGTGCTGATGATCTTGTGTTGGTTGCTAAATCGGCCCATGGATTGCAGATGCACCTATATGCCCTTGAGAATTTTTGAAAAGAAGTGGGGATGCAAGTCAATACCAGTAAGACCAAAATAATGATTTTCTCTAATAAAAGAAAGCAAAGCCAGCATATGTTCTTCTTTGAAGGCAACATTCTTGAAGAAGTAAATGAATACAAGTCCCTTGGGATCGATTTCAACAACAAACTTAATTGGGAGGATTGCAGAAAGAAAAGAATTTTACGAGGGTGGAAAGCATTATATGCACTTTAAAATAGTTGTAGAGAGACAGAGTTATGGGATTGGAACACGATAAAAGTACTTTTTGGACTCCTAGTTTGTCCAGTGCTATTATATGGATGTGAATTGTGGGCTAACATCATCCCTATTTCAAAATGGAAACAAATTGAAAAAATTCAAAAACGTTTGATCATGAGCATGTTCAAAATAAAAAATTTCGGTTCCCTATGAGATAATGTTGAGTGAAACTAGGGCAGCCCCCATCGAAGCAATTGCCATGGTGAGTCTTATAAGGTATCTAAAAAGAATTGAGCAAATGGGAGGAGGTAGATGGCCGAAAGTTATCTTCAATGAAGGTATGAGTGAAAGAAAGAAGTCATGGATGAGACAAAAAAACAAATGGATGAAAAAATTGAATATTTACCTTAATGCATATCCCATAAATAGAAAGGATTTAAATAATTTTGTGTTGGAGAAGTTCCATAAGGGTATATGGGGGAAAGAGTTGGGTAGAAAGAAGTATTATGTTCAAGAATTCAACCCCACTTGTGATCTCCAACAAAAAAGAATACATTGGAGCTAGCATTCCGTGGAGAGCAAAGGTTCTTATTGCTCAATTAAGAATTAAATCACATCAACTTCGGTGTGAAACAAGACGGTGGAAGAGACCTAAAGAAGCTTAGGAAGAAAGGGTATGTACTTTTTGCACTTCTTGGGAAGTGGAATCAGAAAAACATTTCATATTAGAATGTGACGCTTTTAGAGACACCAGGGACAACTATCATAGTATGTTAGCATCAATTTCGTGGTATTGTCTTTTCAGTGAAGGAACTGTTAGAAGGTTGGGTCAGCTCAGCATCAATTTGAGTAAGAAAATGATTGAATTACAAAAGGCAAAAACTAAGAAAGCTAGTGATCCATAGACTAATTTTTGTCTCGTGAACATTAAAATATCATTCATATATGATGAATAAAAATACTAACGAAAATCTTACTTTTTAAAAAAGTTAGGAAATTTATTAATTAATATTTAAAAAAAATAGCAAGGAAGTAATAGGAATTGAATGCAATGGAAAAAAAATGCTAATGATAGTTATTTTGAACATTCAAGAAAAAATCAACATGATATTAGTTTAAAATGTATACAATTTAATTAATTAAATTACTTTAACGTTAATTTTCCAATTTATTAAAGTTAGTTTATTATAAGATAATTATAATAATAATATTATGACTAAATAGAGTTGATTTTAAATTTATAATATAAATATAGTAATTATTACTTAAAAATTAAAGTTGATGAAAAGTAAATAATAATATAAAGAAAAAGGTTTTCATGTATGCACGAGCTAAACTTTCACTTATAAGTAGATGCTTGATAAGCTAATCCAATAACTTAGTTAATGTGTATTACCTATTAAACATATATTATTAAAGTTTATAAGTAGATGCTTGATAAGCTAATCCAATAACTTAGTTAATGTGTATTAACTATTAAACATATATTATTATTAGGTTTTGAGTTGAATTTAAGAAATTTTTTTTTTTCAAAAGATGTGATTATTATTTGTCACTATTGCTTGGAATCATTTCTCTACCTTATAAAGTGTTGATATTAGATTGTATCTCATTTCTCCACTCTATAGAGTGTTGACGGTAGCTTGTACATCAATACTCTCAGAGATTTGCAGTATATGATATAATGATCAATTTCCAATTATTTGTATAAAAAAAATAAAATGATTAAACTATGTACTCCTTAACCTACTAATATGAGTTTATATGTAAGCCAATATGTGATGTAGAAGCATTAATGGGTGTTTGGGAAATATTTTATTACCCCCCAACCATAAAGAAGAAAACAATTTCAGCGCAATACTAGTCTTGTCTCAAGTAGTACTAGTTTTGTTTTAAGTTATCCATATTTTCAGTGTGTAAATTCATGTTGAATTTTTTTTGTTAGAGCGCACTCATACCTGAAATCAAAAACATAATTATGGATATGTTGTAGAAGATTTTTTCCTCTACATGCAAACAAAATTGAAAAGAAAAATGTGAGTTTGGACTCTACACCCAAA
Source organism: Pinus albicaulis (assembly GCA_034641835.2). Classification (NCBI taxonomy): domain Eukaryota; kingdom Viridiplantae; phylum Streptophyta; class Pinopsida; order Pinales; family Pinaceae; genus Pinus; species Pinus albicaulis. Next base: position 691,823,282 of record CM076578.1, read on the forward strand.
CGTAAAACCAATGCATAGAGAAATTTGATAATTCTATCTCAATGCAAACATTGAAAAGGATTGAAAGCTTGACCTCCTTGAAAAGGATTGAAACCTTGACCTCCTTGAAAAGGGTTAAACCCTTGACCTTGAGCGGGGAAAGGAAAATATCCTAAAGAAGGGTTAGAATGAGGGATATGGCCGCTTCCAAAGGGAAAAACTTGGAAAGATGATGAAACACTAGCCATATAAGACATAGGTGTGGAGATAGCAGATGAAATGGTGAAAGAAACTGAGCCAATTTCACTAGAAGGCATCCCAAATGAAAATGAACCAGTGTGGGAAGCAAAAGCTTGGGTGTCCCCACTCGAAGATGGAATAGAGGTAGAGCCAAATATTGCAGTACTAGGAGTGTTAGTTGATATAGAAATTGTACCTCCTCCTTCCACCGAAAGAGGACTATGCACACTAGAAGTACTCATAGTTGACACCGTGTTCCCAACAGTGGTCATCGAAAGAAAAGAAGGAGAAACAGCAGGACTTGTCGGCCTGTGAGTCGGGGTCCCAACATATAATATAACGCCTAAAAAATTAAGAGGAAGACGTGAAGGAGTGAGAGGAGACTCTAAAATCTCTTCAACCTCAACTTCGTCTTCCAACTGAAAAACAATCGTAGAAAGGAGTGGAGTACTCCTCTACAAATCACGACTTACACTAGGATCACCCTGTGAAATTATAGCCCCAAGCGGAGGATCACTCTCTGATGCGTCCACTACTACTAATTGAAAATCACCATTAGAATTTCTCCTACGCCCTCTAGGATAAGGCTCATAAATTGTAGGTGAGAGCCCACGAAGCCTTCTTGGTCGACGAACTGATCGATCAGCCACTTTTAATTGTTAAGAAAAATTATATACAAACTTAAAAAATTATAAAGCTATGGAAGTCTAAGAGCAAAGAGAAATCTCTAAAAATGTCCCTAAATATGTAACTAATCAAGAAAATATCAGGTATTTACGATCCGAGTGATTAGGACCGGACACCAAAATACAAGAAACTGAATATATAAGGACCTTCCGAAAATAGTCTGGGCTAATTATGCCCTAGGCCTACTAGCAAAGGTAACAGAAACACTTACGATGACCTCCAAACAAAATCCTTTTCTGGTGCAAACACCCAAGCTTCGCAAGGGCACCCTTCAAAAGTACTAATGAACGTGATACAATCTATGCCTCAGGTACAACGAGTATTTCCCCCCACAGTCACCTATTTGATACCTAGGAATAGCAACTAAGGTCACCAGTTCGTATCGACAGCCGGGTGGAACAGTCTTTGGTCGGGATCAGTCAAGTAGGAGAGGGGGTATATCTCTTCCCTGCTTTCACTCACCCTCATGCTTGACTCCCTTTTTAGGAGAGATTTCCCGGACAACTTAACGACACCAAATTTCACTCTTTTAACTAACTTATATGTTTAAATTCAGAGTGGCTTTGGAGAGTTAACTCTCCACACACCTATTCTAAGGCCATAATGACATAGATTATTTGACGTATTTAATGAAAAATAAGAAAATTATAGTTCATTTTAGTTTTTATCACCTGATTTTAGTGGTTGTTCTTTAAGTCAAGGGTGAGAGGGAGGTGAAACTTATGGTATTATGGATGCAAGAAGAAATCAATAGAAACCTGACTACATGCAAAATGAAACATTTTTCTTCGATGAAAAGAGACTTCTACAAAGGGAACTACGAACAAACTAATGAAAGCAAACATTTTTATTTTCTTTTTTCAAAATACACACTCACACACTCAAGATCTACAAAAGGCTAAAAATTCTTATAGTGCAACTATTCTAATGCAAACTACAAATTCGTAATGCAAGGTTCAAGGATTAATCTAAAAAACAAGAAAATGTGTTTCCCAATAAAGAGGTCAAAAACCTGATACCAAGAGGGACAAATTCAAAAAAAAGCTTCTCCTAGAAAAGTGGTCAAAAAATTGACACAATAAGGGGAAAATTAAAACAAGAAATTTTTCCCAAAAACAAGCAAATGCGACCAAATGAAAAACTTGCACTTGCTCAAAAATGACAAGAAATCCTTAAAACAAAACTAAAAGAAAAAGAAGATGAAAACACATATTTATTTATGTCTTTTTCTTTTTAAGAATGCAAATTATTCTTTGAGAAAGAAACAACTACTCAAAATCTCAAGATCACCAAATTGAGCAAAAAGGGCCTCAAGTTCCTTAAGCCATAAACATCATTTGCATGACAAGACTTAACAAGAGGAAAGAGGTTACACACTCAAATAAATGACCAGATAAATAACACAACAACTTTATCATACAAGAAAAATCCAATAAAATCAATAAAACTCCAAAAAAATCAAGAAAACTCTTCAAGATTGCGAGAAGTACCTTTCTAAAAAAAAAAAAAAAACCAAGAAAGGCAACGAAAGAAAAGAAAAGGTTAAGTAGTAAGAAGGTCAGGGATGAGAAAATTAACACTAAATCATTGTTACAAATACTCGGAACAACCAAGAACTTCAACAAGAAGCCCTAGTCCCAAACACAAAACTGAAACTTCACAAAAAGGGCAAACCCTAGCTTGACTATGTTTTTCACGAAGAAAGATAGGAAATTAAAAAATTGCAAAAAGAAACACTTTCCAAGAACATCAATGATTAAACAGAAGCAATCAAAAGTAGGTAAAAGGATTTACTAGACTCAAAATCTAAAAATTTCATTTGAAGCTGGAAATATGCGGCTTGACAATGATCAACCTGCGTGTATACACTACTGTTCACAAGGAAACACGTGTATAAACATGTTTCTTTGGACAAAAACACATGTATACACAACTTTGTAAACTAGAAAGCGTGTATACAAAGGGAAATAAAGAAAAAATTAAAAATTCAAGCCTGATCCAAAAGATCATAACATTTTCCTAGATTGATAATGAATCAAAGAAGTTGGAAAAGTGATCAAACCAAAAAGAAATCCTAGATCCATAGTGAAACAACCCAAATTAGGAATTACAAGAATGTAATCCCTTGTGGAGTCACCAATTCTGTTACGGGATGAAGTACCCTATGGTCTGGGTTGGGAACCCCAACAGAGCAATAAGCGTACAACAACAAGAAATATACAAATTTACAGTCCTAATGCTTAAACTAGTAAAATGGGAAGAAGGGGTAGTACCCGTAGATCCTACGTTTAAAGGCAATCCCGCAGGGTTCAAGACCTCTACTTCTCCTAGTGCTCCAAAACCTACAACTCACTCAAGAAAATAACATATACTAGTAATAACTGAAAGCATGTTCAAGGTGTTAGTGTTAGATCATATAAGCATATAAGCATAAAAACATGAAATCATTCATAATATGATCACAACATGTATAAAGCATTAAGATCATGAACATCAAGAATGGGACAGAGCTTCTTTATTGATGAATGTAGAGAAGTGTGGAGGAATACCACCTAATTCAGCCATGACTCCAAGCGAAACCGTCCTCTGAATCTGTCTATCCCAAGCCTCAATACTCTCCTCCTAGAAGCATACACATGGATTTCATATAAGAGGAATGAACATCTTTGTGAGAGAAACAAGGGTATCCGCAATATAGGAGTGCAGGAGGCACAAGGATAAATCAGACTTGATCAAGGACTAAGTGGCTATAATATCAATACCTATCTCACCCCTCCCTTTAGGCCTTCCTATGAGGTGTATTTATACCACCCCAAAACAGTTGTTTCAGTTGGGATATAGTTAGGCCACAGGCTTCTGTAGGTAGGCTTCCAGTGTAACCGTAAACCCCACCCATAAAATAGGGAATTTTATGTTTTTTTCATATTTCAAATTATATACGCGGGTTTGGTATAGATGGACCCGCATATGCATGCGTTTTTGAGAAGGTAGAGTTGCATATGGAATTCAAAATAATGTTTTTTATATAAAGCAACAGTGTGAAGGGAAAGGGATGCCTAAGGCCATAACTCAGAGCATCAAGTATACAGAGGTGGAAAATTATGCTATAACAACAGGAAGACCTTAAATATAACCAAACCTTTTCCATGAAGTGGTTTGTTGCAGATGCCCATGCTAGCACAATATCATTGAAAATAAATGGTCAAGGATAATTAAAACCTGTCCCCCTACCATGAAAATTGGTTTAGTCTTCATAAATAAACATAAACCATTTCAAACTACAAGAAATAAACAAAAATAACACCATTGATATAAGTTCACAGAATACTGACAACAAAAAACGAACTGAATTTTCTAGGTAGTAGCTCAAAACCTTGTAGTCGGAATATGTCCTCAATATTTTGTAATATCTACATGTCAAAGAATGATTTGTGACTCTTGTTTCTTATGTTTACTAGGAATAATTGCAACTGGAGCTCCAATTTTTACTTTAGATAAATATTATTGGTGTCGATATGCAATGTGGCCCTGCATCATTAGAAATGACACAACTATTGGGGTTCACACAGTTACTACATCTTCAATGTCTTTCATGTCTATCTAACTAGTGAGGTTGGTAATTATTAGTGCTAATCCTGAGCCAGGGAACAAATGCTCAATATTTCTCCCCCAAGGAATCTGTTGAGAGTTTAAAGTTGTAAACCTTCTAGATTTACCCAAACTCTTATACATCATAGAAACTTGCAAGGCTAAGAGTCTCTCACTAGTATGAGGCCAAAACTACATTAATATGGAATTCAAAATTTGTTGATTGAAATGATTTCTATCATCCACTCTTAAAGACAACTAAAGAATTTTTATAATTGAATCAACTAAAAGGTAAAGTTGAGCAAGTGAGAGAGCCCTACATCTTAGTTTTGCCTTTCTATAGTAGAATTTAAGGAAGAATTTATAGACGATGTCCTTGAATGGTAACTTAGTATTATTTTCCCTACAACACCTACATCATGTGAGCCTTGAAGTTAATGAGTGATGATCATGTTACCTTGCATGTTTTCTTGTATTTGGGTGACTACACGTGGAACTGTTGATTGAGGGATTCCATATCCACACCTCTGACTCATGCAAATTTTTCTCTGATCTGCAAAGAAACATAGACCTTTTTTTTTTGCTCCTTAAATTGTGTTTCTAGTTTTATGTTGATGTCATGTAGAAAAAAATTGTATTAGGTACATATCATGCATCCTTCATCTATTTATAAAACCTATCCAACATTTTATGTGTCTTCTATCTAGGGATATGAACTATTATCTCAAATGAATTCATACACGATGTTATTTGACTTATTTACATCAGTCTAGTTTTTCCCAAGCTCCTTTTTCAAGCCCTGGTATTTCATCCATTTTTTTTTACCCTTGCCACATATTCCCACATGTTAGATACCACATAGGTGTTTGAAAGTGGTACATGTGTGACAGGGTCATCGGGTTCCAACTCAACAAAACATTCTACTGCATATTTCTATAACTCTATATTCCCATGTATTCTATAGGCCCTAAAAAACTATGCTACATTGAATCACTTGGCTCAAATAGAATTTTTTTAATGACGTTCATTCCCTTGGTCAAGTGTCCTCCATGGTTTAGAAATCAATACTTGTATGATCTCATAGAGTGTGAATGAAACTTCTCCCTTAATTCTGCAAGAAAAATATGTACCAAAAGGAGCATAAGAAGGAAAATAAGGAATCACGTGCTACTATGTGGATTCTCCAGTATTTGTTTCTCTACTTGAGTCCTTTGAATGTTCCTCATTGACCACTGTTGAGATTTTATCTACATTAGAATAATCCATAAGGAATAGTCCATCTACACTCTCCTGAATTTCAAGGGATTTTGTTGATATTTCTCTTGCATCCATTGTTGAGGTCATAATAAAATTTCCCTTTATCACGCATGTACCATTTTTTTTCCCTTCGTCTAAACAAGTTGAAGTTCTTAGTGATATCTATTATAGGTAAAAATATAGAAAACATGTGAAGATACTTCTAAACATGACCTGGCCCTAATACCAAGTGTTCCTCTTCATTAGGCTTTGGATTTATCTTCACCAGCACCTCACCATTAAATCCATTACCAACATGCACTAAAGAATATTTGTATAAATATCCATAGGAATAACCTTTTGATTATTGCGCATGATAATGTTGAAAGAAATTTGGTGATAAATTGTGTGGAACCAAATCTTCTAGTATTCAATACGTCCTGAAATGATGTTTTCATTGTTTCTTATGAACATAATATCTAAGAACAACATTCCAATTAGAGGTTGTGAAGCGGCAATATATTTGAACTAAAAAATCCTCCCTGTCTTTTGATGATAAAGATGATCCAAGGAACCTCAAAATTATAAGAGTTTCCAAAATTGCAATTTCACCATCTAATGAATATCCTTTCTTTTGTGCAATTTTGTATAAATATAGTGCGGGAATACCCTTAGAATGAGCTAAGAACCCTTGTGTGTAGCCGATTTGGTTCCACCTTTTTGTACTTTGTATTTTACCGAGTGAATCATATTGTGTTCGGATCCTTCTTAATTACAATTGTGTACCATACCTCCCTCATTACAATTGGTATAACTAGTGCCATCATGAAATATAGTTCCATGTGAGGCACATGCTCTAACGAAGGATGAATATGTTCTAAAGATATGAATGGTCCTTTGCCCTTTATAGAAGATATTTTAGTCACCCTAAATTCCATTTGTGAAATCAAGCTATAAAATTTTCCATTGACAGGCCTTGCAAGACCAATTTACATCATCATAGAAATTCCTAGAAAATATTTCAAGGTTGTCCTAGTTAGATTAGAAATGGAAATAATTCATTAAGCTTAGAAAATTTTACTTTTCTTATTCTTTATTGATGCATTGATCATTCCATGGGTAATTCCTTTGATATGACAACCTACAGGAAAGGAATTTACATGATTATTAATAGATTTCTTTTGTGTGTCCACAAGGAAGTTTACCCGCATGAAATCCTTAAGGCAACAGTCCAATCAACTACAAAAACAAGGTAAATGACCAAAAATCATAAATCAGATCCTTGATGCATCCCTTAGTTTGTATCGTAGCCATTTTGAGTTGAAACTTCTCCATGATATATATTTGGTGGATCACTTACAAGAATTTTGAGGCATCTCTTGCCAAATCTGGTAGTAGAACTAACAGAAAAACAGTTTGTTGGATCATTGTAGCTTACTGAAGACAATCTTCCCACCTAGAACTCACTTCATTACAAAAATTATACCTATAAGGAAGAATTCATAAAGGAATATGATCTTTCTTTCTCACACTAGTACCACCACTACCTCTTATTTCATTCACCAAAAATATGTGAGCTCAGGATATCTTCACATCATGATCTAAAAATGGTATCCTTATATCTCAAACTTATAAAGTTGATGTAAAAGAAATCAATCCCAAGGGCACAACAATGATGTCAAGTTTAGTCCAAATTTGTGGCCATTTTTTTTTCAGTAGCTTTGAAACATTTCTCAATGATCATTTGGAAGAACACTCTTCATGTGTTTTATGTTGAAAGCTATTTCACCATCAATTGTGACCACCTCAATTAAACTAGACACTGCTCATCAAGTGCCACTTTTATCTCCTCAGCTCAGCGAATCCCCTTGACATACAATGACAAAAAATTTCCAAGGAAAAGTCCTTTCTCAAAGGTGAATTTGAAGTAAAAAAAGGAGGGCTATGTCTGAAGAATAGAAGACATTAGTGCAACATAAGTGTGAAATTTCTTAGGTTGATGACTCGCCTGAGACGTTGAATTCGATGCTCCCACTTATTCCTATATGAGTAAGCCATATTAACCTCCTGGATACACTAGTAAGTAATAAGGTCTTTGTTCCTTGACTAAAATCTTGTTGATCTGACTTCGATTTCTTTTTCAATTTTAGAACATAATCTAGAACAATATTTTTTCATTTATTAATCACTATATGATGTTTCTATGATTTTGAGGACCATTCATTCTCATCAAAATTCATCCTTTCTCACCAATGTCTTAAGTTTCACTTTAATTTAGATCATGTAGGCCTTGGATGTCTTACTCTATCCAGCAAATATCGCCTTTATGTTCAAGGGTTCAAGATTAGTCATTTCTTATCATGAATATGAATATAAATTGGACAAAAAAAGAAACAAAAATGTAATACTTGTGGCTTCTCACCAACCAAATATTTCTTTAGTGTTTTGTCCCTTAGGATCCTTTGAGGACATTGGTTCAAGATATAGACAATTGTGTTGCAAGCTATGGCTTAAAAACACTTGGGTAAATTCATGTTCTAGATCATGGTTTTAACTATCTCAATGATGGATTTGTTACTCTAGAACCCCATTCTCTTGCTCCTTGTTTTGTTGCAAAAGGTATCAAATTCCTTGGACAAGGTTATAGTCCACTCTATGTGTCTCTCTCCTAACTTCCAAGGTTGAGTGTGGGAAACTCAAAACAAGGTAGCGACAAGATGGGCATGTCAAACAATTTGGATTAGGAAAGTACTTGCAGATATGCAAGTTCATTAGGATAAGCATAATATTTTATATGATAATGAGGGAGTTATCAAGCTAGAAGAAAAAACTCGCCTTCGATATTAATCAATTTCATTGAGGTACATATATTACAACACTCTAGGTTGTTATTTTTTTTTTTGGTCAAAATCAGGGAAACACTTCCCCACTACAACATGGGAAGAGAATTTTCAAACACAATGGACCATTGGATAAGTTTCTTAATTTGAGGGGTTTATATGCCCATATAAAATCCATTTGGACTTGAATTTTGTATTTCCCTCTTAGCCTCATCATGGGCCCATAGTAACACAATGGAGTGTGCTTGTCAAGGTTTGAACCCAAGTCATCATATGCACTCCCTCTTATTGGTAGACACTTTTTTCTTGCAGCTCATGTTGATGGCACAAATCTCTCTTAAGGGTGCCACTAACATTGCATGCTAGCCAATCAAGGTAGTCCTAGTCAACTTATATGCCTATGGGGAATAGAAGCTTGGTCTCCAACATGGAAATTGGTCCAACTTACCACTAGACCAAGCCCTCTGTAGGCTAAATGTTGACGGTGAGAAATCACCAGAGGGAGCCACTAATGTTGGAAGCTAGCGAATGGGGATAAACCATGTCATTTTTGTGCCAAATGGGAATAAAAAATTAGTCCCTAGCATGGTTTATGTTCTTAGATTTCACTAGAACAAGCCTAATCAATTCATTTTTTTATTGGTAGGAATGATAGAGATGTGATTTTTAAGGAGAGTCTCGCTTTAATCTCTTGAAGAATGTTCCTGTTGACTTCCCTTTATGTGTGATATTTTCTATACTGGCTCCTTAAATTCCGATGACTAGAAACACTAAAGGATATATGTAATGTCTAGGAATATTATTAAAGCTTTAAGTGAGAATGTTAGCAACTAGCTATAATTTCTTGTTTTGTATCAATAGTGAATTGAAGGAATTTGGATGCTGGGAAATTGGACTTCACCTATTGATTTTGGAGATGCATCACTCAGGTACACAAGATGTTATGGGTTCTGTAATTTTTTTGCAAACTGCTAAAGTAATAAGTTGAACTAAGCTAAGCAAGAATTAAGATGATAAGAGGAAGGAAAATTTAACTAGGTTTTGGCACATGTAGAAATGGAGAAATATTTTCTGGAATATGAGCGGTGTATCATTTCGTAGTTGTGAGAAGAAGGAAAATTTAATTAGGTTCTAGCACATGTAGAAATGGAGAAATCATGTCTGGAATATGAGCAGTGTATCTTATCTTGTTTTTATGATTAACCTCCATATTATCATCTAGCGGGATCAATGGAAGAAGGAAGGAGTTTAAGAATAGATGCAAGGTATCAAGGTTGTTTTGGATATTTGTGTAATAAATAAGGGAAAAGGGGCACCTAAAAGGCAACCTTATGCTCTCAAGGAAATGAGGTGGTAAGAGCAGATAAAAAATCCATGTTAGAAAGAGAAAATAAACAACAAGGACACAATTAAATCTTTGCTCCATCAATAATACTACAATAGCTAAAAGACTAAGGAAGAAGGAGGAGCTATGTATTTTGGATGGTTGGAAAAATTTATCATTGTAGCATGTACTTGGCATTGAGAAGCAAGGACTGTAATAAGGATCTTGTACAATACTTTCTTACAATTTGTGAATACCATTGCCGAAAGTGCATCTGAATTTCATGTGTGTCAAGGAAGAGTTCATAAATTTGCTTGCTTTTGCAGTTAGAGAGGAAAATTATAAGGCTTGATAAAACCATCGATATGTTTGTTGCATAGTGGGAAACTAGGTAGACACAGTTACTCTTTAGCTTTTCAAGAACTTATGCTTGACTAGCTGAAAAGTATTGGATTTTTTTGCGTCACCTTGAGTACAAAGTCTCATAATCAACTCAATGAAAAATCAACTCTATCTTTCAAATTTTTGAACTAGGATTATATCACTCATATTACAACACCAAAATAAATAATTTCAGTCCATAGAAAGGTAGTACTATAACAAAATACTTGAATTTTTGGGGTGCTTCAAACAATCTAGTTATGAAGATAGGATTCTAGATTGTTTGTAGTTTCTAATTCGTGAATTTGGCTTCAATTTTGGAACTTTGTTGGATCTGATGCAGGTATCATTTTGCACCAATTCTTCACCAAACCTTTTTCATAGAATTGCAAAAGGAGTCTTGTTTTTTGCATCCTTCATACGTAGTAAACCTTCAATCCAACACTGGTTTTCCATACAAACTTTCAAAGAGAGAAATTGCCAGTTCAAAGAAGGTTACAAGACCTCTTTCTATAACTAACAGATACAAAAGTGACGCCGAAATGTGGAAAAATTTCTCCACTTTAGCTGGAGGTAAAGAAAACAAAGAGCTTATGTATGGAATCTATAACGATATGATTGGACGACCTTTATAGCTAAAAATGTGAAAATGTACCATGATTTTTCCTCTATGTTGCTATGATGTGAAGGATAGTACTTCCTTCCCTTACTGACCGTTCACCAAACAAATACCATGGGAACCCCCATGAGCCGAATCCATTATGAAATTCAGATCTTTTGACGGAAAAAACATTGCCTAGTGTAGTTTAGTAATATTTTATATGTAACCATATAAGAATAGAGAGATATTTATGTCAGAGAAATGAGTTGGAGATGCATCAATGATTTTTCCACGAACGTATATGAAATATGTACCATCTAATACGTTGTTTATGTTTCAAAATTCCATATAGATATATACAAATTTTCTTGTATATTTATATTTCCATATACAAAATGAATGTTTATCATATTTTGAACTATGTTCGATCACCTCTGGATAATCGTTCACAAATGTAAATTTGCGTCTAAATTGAAATGACTAAGAACAAACAATGACATCGAATCAACAATTGAGATTACAGTGTTTTTATGGTTGAAATTCACAAATTCCTTATAGAAAAGTTTATTATATGTAACTCTCATTTTCAATGCGTTCACAACCTTCTACTTTCATATGAAAACTTAAGGTTTTTGTTCTTGTCACTTATGTTGTTGGTCCTCCTCGCTACTCTGCCACTTCAGGGTTTGAGGATTTTTCCTCATGGCAAAACCCGCAACGTCTATATTGCCACAATTTGTAACTTTGTGTTGCAGTCCTTAACAATAGGGCTGTAATGTGTGAGCTCCCATTAGGGGAATTTTGAGCTCTAAAATGCACACCCTAAGGAAATTATAAAATAATAGTGGAAATAATAAAACAATATTTGATTACATCATCAAATTTTAGAGGGAAAAAAGAAAAAACTAATATTCCAACTCATATTTTCAATTTATCTCCCTATGGGTTTCCTCAAATTTTGAGTGGAAACACTCGTTGGATGCAGAATTTGATTCCTCATCCAAGGAGTACCCATGCTGCTTACTTTCGATGGATCCTTCTACATGAAAAACATTATTGCAATCATATTTTTTCATGTATTTCTCATTTTCCATGTAGCAGGGTCCATTGAAAGTATGCAACATGGGTACTCCTTAGATGTGGAATTACCTTTGCATCCAACAAGTACTCCCACTTGAAATTTGAGTAAAACTTTATGGAGATAAGTTAAAAATACGATTTGAAAAGGTTATTTTATTATTTTATTATTTTTAAATATTTCTACTTTTTTACTCCAAAAATGGTGAAACGTCCCCCATGGTTGAAAAAATCACATTGAATCCTATTGGTTCTTATAAAGTTTATTTTGGTTGTACATTTTTCTTAGGAGGCCCATTTTAGACCTCAAAATTCCACCAATGGTGAGACACAACCAGTAGGGAGAATGAGGCAACACAAGCCCCACTTTTTCAACGATGTCGATGAGTTCCTTGAAAGAAAAAATGCTCTTCACGTGTGTCCTAATGCTCGATTCATTCACCCAAATCACACGGTTTAGATCCTGAGTGTTGATTATGAGACCTGAATCCTCACCTGGGCACACCATTTTGGGAATACTATGAGAGTATCTGGTGACGACTCTCATCTTCTGATTTTGCATTATCTCAATGCAAAAGCAACCCAAAAATGCAGTGATTCATCCTAGGGAATAGGAATGCATATATAAACATCCACTCCACGCAAGCCTAGAAATTGGCAGGCATGTTTTTGTAGTTTTTGCCATAGAAAAACCAGGTATTTCTATTTGAAGGTGTTTTCTTTGATGTTCACTTCCAGGAATTTTGGGTTAAAAATATATATGCACCAAGAAATATATTCACATGAATATTATATATATCAAGAAAATTTCATGCAGGAATAAATTTAAGCACTTGGTAAATTGAATTTATTGTAAGATTTTAGCTCGACTCTGAGCCTTACTACCTATTATATATATAATTCAAGCACTCAGAAAATTGCATGGAAAAAGGCACAGACATATAGATGTTACACATTAGATAAGTAAAAATGTGTTCTTACATGAGAATATTCAAAGGTTGATCCAATGACTTGAAGGAGGCTGAAAATATTCGCACATAATTGAGTGAACTGAGGTCGAGCTCCATGACATCCACTTTGGCATTGGGATTGTCTTTGAGAATGACTTATTTCACCCTGTGGCCACTCTCCATGTTTTTGACGGGCATTATCACTCATGCACCTTGCAGGGCCAACACCCTCACAATATTTGTCCCTATTCCACTTGTCCCTCCTAGAGTTGAATAAAATTGAATGTACATGTCATGTTCTTTTTTTCTGTAGCCCATAAAATGAATTCATGAATGCATTTAATCTTATTAAAAAAAACAAGAAGTTTATAGTTTGGGAAAATGTATCCTTAAAAAGGACATGAGAAGAATAAAAACTTGTAACAATGGCAGTGAGGCCATTCACATCGTTTCCTTGAGTGACATCCTTGGTAGTAGAAGAAGAACTGAAACTAGAAGAGCCTGGCTTTCTCAAACAACCCCATATCCAAGGCATTGATTCCTTATTTGGTTATTTAGTTAACAATAATTGATATTGAGAAGACATGATTATAACAAATTTTCATCCCACCAAAGCGACAAGATCCTCTTCGGTGGAAGGAAAAACAACTTCTGCAACCTGACATATGCTTTGATCCGAAAAGACCCCAGATGGAATGGATCACAAGTTTCATGCAGATAGCATAGCAATGTTCCAAGATTTTTAATCTCATTTCTAATCGTCTGTAGGGCTTCTGTGCTTGGTCAATTCGTTGCTGGCCCTAACAAACATCTTGTGATTTGGATTCAAATACCATAACCATCTTCATGCCCGAAAGAAGTGGCTTGTCTCGGATAAGATACATTACAACATGAGCATGAATTATCCTATGGAGCACACCCATCACCAGAATCAGAACGCCCATCACCACTAGCTGTGATCCAAACACGGGTGGGTGGGAATGAATAAAGGCACGGAGTGAAGCGCTGAAGGGTCAGGCCATAAGCAAAGAAGAAGACTAAGTCTAGAAATAACCTCTTTCGATAGATTTAGTATAGAAAGTCAAAATATGGCCAATTTTTCCAATTAAGAACTCAAAATAACTGCTTCAGGACAAAGCGTAGAGGATTCATGTTGACTACAAGAAAAATAATGGCACTTTACAATACGCTTTTGCAGAAAAATACCTTTTTTGAACTCATTTTGACTACGAAAAAACACACATGAATTGTTGGAAGTTGTACACAAAGAGATATGTTGGCTCGAGGATAGATTCTTGGGCATCTGATGCGGGTTGGCGAGGTACCAAGAGGTTATGAATCTAAATGCGGGATAAGATCTTTACAATGGCGATAAACTACCAAAAGGTTTTGAATATAAAAGCGGGATAGAATTTTTACTGTCCGATCATGTCATGGATGACCATATATTTATATTTGACTCAAATGGATTTTCAAAGGGATTTTGAAGGAATTAGAATGTTTTACATCTTTTTATTTTTTAATTTGAATAATATTTTTAGATGGAAAATTAAATAGGGATATAAAACAAAAGGCAGGAATGAACCTAAGTGTGCGTTGGATAATAATGGTTTATCTCAATTCTCTCATTGACATTAAATTGATATAAATTAATATTATACATAAATCATTTATAAATTATGTAATTATTTATTATTAAATTGAGATTTTATATTAATTAATTAACTATTTTTTATTTATTTTTTTATTTATTTTTTTAATTTTTAAATTTTTTTTAATTAATTAATTAATTTTTTTTTTTAATTTTTTAATTTTTTTTAATTAATTAATTATTATTATTATTATTATTATTATTATTATTATTATTTTATTTTATTTTATTTTATTTTTTTTTTTTTTATTTTTTTTTTTATTTTTTTTTTCTGAATAATTCTAAATCTATTGATATAACACATAATAGTACAAAACTTCCCTTGCTTCAGCATAGGGAGCCTGATAGCATGGCTTGAAGGTCATAGAAATCATGAATCTGGACTGCCCACCAAGGGGAAACCAGTCTCAGAGGAATTTGTCTTGCCCTCCTCACAGGGGAAACCAACATTAGGTTCAGATAGTTTAACAAAAAAATACAACAAAAAACAACAATCTGCTCTTTCAGCAGAGGATAATTGAACATAAAAGCAAAAAACAACCCATGGAACCTGGGCTGAGGAGTCGTGTTCCACCATAGGCTGTCTCGGCTACTTGTCATTGAATAGAGAGGGAGGTTCCTCCATGATACGGCACCTGTAGTCTTCATTACTGCCTTTTTCATCTGCAGTGGGAGCAACGGTGGCTTTGTTAGTGTTCTCCTTCATCTGTTCCTGAATCTTGTCATCACGAGCAATCTTCAGCTGCGTCTTGGAGTCCTTGGCCTCGTCTTTGTGCAGAGGGGCGGGAGCAGCAGGGGAATGGGGGTCAGCAGCAGAAGCGGGGTTGGGGCAGGCAGCTTCCTCCCTGAGGGTGACAGTGATGAAGGTTGTAATAACAGGCCTATCAATCATGCAATCAAAGTGAAAATCTGCTCGTTGGGAGGTCTGGCGGAGGGGGGAGAGAGCAGACGGTGATGGAGCATGGGAGGCGATGGTGTGGGTAGCATGAGGCACTGGAGGAGCCACAGGAGACATCACATGTGGAGGCATAGAGCTCGAGATGGAGCATGCTTGCTCATCGAAGCGAATTCTACCTCTGTGGCTTCGGGTTTTTGGATAGTGATCACACGAGAAGTCCTCATAAATGGAATCCATGTTGGGGGAGGATCAGGATCGAATGGTTCAGCCGTTGCTGCTCCCATGGTGACATCTCATTCTGTGACGAAGCCTAGGCATGGTGGCAGAGAGGCGCACACAACGATGTATAGGGGAGGGGCGAGAGTGAAGCTGCGTAGAGGGACTAGGCGAGGCAGGCTGAAAACAGGGCTGGGGCTTCGAGCAGCAGAGTCTTCTATGAGAAAAATGGAAATCCGGCATCGTTTCAAGACAGCAGATAGGCATACAACATCTACCAGTGTGCGTTCAAGCACTTGGCTCGGCGCAGGCGGGAGGGCAGGAGCTTCTCTGCGGAGCTATGGACCTGCAAATAGAATGTTTGTCATACGAGAAGCTGAAGTCAATCTCCATTAAGAACCAGAGGGCATGCACCGAGCGGCGACAGAGCGAATTGAAGGCGCTGATGGAGTGCAGGCTGGCTGTAGTAATGGTGTAGTAAATGCAGCTGTGGGTGGCCATATGGCCACCCCACGCCAATGCCATCGGGATGCGTCATGGGACGGGCGTCCCATCAACTCTGGCTGTCATCCGCATCCAGATATTAACTAACTAATTATTAATGTTAATGTGAATTTATAATTTTGTAATGATTTTTAATATATTTTTGATAAAGAAAATTATTGTTGTATCAATATTTTTGTTAACTCTTCTATTGTTATATTTTAATCCGCTTTAACATGTTCAAAATATGCTTTCCCCTTCATGTGTGGAGGCTATCTATTTGCATATTCAAAGACTTTTGATATATATTTTACCTTAAAAAAATTAATATTGTGATTGTGATGGCAAGAAGGTACTCTATTAATAGAGTTAAGGGTTATTTATAATAAATAGGAGATTATTTCCCATTATCTAAGACTAATCTTTAAGAGAATGGATATACATTCCCTAATTATCACATAAACAAGAGGTTAATATTGCATTTATTTCTTTATCTCCATGGAGGTTCGCTAAAAAAAGGGAATACCTCCTCCTACGCGAATTTGATTGTATCTCCATCTTAAATGATTTCCAAACATTAAGAATTGAATCTTCATTACTTTAAAGATGTAGTCTTATCGAGTATACCAAAAAAATATTAGGATTCTTTCATTGTGGACAAAATCAAGTACATGTCTGAGGGAATGTGACATCCTCATTGCACCATTTGTTATGTTTATATAAAAAATAATCCAATGTTATGGAGGATTTGGTAGAGGGTTGAGCAGTGGGCCAAGGCTTCAATGACACCAAGATGATGGAAAAAAAACCAAGATTTGAAGTTTCCACTTCAACGCATTGGTTTTTCACAAGGATGGCTTGGTGAATGGGTGTCGTGAATGGTGCGACATGAGAAACCATCACAAATTTCCCAAGGAAGGAAGAAACAAGGTGGGTGAGAGCGCACATGAGCTTGGTGGCACAGGCGTGACAAAGGCGTGGCATGAATAAGGAGCACCAACAATGAGTCTAAAAAAGTTGACCAGAGAGCCAATGGATCTAATGCAACGTGAAGCTGGTGTGGTTAGACCGAGAAGGGTGGATGAACATGGAATGAGTCGAACATTGGAGGTCTCCCCAAACCAAAGTAGTGTTGTGGAAGAGACGCTCATAGAGACAAGATGACCCAACTGAATGGAAGGGTCACAAGGCATAAGCTAACTAAAAGGGGTGAATTTTCACATATATAAAGGACACACACGATGGATGGGGACAATAACAACACATAAAATATACAAGTCAAGGGACAATTGGGAAATTTGTAAGGCTAAGAGGAGCAACAAATCATTAAAATCACAATTAAAAATTACTAACATAATTGACTAATTCATATACTTGTTATACTTATTATTTGGTCATATTTTTATTCTTTGACTATAGTAGTAATTTACGTTAATCATTATTAATTTTCTCACTTATTATCTAGTCATATATTTTAGTCCTGGACTAAATTAGTCATTTTAGTTAGTCACTTTTAGTTTGGTCACTTATTATCTAGTCATATATTTTATTCCTCAACTAAATTAGTTTTTTAAGTTAGTAATTTTTAGTTCGATCACTTAAAATTACTCAAATTTAGTAGTAATTCACTTGAAATAATTGTGGTGACTAGATTTAGTCACCTAGTCACTAATTTCATCATCTTCTACTAGTGTGCTCTAGTAGTATTGGTGCACAAGAAGGATGGATCATGACACATTTTTCCCTATTATAGGGAGCTCAACAAGCTCAGTATTAAAGATAAATTTCCCAATCATGTCATTGATGAATTATTGGATTAATTACATGGAGAAATTTACTTCACCAAGTTGGATCTTCATTCAGGATATCATTAAATGGGAATGAAGAGTAAAGACATTCTGAAAACAAAATTTAGAACTCATGAGGGTAATTGTGAATTTTTGGTCATGCCTTTTGGCCTTACTAATGCACCTTCTACATTTCAAAGTTTTATGAATTCCATTTTCAAACCCTTCCTTAGAAAAATTTTGTTAGTAGTTTTTAACGATATACTAATCTACAACAAGTCTTGGAAGGATCATGTTCAACATGTTGACAGGTTGGTCAAACTATTGGAGGAGAAACAATTATATGCAAAAACCTCCAAATGTTTATTTCGAGTACATGCGGTGGAATATCTGGTTGATATTGTGTCTCATGAGGGTATTAAGGTAGACCCTAAAAAAATAAAATCCATTAAGATCTGGAAAATCACCACAAAGATAAAACCTCTACGAGGATTGCTCAGGTTGACAACGTATTGTCGCAAGTTTGTTAAGAATTATGGGAGAAAAACAACACCTCTAACAACATTACTGAAGAAATATGCATTTTCTTGGACTTCATAAGAAACTAATGCCTTTGAATATCTTAAAGAATCAATGTGCCAAGCATTGATCTTAGCTACGCTAGACTTCATAAAAACATTTATTGTGGAATGTGATGCCTCAGGAAATGGAAGTTGTTTTAATGCAAGAAGGAATACCGATTGGTTTTGAAATTCGTTCAATCAAATGAAAGTATTTACAAAAACCTATTTATCATAAGGAAATGTTGGCAATACTACATGCACTTAAGCAATGGAGACCTTGCCTAATGGGAAGACACTTCAAGGTAAAAACAAATCATGATAGTCTTAAATACTTTTTAGAACCATTAGGGGAATTTTGAGGTATAAAATGGGCCTCCTAAGGAAATTATAAAATAATAGTGGAAATAATAAAATAAGATTAGATTAAATCATCAAATTTTAGAGGGAAAAAAGGAAAAACTACTTTTTAAGTCATATTTTCAACTTATCTCCCTATGGGTTTACTCAAATTTCGAGTGGGAACACTCATTGGATGCAAAATTTGATTGCTCATCCAAGGAGTACCAATGTTGCATACTTTCAATGGTCCCGGCTACATGCAAAATCATAATTACATGATAAACGTGATTGCAATTGCGTTTTTTCATGTATTTCTCATTTTTCATGTAGCAGGGTCCATCGAGAGTATGTAACATGGGTAGTCCTTGGATTATGAGTTAAATTTTGCATCCAATGAGTACTCTTGCTCGAAATTTGAGTAAAACCTTAGGGAGATATGTTGAAAATACAAGTTGAAAAAGTAGTTCTATTATTTTATTATTTTTTATTATTTTTACTTTTTTACCCCAAAAATGGTGAATCATCCCCCATGGTTTACATCATCATATTGAATCCTATTGGTTCTTATAAATTTTATTTTGGTTGTACATTTTTCTTAGGAGGCCCATTTTATACCTCAAAAGTTCTCTAATGAAATATTTATCTTCAGAAGAGAAACAAAAATAGGTCACAAAGATGTTGGGTTATGACTTTGAAATAATCTACAAAAAAGGGAAGCAAAATGTTGTTGCATATGCACCCTCAAGAAAGGATGAGGATGTGGAAGCATTTATTTGTGCCATTTCTATTATCCAACCAGATTGGATAACTAAAAGCAAGGGATCAATGGAATAATGACGAAGAAGTGTGGGCACTCATTCAAAAGTTGCAGCAAGATCCAAGTACATATGGTACATTTAGATGGAAAAATGATTCATTATGCTAAAATATTGCTTATATATTTGTAATAATTCCCAACACAAACAAAATGTTATTTTGGAATTGCACACATCTCTCTTAGGAGGGCACTTAGGATATTTAAAAACTTACCACAGGGTTAAGAAAGAATATTTTTGGGATAGCCTTAAATCTGATATTCAAAAGTTTGTGGCAAAATGTTTGGTTTTCCAACAAAATTAAGTTGAGACAATTAAGACCCCGGGTCTGTTAAAAAATTTATCCACTCAAAGTCAACGTTGGGAGGAGGTTTCAATGGATTTTATCACATGTTTACCCAAGTTCGAAGGAAATAGTTTCATCATGGTGGTAGTTGATAGACTTACCAAGTATGCACACTTTTGTGCATTATCACATCCATTTAAAGGAAGTACATTTGCTACTGCATTTATGGAAATAATTCAAAATCTACATGGAAACCCAAAGATTATTGTAAGAGAGAGAGATCCCATTTTCACTGGAAATTTTTGGACAAAATTATTTTCTTGTATGGGTACTCAATTAGCTCATAGCTCATCTTATCATCTTCAATTTGATGGGAAAACTAAGATAGTGAACAAATATTTAGAAGGATACATTCATTTCTTTGTATCTTCTAAACAAACACAATGGGTCATGTGGTTACCTATGGCTAAATGGTGGTATAACACTTCATTCCATACTGCAGCAAAAATGAACCCATTCATGGCACTTTATGGATATCATCCACCATCCATCACATCATCTTTAAGAGAAAATTCTAAGGTTCAAGCAATGGAATATCACATCGAGCATCAACAAAAATTTCTCCAACTCTTAAAAGATAACCTCACTTTGGTGCATAATCGAATGAAACAACAGGCATATCGACATCTTAGTGAAAGATTTTTTTATGTAGGCAACTGGGTATTTTTATGGCTACAACCATACAAACAAATGTCCCTCAAGCAAGCTAAGAAGGATAATAAATTATCACCAAAGCATTATGGTCCTTACAAGGTGTTGCAAAATATTGGTACTATGACATACAAATTGGAGCTTCTGGCATCTTCCCGAGTGCACCCATTTTTCCATGTTTCATGTTTAAACAAGGTTATAGGTGACAAGCTCCCAATTCAAACAATATTTCTAGAACTTGACGAGGAAGGAAAAACCATATTGGAACCTGAATCAGTCACGGAAACAAAAACTCGAGAACTACGAAATCTATCAATTTTTGAGTATCTCATCAAGTGGAACTTACCCACTGAAGATTCCTCATGGGAGGATGATAATTTTATATAGAAGCATCTAGAACTACTCAAGCGTTAGGACAACACATTTTTGAAGGAGAGGGGCATGTTAGGTCATAAGACTAGTCTATCCCCTTATTTTTATTATTAATGTAGCCCCCTTATTGTTATTGTTTTACCCATGTAGTCCCCGTATTGTTATTATTGTGCCCCATAGAAGACCACTATTGTTATTTTTGTACCCTTACATTATTATTGTTATGCCGGCTCCGATTATATTGTGACCCCTTAGAACCCTATATATAGAGAGGAGGTTTTTTCATTTGAATCATCCAAGAATTTTTCATTTATGTAATGTAAATGAGGTTTCCCCGTCGAAGAGGATGATTTCTAAGTCATTGATCTATTGTTTCTTCTATTTTGTGAGTTGGTTGCATAACATCTACCTAGATAATTACCGAGCCAACAGAGTCACTCAATATCATGATTACAAAATTGAAAGAACATAGATCTACACATTTATTTCTCAAAATATCAACAAAATGTTTATAATCTCACATTTCAAAGAATTTCCTTGGGATTAAATACCGCGATTGAGAATCTACAATTTTATTGCAAATCAAACAACATTATATCTTAAATTTTCTTTCTACTATTTATATCTATGCCTCGTGAAGGAGAAAGGAGGAAATATATACTGCTACAATGGATAAATACTCACAAATAATTCACAATAGCACACAATAAAACACACTATTACATATAATAGAGATGTGACTCTCCCATTTGAATTCATTGAATTCATTTAGTATACAAGATTAGATAGACCCAAAATAACTTATGGAGAATCATCTAGAAATATCATGTAAAATCCTCTAGAAAATCATGGAGAATCCTCTAGAAAGCTATTTAGAACATAATTTTGTTCCTAACTTTATAGTCTACTATAAAATACTAGAAGCTAGAAGTAATTGGTAGTAATTAACACATTCTAATAATACCCCTTAATTATTGCCACTATTACGTGTCGATCTATGTATCAACTAGGCTTACATTTTTTGATATCAATTCAACAAACTTGTTTTACTTCTGCATGTTAGTGCGAGTTGTCATCATGTATATGTTATACAAGCCTTTTCTCCCTTTTGCTCCAAACTTTAAATTCTAAATATTTTTTCTTCTTCTTTAGCTTCAACATTAATACATTATTTTCCTTTAATATTTCCCTATCTTGTTTGTCTTCTTCATCCAATTCTTCTTATGCTACTACTAATTGAACCTTTCTGTCAACCTATGTAAGATAAAAAAAATAATATATTCATTTTCTTCCATATCCTCTTCCACTGTTACAATAGCTTCAAAAATCTTGGTGGTTCTATTCCTTCTAATTTTTTAGTCATAATGATTTCCACACTCAACATACTTGGGATTTTCATTCCACACTTCAATAAATGTTAATTTAGCTTCATAATCAAATTCAACTTCACTACGAGGTTCTTCTCACTTGTTGTTGTTACTACAAACTTGGTGGTTTCAATTACATCATTTGCATTTTTATCTTTATTTTCTTCAGCATGTTCATGCTCTCGATTTTGTAGAAAATTACTATTTTTATTATACAAATTCTTTAACAAATTTCTTTGTAGTGTTTAGGAAAATTGTAGTTTCCTTTTCTTGTATATCTTCTTCTGCTCAGGCAATCTCTTCCATAGTGTCTCCAATTATTTCTATGATATCAAAATTTCGAATTTCTTATTACAATAGTTGTTTCATCAACTTAATGTTGCTCCCCCTTTTATTGTATATCATCTATAGAATATCCATAGCTTCTATGAACTTGATTGTTACTAATATTGGGAAGAATGATTTCATCCCAACCTTGTTGAATGAGAAATAATGCACCATCTTTCTTGTTCACAATGAATTATTACTTTTGATATCATAGCCTCATAAGATGGTTTTTTTGGGGGTTCTTCAAATCCATACTACAAAATATCCCATAAATATTCTATTGGTTTTGATCTTAATAGCTTGAAAATCACAATTTTTACTAACAAAGATAGGAGGTAGTGGAAGATGTAAATCACTGAAAATTCATACTCATAGCTCCAAAATGATCAAATTAGAAATTTTATGTTTTTTTTTTATCCTTTTGGAGGAGGTCATTCACTTTCCAATAATGATGGAGCAAAGACAAAATCACAAAGTCACCATTTCTTCTTCTCTCTTATATACTCTTTTACTTTTTCCAATCCTCAATCACTCTTCCTGTTTAGTAAAAAACTTTTAAATATATATTTACAAACAAATTACACCTTTTCACAAACCAAAAAGAACTTTTGATAGATAGAGGAGGAAATCTAGAATGCTACATTAGTTAAGTACACACAAATAATTCACAATAACACACAATAAATGATCTAATAGCATATAATAGAGTTGCAACTACCTAATTTAAATTCATTGAATTTCTTGAGTATACAAGATTAAATTGACCTTAAAAAATTATGGTGGATCCTCTAGAAACATCGTGGAAAATCCTCTAGAAAGATCATGAAGAATCCTCTAGAAAGATCAACCTTGTCTTATATACTCAATATCATATTCCTACTCTTCTTCTATGACAATGTCTAGATGGTTTACATTAATCTTTGTTGCATATACAAAATTTAACCACTGAAATCCCCAAATGGTGGAGTTATTTATCCTATACTAAACAAATCCATAGTAGAAAACCATATGACTCTTCCAACACTCACAATATAAACCGGTTAACTCTATTTATGTATGAAAACCATTAAATAATACAATATATTTACAAATATAGATTAATGGAAAATTGGGTGGTTTATAAAATTATTTTGACCTTCTAAAGGCCCAATTACAATGCTTGATTTGGAAATAAATGCCGATGTATCAAAATCCATTTGGAAATTTAAATTTCTTAAAGGAAAAATGTTGCACATCGAAAACAAGGACATAACCTAGAACTTCACATGCAAAAGTATGTGACCAAGATGTTCCTAAAGTCTAGGTAGTGCTTTCTATGTGAAGAACCCCTTGAAACTAACCACCATTTTATCATCTAGTGCTCCTTCTCAAGAAAGTTTGGAAAAAATTGAAGGTCAAACTTGACTATACAACACATAGCAACAAATTCTATAGAGAATCTCGTAAGAAATTGATACAAAACATGGACACAAAACCATTCTCTAGGAATTTGGTTGTTGGTGAATGCAAAAATTTCAAGTGTAAAGATAACCTTGTATATTTTAAACACTGATGTTTTTTAGTTCTCCACCTGTCTTACTAACTCTTATGTATAAGAACAAATAAAACCTTTCCTTTATGGCTTAGAAACTTATTTTCCTCTTCCAAAATCCCACTTTCCTTTAGAACTAGACTTGGTAGAGCTACAAGCAATTGTAATGAATCCATGGCACCCAATTAAGTTTTCTCCTTAAAACATAACATACATATATATAAAGTCACTCTCAATTATTCAATAGATTAGAAAAGATTATATTAAAATGAAAATAGATTATATTTTAATAAATTTTACTTATATTTTAATGAATTTTACTCGTTTCAATCTTTATTTGAAAATTTTAAAAATTTCCAATATTTTTCCTTTTTCCTTTTATTTAGAATTAAGCATTTATCCAAAATAAATAAATAGTAACGCCAAAAGAAAACTTTTAAAATCCTTTCCTTCCATCAAGGATGCTCTACTTTTTTCAAGTATCCTTCATTTAACTCATTAAAATAATGAATTCAAACGAAAATAGCTGAAGTTCTTTTATATTTTTGGACTGTTTAAAAAGTTAAATATGTTTTATCTTTATATAATGTTAGGAATGTCTATGATAGGACATGGGTTCTTACAAACCTGTACCATAAAAATAAAAATAGAAACTCTAAAATTACCTTTCTAATATGTACTTTTGTAAGTATATTATCTTTAGTTTTATTAAAAAGAAATATCAACATGACATCTTTGGGATTTGTTCATCCATTTACCCATCTTCCCAGTAATAATTAAAAACACGGTGTTACATTTACTTCATCTATTACTGGTTTTGGATATTCACAAATTATAGTGAACAAGTTTGGTTTTTATAAAAAAGTTGGAGTTAGAAACAAATTTTTCCTGTGACGGGATAATTTAAAGAAGGTTCAAGTGTCAAAAAATACATATAAAAATTCTACCAGAAAATTAAAATAACTCCGGAAAGTTTCTGGTGGGTACAAGAAGAAAATAAATCTTTAGGATTTAAGAACGTGAAAACCTCTGAATCAATACTGTCCATTTTATTTTATTTTTTAAATTCAATTTCCATATTTCTGCATCCGCGATGTTTTGTCATGTACTATTTAATGTTAACGTTAACATGATACATTATATTTACAAGAAATAATAAATATAATTAGGAAGATCTGGAGATAATAGCTACTGGTGCAAATATATTATTAACTGGAAACCATAATTACTAAGTTTTACAATCTCTATGACTGGAAACCCTAATTACTAAGTTTTATAATATAGGCTTCTTACATAAACATCCACCTCAGATTATTCATAGATATATTTTATTAGCCTTTCACACCCATTAATCTATTCTTGAGCCTCATTCTCACTCTCGCCCTTCACTTCAATGGGAGCTGCTTCAACGGGCTTTGCATCTTGGACAGCACTCTCTTCAACTGATGCAGTTTTTTCTTCTGGAACCTCAGCAACGGCTTCTTCTTTACCGGCTGATTCTTCAGCCTTTTCTTCTGTTGCATGAATTTCTTCCTTACCGGCTGGTTCTTCAGCTTTTTCTTCAACAGCTGCGGCTTTGGCGGGAGGTTGAACTACAGGTTCTTCCTTAGTGGGCTCGGCTTCTTCCTTGGGTTTTTCCGCTTCATTGGATTCCAGGTGGACCGATTCTCCTTCGGGCTCCGAGCCACGTGGCGCTACATCCAATTCCACTGCAGATTTCTCAACGGCGGCGGGGCTTTGATCAACTACTTTCTCCGCTTCGGGAACCTGCTCAGCAGGGCTGGAAACAAGTGCTTCCTCTTCAGTAGCAATTTCGGTCGCGGGTTCGATCTCGGTAACCTTCACAGCGTCCCCTCCGGCTTTCAACTGTTCTTCGCTTACAATCAATCCAGCTGGCGCTGTAGCAACCTGCAAGAACAAACCATCCATCACGGGAGTACACCATAGTCAGTTTGTAAAAGTTTTGATCTCTGAAAAGTCTGAAAAGTTAAATTGGAGATGAAATCCATATATCTTTGTGCGGATAATTCAATCAAAATAAAATTGATACAAAATATAAAGTGGAAATGCCAACATGCATAAACTCATTGATCTTATACCTCAACACTGGCCATATTCTACTGACTCGGGATTTAATTCAAACTGAGTCTAATCGATCGGATCAGAAGCTCAATGGCTGGGCTTGCTTAGCAGTGGAAATTCTGCAATTCGAGTGACCCGGATGGGCTATTTATACTATAAAGCAAGATTCGCTTTTCTCAAGATGATTCATAAAAAGGTTGCAAAAAGTAAAGTGAAACTAACGTCTGCTTCTGTCAGCATGTCAGTGGAAGGCGTGGAAGATAGCGATAAGCAGTCGATATTCCACCAGCGATCTACCAACTGAATAACCCGTGCTGCCTGTTCAGTCCGCAGTCGCTATTCCATCAGCGAGGCCGTGCGGCCTGTTGAGTCTACCAATTGAATGGCAACCAATATTTCCACTGCTATCCGCTCATTAATGCGGTGGCAGATACACTGCTCATCGTCAGATTTAAAATTGTTTAAATCTAATGGTGAGCAGTGTATCTGCCACCGCATTAATGGACCGATAGCAGTGGAAATAAGTTTTGCCGTCCCAAACTGAATAGCCCGTGCTGTTCAGTCCGCCAACTTAATGTGAGATTTTTTAATATCAATCACAAAGTTTTTAGAGGCATAACCCAGAAATTTAATGAATTGGCGTTGTTTCAGTTTTTTTTTTTCAAAAAATTGATATAGGAATAGGAGAATTGTTTTTTAATGGTGGAAATATATTCAGTATCATAATTAAAAATCTTGAAGTTTAACCAATGTAATCTAGATTTCCCAAAATTCCTGCCCAATTTTTTGTTTAGCCAAAATCATGCAGGAATTTCCACTATTTTCTTGGTAAATTTTGTGACATTGGTAAATTACTCTCAATTTAATTATCGATCTAGATTCATTAACTCTCATTTTATTAAGTGTCTATATGGATGAAATATGTTTTTTTTCGAATCTAAAACTTAAAAAAATATTTGTATAAGATTTATTCTTTATGAAAGCTCAAGTTAAGATCGAGTGGGTCGTATGGAAAAGTAGCTCCTGCAACTCAAGCAAGTGGACATGCCAGGGTCTACAGTAAAAGACCCTGCTCCAGTCTCTTCTTCAGATACTTAATGGTCCCTTTTAATATGATGTTTTATGAAGTTCACAATTTTGTATGAACTCAGTTTCTATTTTCAGCAAGTAGAAAAATATGAACTAGAACAGTTAGTTTATGATGGACATAGACGGATGAAACTATTCCAATTTTGGTTTGCTTTTCATGCAGTGAGATGGCCAACAGACCTGGTTTCCTATGGGCAGGTTGAGGCCATAGACTGAATTTATAATTTTGTAACCTGCTTTGCAAATATAAATAGAAAATAGAAAGGTCCTGCTAAATTTACAAAAAAAAAGAAAGAAAGATCGATTATATATATATATATATATATATATATATATATATATATATATATATAATCCAGCATAATATAATATAACAAGATCTTGGAGCACTTATTTCCCTTTTCGTTGACTACAGAAACAATATTTTGAATCAAACTTAGATTCTTTGTCTTCTCTTAAGGTCCTATAAACCACATTGGTCTTAACTTAAGGTAACCATCATCATCATCATCATTTTAAGTCTCTTTATAAGGCTTAAATCTCTTCAAGTTGCAAATTTTTTTGAGTGAAATTTGGAAAAGTTTGTAGCTCTAAGATTTTGATGAGATGAGTTAGATTAGGTTAATTATTAATAATTGTTAATAATTAATAATTGTAATTAATAATTTTATTTCTTTATTTCTTTATTTTTATTTTATTTTTATTTTTAATTTATATAATTTTACACATAATTCTTGATTTATAAGGCTTTCAGAGTGATCAAATTTCTGAATGTGCAATTTTTTTTGTTGGGTGCAAAACTTGTATAAAGGTTTGTATTTTGAGAGATTTAATCTCTCTAAGAGCTTCATAAATAAGAAGCTGAGATGAATCTAGACTGATTTAATTATTAATAATTATAATTATTAATTATTAATTTTGATATTTTATTTTATTTAATTATTTTAATGATGTAATTTGCCAAAATATTCTAATTAATCATTATAATTAATATTTATTTTCTTTTTTTCTTGTTTTAATGTTATTTGATCGAATCAAGTTGTTTAGAGTGCTTTTAGGTGCAATTTCACAACATCTCTTTCATACTGATCTGGAAAATGCCTCTAAATACAATTTCACGTTTTTACTTTTTCCGGAATAATTTAGTGATACAATTTGTTATAAATTATGAAATTAAATTGTTTAAAATATGTTAACGCCCTAAAACACACTTATATAAAACAACAATTTTACAAATTATATCTCTGAAATTTAAAATTCCAAAAAATTCTTACCAAATTTCAATCGAAATTAACTAGAAAAATTCCTAATAGTTAAACAACTGATTTTGCTTCAGCGATAGACCAAGGGTTTCGCGCCTCGACCCTGGTAAGGAGCTGTATGTACACTTCAATTGGACTGGAAGCAGCGTAAAGGTATTTTCAAAACGGGAGGGAGGCCGTTTGTTTTTGGTGGGGCCACGCCATGTCAGATATCAGCCAATTACCAGGTGGAATTCCAATACCGTCCGGAAATACAAACGGCCACGTGGATAGCACGAAGCGAGCCAGTTGCCTCGCTACGGTGGTTAGAAAAGTTAGCGGGCCCACTGGACTGCAAGACAGCTTGGATGGCCACCCACACAATCCATCTGATCTGCTCACGAGGGTGCATGTGCTTGGTCGGCCAATATGAGAGTGGCCCCATATCGTTCGCATATCTTTCTTTAAATATCATTCCAAAATCATGGCTTTGGAGCCTTTCGTATGTTGTTTTCATGGCTAAATAATTTTGTGATAGTGAATTATGTTCTTGTACAACATCTATGGAAAAGAAGAATCTTTGTACATCATCTATGGAAAAGAAAATTTTTGGTCTAAGATGAATGTGTAAATGTTGTTTTTATGATTAAATAATTTTGTGATAGTGAATTATGTTTCTGTACAACATTATGGAAAAGAAGATTCTTTTGTTTAATATGAATGTGTAAGAATAAAAATCATTTCTTTCTCAGGAAAATCGAACCAATACAATTGAAAATTTTAATTTTAAATAAAATTAGAAAATTGATTAATTAATAATATATTATATAAATTAGTAGAAATTAGCTTTAGATGGAAAAAGTAAGATAATAAGTATATACTAGCACAACCACTTTAAAAATGTAGTCGATAAATACTTATAGACATATATCAACCGCATTTATTAATAATAATTATTATTATTATTAATTATAATTACAATTATAATTAAAAATTTATTAATTAATAATATATATTTTTTGTAAATTTAGTAGTATCTTACTATTCATTCAATATTGACAAAATGCACATTACATCAATATATAATTTTGTTAACCTCAACTTGCCTGTAGGAAACTAGGTTTATTGCTCATCTTAAAGAGTTATAGGTCATCCAAAACTTAAAGAGTTTAAAGCGATCTCTTGCTATCCTTAGAGGTCCATTGTCTATCTTAACATATATAAACATATAAAAAAAGTAAATGCTATCCGTAGTATCTATATCAACAAAAGGCAGGAATTTAGAATATTAAGTCTTCTGATGATTCAATAGGTGTCGAGTCCTTAACACTCGACCCGGGCATGTCAACCTGGTGCAAATTTTGGAGCTGTCCTTCAATTCGTCCTAGACAGACGGTCTGGTGATGCTGCTATAGATGGATCTCTTGAATGTCTTTGTGGATTTCCACTAAAATTGAGGCAGCCTGTGGACCCCCCCCAATCTCTTGCACTGTTACAATCACCTTAGCCAATAAAAATTTCAGGGTCGAGTAAATACGAATAAACTGTTGAAAAAGACACAGTCTACTACGAGTATTACCAGGATTCATTAGAATTGGATCTATGTCTTCCTCACAAATGTCTTCTTCAACCCTAGTTTTGACATCATGTTCCAACCCAAAAATCAGAGATTTAACTTGGCTGGGTGTTCCTTTTGAATAAACCTGAAATAGATTCTCCATAATTTCTTTCCCAGACTTCTGTCTTCTTCTTCTTGTACCTGCTTTAGCCTTCCCTGTGTCTTTACCTTCCTTTCTACCTGACTGTGCTTTAACTGTTTTGACTTGGAATCGGTCTCCCAACAAATATGTGTTCACCCAGCGCCACACTAGGATATTGACCCGACGTGCAATGGCATGCAGGTGAAAATTTCTAGGAAGACTTGCAGAAGAACACAACATAACAATATCAAGGTCAAAAAGGTGGTTTACGAGGATGTTATGCTGACTGGGAGCATCAGACGTCTGTCAACCTGGCCATAATTTATTTTCGACTTCATAATTAGAGACTCGCTTCCATTCAGACAGGTTGCAGCCTTCTGAATGTCATTATGCTTACCCTTCCCAATATTAACCCAAACCTTAAAATTTAAGACAAGACAAGAAAGAACCCCAGTACTCTTTACAATGACTCCCTTACAAACCCAAACCAAAGAAGAGATAACTTCCCCTACCAGCCTGAGACTTATTTTGCTGGTTTTGCTCTCATTAGTGTCACTACTGATATTGACCGAGCCGCTAACACCCCTACTGCCTAAACTAGTATTACCATTCTTAACCAAACTTCTAACTGGAAATTTATCATTATAGGACATGTGCTCAATTTCCCATAATTTCCCAACACCATCAAAACCATTGCAAAAGTAAGTATGAAAATTTCCAGCAGTAATTGCAATAGGGCCATGCAGAGGACAAAAATATGCAAGAGGGATATGAAACAAGCTTTCATAACATAGAGGATGACAACAAGGGATGCAAAACGAACATGCAATGTCTTCAATATGACATGCAAGTGTTACATACAAATGTAATTCAATGTGATACAGACATGGAGAGTGAAAAGGGGAATTTAATTGACGAAGGTCATGGTATTGCATCACTGCCTCCTCTGTCATTTCCATGCCCAGAAGATGAAGCAAAAACCAATCATCTAAGTGTAGAGCTGAAGTAGATTCATGCAAATTGACCAGAACCAACTTACAAAACTCAATGAAGACCCAAAAATCAGACATTCAAATCTTATCAGTTGTTTCAGACCCCATCCCATTTCTCTTAACCAACCCATGGTTATTGGGGGACTAGTAAACAATCATTCCAAACAAAGACCGAAGAACCATAACATACAAACCAACAATTATCTTCATCGTAGAGGTAAAATTACCATGGATAAAACTAAATACATACTCACGCAGATGACACACCGATATTTTCAGAGCCCATAACTGATCCTCTGTCTTCTTCCCGGTGTTTTGTATTCCACGTTCTGCTATACTCCAAGACTCGAAAGAGAGAATGTTTTTAACATGCCCCCACATCCTCCCGCACCAGCGTTTTCCCCTAGACCCTCCTGATAAGCCTTACTGCTTGGCAGGTTTCTTAAATGTAATCATTAATCACCGTGAGTGTAGCCGCCCTCCTCTATCAACACGTGTCATGTCCTTCTATTGTTTGGTTGTTGCGTACGGTCACCAATTCGCACCAAGCCACTTCCCACATGGCACCTGGATCAGGGGTTGTGCTTTTGGTTGTTGTCACTTTCCACAATATCTTGTAGAGTATCCAGTACCTTCTCCTATATTTTTTGATCCCAAGAGATATCCAAAACCCTCCCTTGATTGCTACATCCCCAATTTGCAAGCAGATCTGCTGCCGCATTGCCTGATCATCAAACGTGAGATGAAATAATGTAACTAATGCTATGCATAATTTCCTTAATCTCTTGGATGAGTTGAGTTGTTCGCTAACTACAACTAGTGTGCTCCCAACTTTCTCCTCTCTACAAATTTTTGAGTATACTTGTAACCATGGCCAAATCTCCTTCCACCACAAGCCTATGGTAATGTTCTCTTCTTGCAATTATAAGTCCCTGTTTAACCGCGTTGATTTCGGCTTCATTTTTACTGGCATAACCCAACTCCGTAGCATAAATACTTCTTACTTTACCCCGATAATCTCAAAAAAATCTCCTTGCCCCTTCTTGACCTGGATTTCCTTTAGAAGCCCCATCATAATCCAGCGTCAGGAAGCCTTGTTGTGGCGAACTGTACTTATCTTTTACATGGTATGCCATCGGTTTGAGTTTCCATGAGGCCAGGGCTAGAATTTGGGGCTTCAATTTTACCTAAGCCAGGATCCATGCCTCTTGTCCATCCATTGTCCAGTCATCCAGAGCCCATTTTTTAGCTAGTATACTTTCTCTTATGTTTTGAACAATTGTTTTCCAAGTTTCTGTGATTTGTCGTGCCTCTTCTCTAAAAATGTGCCTATTCCTTTCCTTCCAAACTTCCCACATTAGGAAACCTATAGAAATTGACTAGGATCTATTAATGACAGGACTCTAATATCACCCCCGTCTCCAATTTTCAATTGTGTGTTCAACGCTTGTTTTATCTCTATCCATTTGCTAAAATTGTAAGTATAAATTCTACCACATATGGTCAGCACTGGGGCAGTTGTTCAGCAGATGTTCCATAGTTTCAGTGCTTATACCACACATGACACAAGAAAAGGGTCCCAACATCCCTCATCTCTACAATTGGTCCCAGGTGAGAATTCTACCATGACCTACAAGCCATAAAAAGTGTTCAATTTTTGGACAATGCTTATTAGACCAAACTTTCTACCATAGCTTTGAATTTGGAAGTTGAACATTATTAGCTTTAAGTTGTAAGCTTCTTGAATTGTAAACATGATTTTAGTTCTGTATCCCCACCATAGGATGTCATTTCCAGTGACAATAGTTTAATTTTCTAGATTGCAGTTCTTTCTCAAGATTCCCCCACTGTTGAGTCTCTGAAGCATTATGCCAATGTCGTTTTTTCTTCCACTTCCGCCAATACTGATCCGTCTCTGCATCCCAAAAGTAATGATATTTACTTGGTTCGTAAAGAGAAAAATCTCAACAAGGTCTAGTCTACTAAACAATTTCTCTCTTTGCCGAGAAGAGTCCTCCCAAAACCAGGTTGTATTTCCTCCCTTGATTTCCCAAAAACAATGGTTTATGATAAGGTATTGTTTTAAGATGATAAGTTCCAAATTGTAGGGCATTTAGGAGTGTTCTGTAACTTCAATTTATCTACAATACTATACAACATGTCATATTTTCGCTCCCAAATTTTTTTTCTAGAGGTCTCTGCCTCCCTGTAACCACCTCCACCACATCTTTGCTCCCATTACCTGATTGAGTAGATAAGGGTCCCTTAGACCAAGTCCACCCTCATTTTTTGTTTTAATTATAGTTCCCAGAATACTAGAGCCCATTTACGAGTTTCTTGAGATCCTTTCCATGAATGTTTTAAAGATATTAGTCATATCAATACAACTAGTTTTAGGGGCAGCCATCCATGATAGTTGATATATGGGGATAATTAAAGGACCAATTTTACGAGAACCACTTGAATTAGGGAATTGAGAGCTCCAAAGGACCAATTTTGGAGATGAGATTGAATATGGGTAAGAATATTCTTCCAACAAGATACTTAGAGAGAATTACGGTAAAGAGACATTCCACGATATTTCGTGGGAAGGGATCCAATGCTAAACCCTAAAGTGTGAGCGAGAAAGCATTGACACCGAGGGGCGGTATTAAAAAAGAAAACATTTGATTTTTCATTTTTTATAAGGATTCCGGGCACAACCATGAACTCCTTAAGAATAGATAAAATAACTTTCGACCCTCTTAGGGTTGCTTTGCAGAATAGCATAATATCATCAACAAACTGTTGGTGAGATAGGCTAAGGACAATGCCCCATAGATTCAATCCCTTTAAGTATCCTCCAACGACCTTATTTTTGATATATCTCCATATACCTTCAGCAACAATGATAAAGAGAAATAATGATAAAGGATCACCCTGTCTCAGAACCTGAGAGGCATTCAAAGGGTCAGAAAGAGAAAACCAGGATAGATAAACTAGGAGTGGAGATAAAGGATAGAATCTATTGAATCCATCTATGATCGAAACCAAAAGCCTAAAGGATACTATGAAGGTAGGTCCAGCTGAGTTGATCATAAGCTTAGCAAGGTCAAGTTTGATCATCATGCCTTTGGATTTGAGGGTATAGAGAGAATGGATAGCTTCCTAGGTTGTGACAATACCATCAAGGATTTGTCTGCTTTAACAAATCTAGTTTGCTCAAGGGAAATTAGAGCAGGAAAAATTGGTTTGAGACTATTAACCATGATAGTAGAAATAATTTTATATATGAAATTACAAAGGGCTATAGGTCTGAATCCATAAGGAACATCATAATAGTATTGTTTTGGAATCAGCACAATAAAATTCGAATTGAAATCAGGGTATACATGTCTGGTCCTTCGTGATTCCTCAACTAAATCTAAGATATCATTACCCATGAATGGCCATGCTTCCTGATAGAATTCAAATGTAAAATCATTTGGTCCAGTGCCTCATTTTTAGCTAAACCCTTAACAACTTCTTCCACTTCTTCCAGAGTGATTTCCTGAAGTAATGCCAGATTATGTTCTCGGTTAACTACTTGAGGTATGTTCTCCTTTATTCTTTCAATTGCTTCCATTATGTTGTGAATTGGTTCCGTGAGGATGTCACTAAAGTGATCCACCAGCAAAGCCTCCATGTCCTGATGTTGTACTACTCTGTTTCCTTCAAGGTCTTTAAGAGAGAAAATGTGACTGTGATGTCGCCTTTGGATCAAAGTTTTGTGGAAGAAACTATTATTTCTGTCCCCTTCTCTTAACCACTGGATTCTATATTTTTGTTTCCACATTATTTCCTCATGTTTATGACGTTCTTCTAATTTGCTGATGATACTTCCTTCCTCCCTAACAAAGAGCTCTGATCTCCCTTGTAATATCACCTGATTTTGTATTTGCTTCATTTGCCCTTGTAGTTTTTCCTTATCCTGGTGTATATTCCCAAATTCTATTTTTTTCCATTTTTTTTTTTTTATCATTATATCTTTGAGTTGAAGTTGGAAAGAATGCATCATATTCCTTCCTTTAACTCAACTTGCTTCCTACCAGCTCTTGGCTTTGTTAATGAAAGTCAGATCTCTTAACCAAAACACCTCAAATCTAAAAGGCCTCTTCTTATTCCACAATTTCATGTCCACCTCCAAACATATCGACCAGTGGTCAGATCCCATGCATGGAAAGATAGAGGCTTCATAAAAGACATGAGTGCTGATGAGCTCTTCTGATGCTAGAAATATATCCAACCATGACACTATCTGATGTGTCCATCCTCGCCTATTATTCCAACTATATTTACCATTCACTATTGGTATATCTATTAATCACAAATCTATTATCATATCTCTAAACAACTCCATCTCAAGCTCATCTCTCAATATTCCTCCTTTTTTTCCCTCTAAATTGGTGATCATGTTAAAATACCCTCCCAAGAACCAGTATTTCTCATTATGAAGATTTTTCAACATTGTTATACTATCAAGGAATGCTATATTTTCTCCTGGGATATGAGGACCATACACAAAGGAAACAAGAATCCATTCTTTCGTCCTGGTTTGCCTAAAGTACCCTGTTATGATATGAGATAGACGTATCCATCCTTCCACCATAATATCCGCGGGATTCCAAAAAATCGCTATACCACCAACACTTCCTCTCGAATCTATGGGAATTTCTTCATTTCTAGGTTTCAAAATTTTTATAATTTCCTCTAATTGTTGCCCCGAGACTTTAGTTTTCTGAAGGAGTACCACTTGTGATCTCTTTGTTTTCAATCTTTCCTGCAAATATCATTGCTTTCATTTACTGTTAAGGCCCCTCATATTCCAGGAGGTGACTATCATTGGGGAACTTTATGAAGTTGTTGGAATACCGTTAAAAGTGATATTACCCTACCCGAGTTTACTAACATTTGTCCAACCATATGAATAAATTCTTTCTACCTCTCTTTTTCCTCCTTTAGGTTGAGTACTAGTTTCCTAACTATTTCCTTTTGGATTACTGGGTGTGTTTGCATTTCCGCCTGTCTATGTTCTTAGGAAGTTATGTATTGTTCAAAATTTTCTTTATAAAGTGTCTTTTGGTCTTCACGAATAAATCTATCATTTATATTTCGCCATTCTTGCAACAATTTGTACAGAACCATTTCTTCCATATTTAAATCATCTTTCGTTATATCTACTTCCATAGCCGCTTGATTAATTATAATTATAATTGTTAATTATAATTAAAAATTTATTAATTAATAATAATTAATTAGTAATAATAATTAATACTTAACCATTCTTAATAATTACTATATTAATTAGTAATAATTATTAATACTTAACCATTCTTAATAATTAGTAATTGTTTTTCATTAAGAGATAAATATTATAAACAAAATGGATTGATCCTATAACCCATAGTGATATTAACAATAATCAATTAATTATTTAAAATTTTAAATAATTATAATTATAAATAATTCTAATTCTAATTATAATTATAATTTTAATAATTAATAGTAACTATTAATACTTAACACTTATTAATAATTAGAAATTATTGTTCATAAAAAAATAAATATTATAAACAAAATGGATTGATGCTATAAATCATAATGATATTAACAATAATCAATCAATTAATTATAATTATAATTAATTATAATTATTATTAATTAATTCATTTCTATTTGAATTATAATTGTTAAATATAATTATAGCCGAAAATTAATTAATTAATTATAATTATAATTTAAAACTAATTAATTGATTATTAATACTTAACAATTATATAAAAAAGATAAATATTATAAATAAAATGGATTGATGTTATAAACCACAGTGATATTAACAATAATCAATCAATTAATTATAATTTAAATAATAATAATAATAATAATAATAATTATTATTATTATTAAATAAATAATTATTATTATTATTAATTATTAATTCATTCATTATTAACCATGATTAAACATGTTTGACCATGGTTGATTTTCATATCGAAACAATCTTTCTCACAATGTGACATTAGAACATGGTTGAACATGAATGGCCATGGTAGACGATGGTTGAACATGGTTGATTTTCAAATTGAGACAATATTTTCACAATGTGACATTTAACCATGGTTGACCATGATTATAAACCGAAGGTATTGATATTATAAACCTAATGGACTAAAAAACATAAGATATTAATACTAAAAGTGTGACGGATTATAAAACCAAGGGTTTAACACTATGAACCCAAGGTATATAAACCATAATATAAATATTATAAACCCTAAAATAAACATGTTTGACCAACATTGACCATGCTTGATTTTGACATTGACACAATCTTTGTCACAATGTGACATTGGACCATGCTTGACCATGACTGATTTTCATATTGAGACACTCTTAGTCACAAAGTGACATTCAACCATGGTTGACCATGGTTGATTTTTCATAGTGAGACAATCTTTGTCACAATGCGACATTGGACAATGTTTAACCATGGTTGTCATATTGTGACGTTAGACCATGGTTGACCATGATTATAAACCCAAGGGACTAATAAACACAAGAGATTAATACTAAGAGTGTAAGGGATTATGAACCCAAGGGTTGATTTTTATATTAACCATGATTCACCACGGTTGACCATGATTGACCATGGTTGATTTTCATATTGAGACAATCATTATCACAATATGACGTTGCATTATGGTTAACCATGAATGACCATGAATGACCATGGTTGAGCATGGTTAGTTTTCATATTGAGACAATACTTGTGACAATGTGACGTTGGACCATGTTTGACCAAGATTATAAACCCA
Source organism: Pinus albicaulis (assembly GCA_034641835.2). Taxonomy (NCBI): domain Eukaryota; kingdom Viridiplantae; phylum Streptophyta; class Pinopsida; order Pinales; family Pinaceae; genus Pinus; species Pinus albicaulis. The sequence continues at coordinate 691,861,468 of CM076578.1, forward strand.
AGGGATTTATATTAAACCATAGGATTAATATTATAAATACTATGAATAATATTATACCCTAGGAATATGAACCTACAGATTAAATACTATAAACCCAAGGTACACAAACCCTAAGATAAAAAATATAAACCATAAAATAAGCTTGGCTGACCATCGTTGACCTTCGTTGATTTCATATTGACATAATCTTTGCCACAATGCGACGCTGGACCATAGCTGACCATGATTGATTTTCATATTGAGGCAATCTGCGTCACAAAGTGATGTTGGAACATCGTTGACCATGGTTGACTATGGTTGTCATAATGTGGCATTGGACCATGGTTGAGAATGGTTGACCATGATTATAAACCCAAGGAATTGATATTATAAACCCAAGTGACCAATAAACACATGATATTAATGTGCAAGGGATTATAAACCCAAGGGTTTGATACTATAAAACCAAGGTATATAAACCCTAAAATAAACATGGTTGACCACTATTGACCATGGTAGATTTTAATATTGATCCAATCTTTGTCATAATATGAAATTGGACCATGGTTGAGCCTGATTTATTTTTATATTGAGACAATCTCCGTCACAAACCGATGTTCAACGGTGGTTGACCATGGTTGATTTTCGTAGTGAGACAATCTATTAGTGTAAAATCTTTCAGCAAGTGTACCAAAAATAACTTACTTAAGCCACAGGTGATTGATGGACCTAACAACATATATGGTCATCTAATTCTTTAGATTTGTAACAAAATGTTAGAAGAAACTTACAAAATAATAGATTTGTGAAGGAAAAGACATTAAAAAGAAAAAAAAAAACTAACTAATGTAAAATCCCATAGCATAAACAAAGAGGTTTAAAAGAATGAATGATATATTATGATTTTGTTACACCTGGTCAAGGACACTCATATGATGGCTATAGGTCCCCCTCAAATGGGATGGGTCCTTTGGCTGTCCTATATGCTTCAATATTCTGGATCTTTCTCTCTCTTTGATATGTGAAACCCAAAATGTTTATTGAACTCAGATGGGAGCTTGAATGAAAAAAAAATATAATAACGATGATGATGGTGATCATGGTGAGGAATGGACGAAAAACCCTCCTATTTATAATAACATATTGGGTTATTCCAGAAAATGGAAAATAGTAAAATATTATTACCCAGAATCTAGATCTGACCGCTTGGAATATTTTATTATATTTTTTGGAGGAAAAATATATTTAAATTGGTTAAATACCTTTATTTAGAAATAATAAATAAACAGTGATTTATTTATCATTTCAAGGAAGTGGTTAAGGAATAATAAACAAATAATGATTTTTTTAATCATTCCTAAGTGATTTAGTCAAATTTGACAAGGAATATTAACTAAATAATGATTTAATTAATTATTCCTAAAGAAAAATAAAAGAAACAATGATTTGTTTAACAATTTCTCATGATTGGGTCAAATATGAGAAGGAATATTAACTAAATAGTGATTTAATTAATTATTCCTAAAGGAAAATCAAATAAATAATGATTTATTTAATTATTCCTCATGGGGTTTCTTGTTTTAATTAGAAACAACATAATAAAATATGGTTTATCTAGTTATTTCCTATAGTGAAAGAAGTTTTACTATGGTAAAATTGTTCTTACATGGTGTATATTGATCCACTTAGTTAGATATGGCTAAGTGATTATTTTTTGGTGATAACAGATTTCTCCCCAACATATGAGCGTTAGGAGAAAATCATATGACCGAAATACGTTGTAAGAACACAATCACTAGAGCATTATAATTTTGTAGATCTTGCGAGATCCATTTTAATTCCTTAGATCTTGGGGACCTCCCCCCAAGATTCAAATCAATGGTATCATATTTAGGTTACAAATCCATGGGAATAAGGGTTGGAAGCATATTTCAGTTTCAATATTTTGCAGCCATATTGAGAAAACTCCATGCAAGTTTCATGACATCCACAGAGCACTTTCCTAGACAATGCGAGAAGAATTCTTGTTTTTGTTTTTCATTTTTTTGTAGGAATGTTTTGGGAGACGAGTTTGTAGAGAAGATCTAAAAATATTGGTGCAAAATTTTGAGAAACAAAATAGAAGATTTGGATTCCTTCCAAAAAAATAGCCAATTAAAAAAAAAAAAAATCAGTCGAATTGGAGTCCAAATGAGGGAGATATCGTTGATTCAAAATAAAAAATGTTGTAGAATTTTTTTTGACGACAATTCGAGAAATGGTTATACTTTATCTCCCCTTGAAAAATTACCTGATTTAAAAAAATCGGTCGAATCAGAGTCCAGACGAGGGAGTTATCACTGATTATAAATCAATGATTTTTTTATTTTTATTTTTATTTATTTTTATTTTTTTATTTTTTTATTTTTATTTTTTTTGTGATGGCAGGAAAATTGCACTGCGACTCTGAGTTTCCAAATTCTCGAAACAACAATTTCAAACACATGAGAAGATAGATAATGATCATTCTATTTCCAAAAATAGGTTATAATAAATATTTTGAGTTATATTCACCGAGTTATGCCCATTTTAAATATGGAGCAACATTTGGAGCAGGTTCCCTTTGGAGATGTGCCCTCCCACCCCGCCTTAGTAGGAACATGCCTCACATTCATTAGTTTTAGCATAGCAACGTTCGATTTGGGTTATTTGGAGACGTTCCCTCCCACCCCAAGCTATGTAGGCAATTGCTACTTCATCAACAGTCAACATCACGGTTATAATGGGTCAACCAAACAAAATCCCTCTCATCGAAGTGCATTTTCTAGGCCACACACTGTTAGTATCATAGTTGGTAATAAGCATTACAAGGTATCTCTATCTTTGGATCTTCATTTTTCATGGTTCTGGGTCATCCATAAACCCACACTTCATCAAATTCCATTTGCTAGGCCACACACTATTAGCATGATAGTTGGTCACAAGCATTACAGGGTATCTCTATCCTTGGATCTTCGTTTGTCATGGTTATGGGTCATCCATAAATCCACACTTCACTGAAGTCGATTTTCTAGGCCACACACTATCAATATCACAGTGGTTTATAAGCATTACATGGTATCTCTCTCCTCTGATCTACGTTCATCACAATTATGGGTTAACCACACAAAACCCTTATCTTCAGTGGATCTTCATATTCCACAAGGGCTTCTCAGGAGGGAACTTCACGCAATGGGTGTTGGGTATGTGTTATATTCTTTCCACAACTAGCCCCACGTGCAGCAGGGGGGTGGCAGCGTCCCGACAATTTTTTTTTTGGTGTGCGGACCCACTCATAGGCGGACCCACCCATGTTTTGTGCATGAGTTTGCACATGGTTTTGGGGTACGATGGTTTTCGGTCCCTGGTATTTTGTAGATCTTGTCAAGGGAACTAAGGTTATGTTCTAATCCAGGGTTAATGGATTGGGGTTTATGTATGCTTCGGCATGTATATATATGTGTTGTAACACTAAAAGGAATATAATGAAAAATCAAACTGGTCGTCCCGATTTGGGATCCAGGGGAAAATCTCTGTGTTTCTCTGTTTTATGTTTTATGCTCTCGCTATTGTTTATTTTTTGTTATAAGATTCGTTTCTAGATAATTTCTGTTCGGGTTTAAAACCTACATTTGGTATCAAATTTGTTTCGGCTTCAAGGGGACGCCTTTGCTGCTGAGGGTTTTTTGCTTGGGCCTGCGGTAGACCATGTTCAGTGGGAGATCTACGGTATCGATTCTTGCAGTGAAAGAAGATGGCGAGCAGCGGAAAGATAGAGATCGAGAAATTTAATGGTCAGAGTTTTGAGTTGTGGAAGCTCAAGATGGAGGATCTGCTGGTGGATAAAGATCAGTGGATCGCGGTTGATCCAGGTACTAAACCAACGGCAATGTCAGATGAAGACTGGAAGAAACTGGATCGGAAGGCTAAGAGCACAATACGGTTGTGTGTGTCAGATTCAGTATTGTTGAATGTATCTGGGGAAGCTACGGCGAAGAATTTATGGGAAAAACTTGGGACTTTGTACCAATCTAAGTCTCTGGTGAATAAGTTGTTCCTGCGGAAAAAGCTGTATAACCTGAGGATGAAGGATGGAGACTCGGTGACAGAGCATCTGAACGCCTTCAATACTGTGGTAAGTCAGCTGTCATCTGTTGATATTAAAATCTCGGATGAAGATAAGTGCATCAGTTTGTTGTGTTTTCTACCAGACTCGTGGGACAGTCTGGTTATTGCAATAGGTAGCAATACAACTACCTTGAATTTTGATGACATTGTCTCAGCCTTGCTGTCGGAGGAAATGAGATAGAGAAATATGGAGGGTCAAAATGGAGATGCCTTATCTGTACGAGGAAGGTCCCAAAATAGAAACAAGAATAAGGTTTCGAGTGGGAGATCTAAATCTAGAGGAAGATCTAAATCTCCTGGAAAGTTTGTAAAGGTGTGCTGGAAATGCGGAAAGGAAGGACACTACAAAAAGGAATGCAGATCTAAAGCTCCTGAGAAAGGAAAGGGATCTGATGAAGCTCCTTCTGCAGAGGCAAAAACCACCTCGGATGAAGTTGGGGATGTGTATTTGGCTTCTTCTTCAAATACACATGTAGATCTTGAGTCATGGTTGATTGACTCAGGTGCATCCTTTCACTTCACTCCCCATAGGGAGTGGTTCTGCGAGTATGAGAAATATGATGGTGGTGATGTCTTCCTAGGGGATGATAGGAAGGCCAGAATCGTCGGACGTGGAAAATTCAAGTTGAAGCTGCAAGGTGGAAGGATTAGAACACTTCCTGGTGTTCTGCATATTCCTACATTGGCCAGAAATCTGATTTCTGTAAGCAAGATGGATGATGCAGGTGTAAAAACAGTGTTCGAGAAAGATGCCTGCAAGATGGTTCGGGGAGCACTGGTATTAATGCGGGGAGTTCGGACTGGAACTCTGTACAAGCTACAAGGTAGCACTATTATTGATGGGTGTAACAGTTTTGTGGTTCCTGAAAGTGGGACGGAAAGTCTAGCTGTCTCTGGAGAAAAGACCATGCTATGGCATCAAAGGCTTGGACATATTGGAGAGAAGGGCCTTCGGATACTGCATAGAGATGGTATGGTAGAAGGTATGTCTAATTGTTCTCTGGATTTCGATTTCTGTGAACATTGTGTATATGGGAAGCAGAATCGGGTGAGTTTTCCTTCTGGTGCTAAGAGGGCAAACAAGATATTAGAACTTGTGCACAGTGATGTGTTTGGAACTGTGTCAGTTCCATCACTGGGAAATTCTGTGTACTATGTTTCATTCATAGATGACTTCTCAAGGAATAAATGGATATATTTCTTGAGGAAGAAATCTGAAGTCTTTGACAAATTTAAAGAATTTAAGGCTCTGGTGGAAAACCAGACAGAGAAGAAGATAAAGGCGCTAAGGACAGATAATGGTGGGGAGTTCTGCAAGAAGGAATTTGAAGAGTTCTGTAAGAAGTGTGGTATAGCACGGCAGAAGACTACTCCATACACACCTCAACAAAATGGAGTTGCAGAAAGAATGAACAGAACGTTGATGGAAAAGGCAAGAAGCATGCTCAGTGGTACCGGGTTAGGACAAGAATTTTGGGCAGAGGCAGTGGAGACTGCATGTTACTTAGTTAACAGATCACCTTCATCAGCGTTGGAGGATAAGACCCCACATGAGGTATGGACTGGTAAGAAACCCTCTCTTTTACATCTAAGGGTATTTGGATGTGATGCATATGTACATGTTCCAAAGGAGAAAAGGACCAAGTTGGATAATAAATCTGAAAGGTGCATCTTTATTGGGTATAAGGATGGTTTAAAGGGTTACAAGCTTTGGAACCCAGAAACAAGGAAGGTTGTGTACAGTAGAGATGTGGTGTTTAGAGAGGTGAAAGATTTTGTTACACATGAAGTCCTACCAAAGGAACCTGAGAAGATAGAGTTTGAGCTAAAGGAGGATGAATCGGACTTTACAACAGAAGAAGATTCAGAAGAGGAAGAGCCACAAACCCCAGCTTTGAGAAGATCAGTTCGGGAAAGAAGGCAACCATAAAGGTATAGTCCATCTGTTTTTTGTTCAGGTTTTGCCTTAACTATAACTGATGATGATCCCAGAACTCTCAGGGAGGCAGTAGATTCAGAGGATGGAAAACTCTGGAAGGAGGCCATGGTTGATGAAATGGCATCCTTGCACAAAAATGAGGCATGGGATCTGGTGGAGTTGCCGGTTGGAAGGAAGCCCATCGGGAGAAAATGGGTGTTTAAGAAGAAGATGAATGTAGAAGGCAAGGTGGAGAAATACAAAGCTCGGTTGGTAGCAAAAGGTTATTCCCAGGTGCTGGGAATTGATTTTGGTGATATTTTTTCTCCTGTTGCCAAATTTACTTCTATTAGATTACTTTTATCTGTTGCTGCTGCATTTGATTTTGAGATAGAAAAGATGGATGTGAAGACAACATTTCTTCATGGGGATCTAGAAGAGGAGATCTACATGAAGCAACCTGAAGGCTTTATGGTGAAGGGTAAGAAAGAACTGGTATGCAGGTTGAAGAAGTCTCTGTATGAGTTAAAACAGTCACCAAGGATGTGGTATCAGAAATTTGATACCTATATACGGGGACTTGGCTTCACCAGAAGCAAGGAGGATCACTGTGTTTATTTTAAATTAATTGGTGACTGTGTTATTTATTTAGTCTTGTATGTGGATGATATGTTGTTGATTGGAAATGACAAAGAAATTATCCAAGATTTGAAGACCCAACTGTTCTCCAAATTCGACATGAAGGATCTTGGTGCTGCAAACTATATTTTGGGCATGGAAATTAAGAGAGAACGGGCAAAGAGGAAGCTCTGGTTAAACCAGAAGAAGTATGTCGAGACTATATTGTAGAGGTTCGTATGCGGGATAGTAAGCCGTTTCAGTTCTTTATTCTATGGAGTGTAAAGTATCTGTGAAGACAGGTGTCCCAAGACACAAGAAGAAGGAGGATATGTCCGTCAACCATATGCAGTGCGGTGGGTAGCTTTGATGTATGCAATAGTGCAGTAGCTTGCTATGGGCCTCATTCCCAATGCGGTGGGAGTATTGAGCAGGTTATGTCAAACCCAGAGAAGGAGCATTGGACAACAGTGAAGCGGGTTTTCAGATATTTACATGGCACTAGTGATTATGGCTTGTGCTACCAGGGAAGACCAGGATTGGAAAGAATGTTGGACATTCGTGGTTTTGTTGATGCAGACTGGGCTGGAGATCTGGACCAAAGAAGATCTACAAGTGGGTATGTGTTTAGCTTATTTGGAGGTGCAATCAGTTGGATGAGTAAAAGACAGTCTGTAGTGGCTCTTTCAACTACAGAGGCAGAATACATAGCAGCCACTCATGCAAGCAAGGAAGCAATTTGGTTATAGATATTGTGTTCAAGTATGGGGTTGGTACAGCAAGCTATAAGGATAGACTGTGATAGCCAAAGTGCAATTTTCTTGGCTAAGAACCCTGCTTATCATTCAAAGACAAAGCACATTGATGTTCAATATCACTTTGTTAGAGATATGGTTGAGGCTAAAAGGGTGTTGCTGGTAAAGGTGGAAACTTTGAAGAATGTTGCAGATGCATTGACGAAGTCTGTGAGCACTCAGAAGTTCTCTTGGTGTAGAGAAACAATGGGTGTTGAAAAATTGGGCCAATGACTAAGCTCTCCTGTGGCCCCTTGTGGAAAGAAAACAACAAGTGGGAGAATGTTGGGTGAGTGTTATATTCTTTCCACGATTATCCCCACGCTGTACATTTATTGTGAGTGCGACAAGGATGTGAACCCCATATCAAGGAACTGGTATTCCCAGTCACAGTCCACTTTACCCGGACCTGCTAAGAGCGGACCCACCCATGTTTTGTGCATGAGTTTGCACATGGTTTGGGGGTGCGATGGTTTTCGGCCCTTGGTATTTTGTAGATCCGGTCAAGGGAACTACGGTTATGTTCTAATCCAGGGTTAATGGATTAGGGTTTATGTATGCTTCGGCATGTATATATATGTGTTGTAACACTAAAAGGAATAATAATGAAAAATCAAGTTGGTCGTCCCGATTTTGGATCCAGGGGAAAATCTCTGTGTTTATCTATTTTATGTTTTATCCTCTTGATATTGTTTATTTTATGTTATAAGATTCGTGTGTAGATAATTTTTGTTCAGGGTTAAAAACTACAATGGGGATAATTTATTCTTAAGGAGAGAGGAATGATCCAAATGAAAAGTGGCCTACATCTATGGTATTCATCCACCCATGGTATTGTAAGTGACATCTATCCATGGTATTCATTCACCCATGGTATGTATCCACCCATGATATACATCCACACATAGAATTTACCCATGGTATTGTAAGTGGTATCTACCCATGGTATTGACACATGGTATCCACCTATGGTATCTACCCATGGTATGGTAACTCAAAAAAGGCTATAAATAACAAGCCTCACTTTGTAAAAGGACAGATTGTCCACCACAATGTAGCTTCTACAATTATTCTCTATTTTTAGTAAAACATTTTTTTTTGGTTTTATTTACTGTGTGTTCTCTCCTTTTTGTTGCGGCATTCTAATTTTGTAGATCATTCCAGATCCATTTCAATTTTTTATATCTTGGGGACCTCCCCCCAAGATCCAGATCAGAGTACATGACCTCAATGAGGTAAGGGAGGCATATGCAGACCCACCGAGATAACTATGTACAAATAATAATGATGAGCCCAACAATGTGGGACGGAGCTACAAAATACATGATACATGATACATAACATGTTGGCATTAATGGGACATAACATAATATAATGGATCCTATATATGTAATGCACATGTAAAAATAAATTCTAGGACTGAATACAATAAAATATGAGTACATGAGACATAATGCCCCTCCATATAACAGGGGGAGCTGGGACCACAACCAAAGAAGCCCTTCTGAAAAAGAAAGGGCTTTGAAGATCTGAATGGATCATCTGAATCAAATATGCATGTTGTGGGTGCTGCAAGCGACTAGAACCAAACCCAACAAACCTATAGAACTACATCTAAGGCTGGAGCATGATCTGAGGTCATCTGGGCATATAGGGGGATACTTGGAGGGCCATCCCCCCATGAGGTATGAAACATCTCACACATACTTGGGAATCAATGGCACATGTTGTTGGATCAACGAACCATCAAGTGTACGATTCTCAATCATGAGATAATGAGCTGGGGTTGAGCACATGAGAAACAACCAAGTAAAAGGAAATAATGATTCCCTTCGCTTGATTTGAGGTACTGAACAATGATGAAAGCTAGAACCAAGGAACATCACCCTTTAGACCATTATTTTGGAATGAATGTGCTGAGGTCGATAGAATAGGGCCTTCCATAGCTGAGGCAATAAGGAATCCTCAAATAACGCGCGAGGGTTGATAGTAGAATGACTGATGCACTGCCACCGGGGATAACGATGGAAGGAGGGAAGCTGAGAGGCAGACTCATGACCTCCCTTGTCAAAGCATAAAATGCATGGTTGACCTGACATCGAATGAATCAATTCCGAAGGGGATGATGACATAAAGTAAAACTGGAGGCCAAAAATGGGCAACACGGGATGAATGCAACACAAATATGGATGGAATACTATAACATGAGATAATGGGACTTGAGACAAACTCCATGAATGCGAGGATGACTCAAATCTGAACAAGGGTGACTTGATGATGCTGCCACATAGGGTAGGCACAGGGGGACCATAAAAACATGAGTAAATAATGGTTACTCATGATGAAAACTGATACACAAGATGACAATTGCTAAGGAAAAGTGGTACCAAAGTACAAGTGGCTCATATGAAGAATTTCGGTTTAAATTGGCGGAAAAGTGAAACTTCATGGAAAAAATGGCTTCAAACAAACAAATTACCAAAAATAGAGAAAGAAACATTATGAAACATTATAATACTCTATGAGATCTTTCCAACGGTGTTGGTGGTTCATCGAACTGAGCTACAGTTTGGTCGCAACGGGTGACATAAAAACTAGGGTTTTCCTATAAAGGGAATTTTTCCTCAAATTTCAATTCATTTTCCAAGTGAGCTGTGGTGAATTTGGAGAGGAGGAAAAGGCCCTAAATATTGTGGAGATCATAAAATATAAACAAACCATCGGAATGAGGATCTGTCAGTTGGAGGTAGGTGGCCTAACCTTACTCTTTACTTCAAGTGGATTACTTTTTTATATTAGGGTCTCAACTCTCACTAGGAGACTGTTGATCATCCTCATAGTCGACTCACACTTTTTGGTGCCTGTTCTATGTTCTAGATAATAGATAAGGGAAAAAAAGGTGCAATATTGCAGTTTTGAAGGAAAAACTTGTGCTCTGGACTGAAGGTAGGGATTGGTTTTTTGGCCTAGTGAGGGATGAGAAAAAGTTGGTTTGATGATGATCTTTATCTCTAAACTGGAAAACAAGATGGTGCTTGTAGGTATGGCAGAGGCAAAGATTGATTGGCATGAATGAGACTTGGACACTCTTCAGACTGAGATTCAGGGGAACCAGGAAGTGAGAGGAGCATTAGCTCATTATGGGGTTCTCAAGTTGTTGGAGAATCCACCGATGAGGGAAGGTGAGCCATTTCTATCAAGGATTATGAACTATTGGGACCTAAAATAGGAGGACTTATAGTGCAGGGGCAGAGTATTGAGCTCACGATCAGGGATATCTATTTTTTGATTATATTGCCCCACTTGGGGGTTGTATGGGATATACAATGAGTGTTGCCTCATGGGAGGCATATAGGAGAGTTTGCGGAGCGCCATTTTTGACTAGGTGGTCATGAAAAGGGCACGACCATCCCTTTCGAGGACCTCAAGCTCTTAGAGCTGTCACTGTAGCAGCATTGTGGATATTGGGAAGCCAGACATTCCATCATCCGACGAGGGGGAAAATGATGTTGGTATAGAGGTTTTTGAGAGGGACCTACTATGGGTGGGTGTCGATGATGTTTTCATCATTGAAATGAAAACTGTCACTATGCAGGTGATGAGTCAATGAGATTTGTTCATTTGGGATAGTTTTATGCTCCTTCTTTGGGAAGATCCCGATGAGCCATCCACACATGCAGATCTGAGATGGGGGCCCATAGGTACACAAGATGTGTTGCTAGGGAAGATACTATGACGAGGTGGAGGAGGGGGAGTCAGACAAATGTTATGATTAGAGTTTTTCAGTCATTGGTATCAGATGTCACTCTACATAAATGAAAATCCATACAGTGGTATGAAATTTCAGGGTGATCCTAACTTGCCACTTCCGCTGGGACGAGCATGGTGTCTAGATGGTAAGTGAAAGTTTCTATTTTGGTTGCGTGTAAATTTTTTAGAATATGTATGTGGTATTCATTCTTAACTTATGGTATGTAGATATAGTACCAGTAGAACTGGAAAAATATGCAGTAGGATCCGCAATGCCCGGGGTTGTAGAATAGAGTGGATCAACATCACACTAAAGAATAGAATATGAGGCTATGCTAGAGGATCTATAGATGTGATGTTGTACTAACCAGGGTATCAGAGCATAGGTGTCATGAGATATAATATCAGGATACTGATGAGTGTACAGGTCTTCCCTGAGATTGGCGAGGGATCATGCAGCACATGGCGATGGTCGGTCAGGTCGTGTGGGATCTACGAGCTAATGATGCGGAACCATTGGCCCAGGAGCCTCCAGATAGTGATTATTTATAGGGACATGTGGGTCCCCTTTTTTTTTTGTAACATGTTATGGGCATGTCAGATGTATTTAGAGTAGTGGACTCATGACACTTATGTATTTTTGTGACAATACATAATATGGATATGCATCTTTTTATATGAAGATTGTGTTTTTCCATTTGTTTATGGTTGTCATCTATTATATGAATGTATAAATGCCAGTATAGAATGTTATTTTCAATGGTATCTACATAACGATTTTGTGCTCTAGGAACATGATTGAATGTAATGGATTCAAATTCATGTACTAAAAGCTTCACTCATAGATATTTTCTAAATAGGGAAGGTTTATGTACACGATAAACGCCATTAAATTGCATGACAAGTGGCAAGGAATCTAAACAAACATGAATATTGAGGATGAGATGATAAAGGGCATTGACTAACAAACCTATCACTACATAATATTCAGTGTGGTTATTGGTGGCAGGTCCAATGTATACGCTGTTGGAGTGAACTAATGAATGCAAAGGGGTAAAAATGGCCCAAGCTGCTGAGGCCAATTTCTTGGAAAAACAACTCACACCGTCAGCGTGGCCGATATATGGTGTGGATGATGGATCCATCTGAAAGGCGCCAAAAGATAAAAAATGAGATGGTGGTGAATGTAAGCTACCTAAAAAATAAAAAGAAACAAATACAAGAACTTTTATGGGAAAAGTAAAGTGCACTGCGAGGGTTAGGAAGGAGTTTGCCTTCAAAATCCTCTAAAAGGTATGCCCCCTTGCCCAAATACGTACGAATGATGTAAGGTCCTAGCCATAATGGTTCAAAATTTTTGTTGCCAAAAACATCATGAGCTTGATGATACACAAGAACAAGGTTGCCTTCATGAAAGGTATGAGGGTGGAATTTTCGGTCATATTGGGCTTTGGTGTGCTTTTTCCCACTTCGATGGTTAGAAGTGAAACAATATGGTATTCATTGGCACGCTCAAGCATGATAAGTCGTTGTTCTAAAGGTGGAGTGTCTAGGAAGATTTCAAGGGAAAGGTGAAGGGATGGGATTTCAAACTTGATTGGAACGATGAAATCTTCTCCAAAATCAAGGTGGAAAGGAGTAAACCTAGTTCCAGTTTTAACAAAGGTTCTATAAGCCCAAATATTTGGTAAAAGCTTAAGGTTCCAGTTGGTTTTGTGATTTTTCACCATCTGCTGAAGAATGGTTTTAAGTATTTTATTGACCGCTTCAACTTGTCCATTACCTTGGGGAAATAAGACGATAAATATTGGTGCTCAAAGCCCAACAGAGAGGATATCTCACACCATATCTCATCTTCAAAATGTCGGCCATTGTCATAGACCAATTTTTTCAGATCCCCGAAATGAGCGATAACATGGTTAAAGAAAAAGAGGGTCATGGTAGCCGCAGTGTTATTCAACGTTGGCATAGCCTCAACCTATTTGGTGAAATAGTCAATGACCACGATAATATACTTGTGGTTATTAGCAGACGGGGGTCGAAACTCCATAAATTCAATAGCCCATTTGGATAAATGACCAACTAATATGACAATATCGAGGGGAGTAGGTGGAGCTCTCACCTTTGGGGCAAATAACTAGAAATTGGGAGAGTGTTTGACTACCTCAATGCAATCACCAAATAGAGAAGGCCAAAAATAACTATCACGCATGAATTTCTAAGTAGTGGCCATACTAGGGAGGTGGCCACCACAAGCGACAAATTCAACATGAGTGAGACAATGACGGAGGAAAATATCAACAACCCGACGATAGAGATCATCATTGATGAGAAGGTAGGGAGGGGCTTGGTGTCATATACATCATCAATCATCACGATTGAGATGGGGGGGGGTTAATTTTTTGGTACACATATATGTAAAGATGTCACTATACAAGGGATCATCTGAAGTGATGGAAAACAAAATTTCATTGGGTAAATCATCATCAACCGGCGGATCACGCACACCAGTAGGAAATTTAGAAATAAGTTCGGCGAGGGAAAATAATTTCTTTCTCCTTAGTGTGACGAATTCAAGATCAAATTCCTGGAGTATAGCAATCCAATGAGCATATTTACCATTAATGATTTTTCAACTTGACAGGAAACACATGGGGTTGGAATTGGTCATGACCTTGGTAGTACAAGTAAGGATATAATGATGAATTTTTTGGACTGAGAACACAGCAACCATCGCTAGTTTCTCTTCGTGTGAATAGGACATAGGGGGATAAATGAGGTTCTTACTGACATAATACATGACATGCTCGATTCTGGCAGCATCTTCCTAGATGAGGACCCCAGCGACCGAGTGGGAAGAAGCTGAGATATAAAGGATGAAGTCCCCATCAAAGTTAGGTGGACTAATCAAGGGAGCGAAAGTGAGGGAAAATTTCAGGGCATAAAAATACAGTTGAGCATAATCATCCCAAACAAATGGAATGATAGATCGAAGGAGTCTAGGAAACCCATGCGTGGTGGTGGAATAGTCAGGTATGAACGGATAAAGGAATTTAGCTTTCCCTTGGAGGCTTTGTAACTGGCGTAAGGTATGAGAGGGGGGGGGGAGTTTAAGATTGGTTTGAAATGTGAGAGGATCAAGATTTATACCAGCTTTGGACATGATGAAGGCCAAGAGATGGCTGGAAGGAACGCAAAAGAAACATTTCAGCAAGTTAAGGTGGAGATTATACTTGTGACATCGGAGGAAAGTGGTACGTAAATACTGAATACGTTGTGCCTAAAGCCTAGAATGAGAACTGAGGTCTTCAAGGTAAGCAAGGATAAGATGAGCCAAGTCATGGAAGAAGTAAGACATGGACCACTAAAACGTGGCTTCAACATTATTTAAACCGAAAGGCATAACCCTATAGGTGAAATTTCCCCACAGAATAATGAACGTGGTTTTAAGCTGATCGACATGATGGATAGTAATTTGGTTGTATATGAAGAATCCATCCATAAAGGATACAACCTCATGCCCCACACATTCATCAATGATTTTGTCAATAAAGAGTGTGGGGAAGTTATCTTTGGGACAAGCTTTGTTCAGGTTGTGAAAGTCAGTGCAGACATGGATGGTACCTTGTTTCTTAAGAATGGGAACTAGGTTGGATACTCATGTGTTATATTCAATGGATAGATAAATCCATCCTACTTGAGAAAATCGATTTCGGCTTTGATAACCTCACATATGGAAGGATTGATGGGTCTCAAATCTTGACGAACAAGAATGGCATCAGGCAATGTGTCGATATGGTGCTCAACAATGGCAGGATCAAGTCCAGGCATTTTAGAATAAGGCCGGGCGAAAATATCACGAAATTACTTGAATATCTGGGTGTAAGCATCAATTTCTTTCGCGGTACAATGTTCCCCCAAGGTAATGTGTTCTTTGACCCCTATTTTATCAGAAATTTTTATCTTAATGGTAGGAGAGATATTTTCCATGTTTCCTTCTTCGAAAGCATCAGGTGCAGAAATGGTATTTCACTGTGAATGAAGTATTTAGAATTCACAACATACTGTTCATGATTTTTCTGAGGAAGGAAGTACGCACGATGGTGCATATCATCCTGAGGAAAATCAAGGGGTGTTCATGGCTTCCATTATGTCTTCATGAGAATGGAAGATGGGAGAACTAGAGTAAGGGAGACCACTTGATGCAGTGGAGCTATGTGGCACATCATCATAAGAGATATGGTTCACATATGCATCGTAAGGAGGGGTACACAAATAGATAGTAGATGGAACATCTAAAGATGTTGAGACTAGGGTGTTCGACGATGGAGGTTCGAAATAAGTACTATGGGAAGCCCCAGAGGGGTCTTTCTTCAAGGATCTCATGCAGTGCGACATATAGAAAATAGTGACTGAATGGTCTGTCATCTCAACATCATGGGGAGGTATCACAATGGTTGGATTAGAGTCCTCTAATTATGGGGTAATGGTGAAGCCAAAATTTGCAAATAGTGGAGTGAATGATGCACTATGAATGACCTTATTTCATGAAGCGCCTAAAGGGTATTACGAAAGTCTTCGAGACAACAAAAGTGGTGGAATAGTGGCCATAATTATTACAAAAAACACATGGGTGGTTTGTGTATAACGAATTGTTTCTCTTGGAAAGCTTAGATAAGGCAACATGGACCTCCGCGATGTTAGAGTTAGGAAACGTTTCGTTGACCACAGGTTTGAGATGAGGGAGCTCAGACAGTTATTGGTGGCATCGCCAACAACATCCCACAAATCACATGGTGGAGTATTTTTTGGAGGCTTACGTGGAGCTGGAATTGTTTGGAGAGCCTTGTCGTTAGGTTCCTTCTTTTTGGCTTTCCCCCCCTCTAGAGATGTTTTCGCAACATGAATAGGTTCCTGTTGAGGTTGCAATGGAAATAAAGCAAAGGAAGGGGTCATCGTGACCAGTTGAACTGGGTCAAAGTAGTATATGGTTTGAGTTGATCTTGTGGAGTGTTTTCTAGGGTATCTATGTACCAGACTGGGATCCCCAGGGTAAAAATTGGTAAACTCGACATAGCCATGATAGGCATAGAAAATACTCCAGATGGGGGAAATAAAAATAGTATCTGACCTGAAGGATAATGGCCCTGAAAAACGGCTCTCGAATGATTAAGAATTGGGGGAAATTTTCTTGGTTGAAAAGGATGAGGAGATACACCAGCAAAAGGAGAAGGTCATTGAGGAATTGATCTTGATGTCGGGGTTGAGTGAAAAACAACAAGTTGCAAAGGCGCTCATTGCTAGATCGGTGTACTAGACGGCTTATGATTATCTCATGATGCTTGAAACATGAAAACACTAGATGAGCTGGGCTCAGAAGGGGTAGGTGCTGGACCATATTATTCAACAAGAAATATTGAATCTTTATAGACTCTTGGAGAGACATCAGTGAGAGGCGAGACAAGTTTATTGTCGGTCATCGATGAGATGGTAGACTGGGGTGATGTATAAGACTTCAGATCGTAATATGTCAACTGATTGAAGGTGAAGATATTTCCATTATGGGGAAAGCACATCTTGTAGTGAATTGAATATGCGACAACTGAAATCACATAGGTGTATCTATGACCCATAATAATATTGTAATACAAGGGGGCATCGATGACTTCTATGTCAATACAAATAGTCTTGCCCACAACTGTGATAGGATAATTGCAATACATGCCAAGGGGTTGTGAAGGATAATCGTCCCAAGCGTGTAAAGTGATGGTGGATGGGGACATATCAAGTAACCCAAGTTGTTTTCAAACATTGGCAGACATCACACATGTCAATGCGCCTTGGTATTTGGTACACCGCAAGACAATGGCGTTTCAAATGGCGACTAGTATTTGAAAAGCAACAAATGAGGGTAGAGGGGGATGTTATGACTTGTCAACATCAAAGACGATCAAGAGATCATATAAATGGTATAGAACACCCAGAGAATATAGTAGAGCTTTCCTTTGGGATGGGCACGTCTGTAGAAGTTCTAGCACTGACATGGAAGCAAGAGACTGGACCAAGTCATCTACTATACGGTATGTGTGGGTGGCTTTTGTAGAAGCAGCATTACAACATAATGGCCCTTTGAAGATCTTTGGTATGACCTCTGAATTAGGCTAAGGGATCTATAAGGGACCATTTGTTGTCGGAATATACCAAGTGGACACTTTGGTTATGGATTTAGTTGCAGACTTAGCAGGTTGCTTGTCATACTGGCGTGATTGGGTCTAAAGGTTGACATCGGTGGTATTGACCTCATCAGAGTTCATCATGAGAATATGGCAATCAGTGTGACCAGACTGATGAGGTGGGGGAGCAGACTAACCTTCTAGAGGTTGGGCAGTGATATATCCTTGGTGAGGGAAAGGATTAGTGAGCACAATCGGTTGAGATGGAGCAGTGTTCTGATTGAGTGACACCATGGGTTTTTGTCCTCAAGATGCTGCTTGGGCATCCCAAATTTGATGCATCTGGGGTAAAAGTGGACAATCATGTGTGTAATGACCATATACACCACAACATGCACAAAGATGATTCATACAAATCACCTTGTTCTGCTTGGGTTGATCGCCATGTTGCTGGGTTGTGCTATTTGGCGGGTTCCCTTGGGGTGCATTCAGTTGAGTACCTTAGCAACCCTAGTTACCCCATGGTTGTTGGTTATGTTTTCCTTTACCTTATTTTTTTTCTTCGAATTGGGGGGATTAGTCATTCTCTTCTGAGCATACAGTTGACCTTGAGGAGGCGGTGGATGTGGCAGAGGTTGAGAATGTTTGGGAGTCAGGGGAACTTATGCTTAAGGGGATGGAATGCTAGGAGGTGCATAAGAATAATAAAGATATGGGGAAACATTGTGGTAAACAAGTTGAGAAAAAACTAGCCTTGGTATTTGTTAATGTGGTTTGGAAAATGCATAAGACGTGCTTTGACCAGGATACAAGTTGCCTCAAGGAGGTGGATAAGAGTTGGAGGAACTGGTCCCCCCCTGAGGGTGACCATAACTCATTTGAGGAGGAGCATATGTTGATGGGTGTGAAAGGGATCCAATGATACTTTCAATGGCATGAGATGCCCTTGGTGGAGTGGCACCACCAAGTATAGGAAGGTCTGGTAAAACAATATAAACATAACCTCATTGGGTGTAAATCAAGTCATATTTTTAAGCTTTCTAGAGAGGTTCTTACTCGGTCTGAGGAAAATTAGATGCGAAATCTTTACCTAGGGGTCTATTAGAATTCTAAGAAACCAATATATACACAGTCATCGAATGTAGGATACCTACACATGCTCCTCATTCTATGCCATTTTTGAACATGGCTAGAAAGGCGAGTGGCAGAAGTTTGATGGAATACGGTCAACAACTTGGTACTGGTATCATAGCAAAGGGGAAGCTGGAAATATGACAGAAACGATTTAGCAAGATTCACAAAAGTGGAGTGATATGTAGCGGGTTGGTCAATGTTCCACTTTGCAACATCTCCAGTGAGTGTACATTGGAATAACCAAAGATGTATGGAGTCATCGATGATGGATTTTGATGAACACCACATGTGAAAGGAAAAAAGGTGATTGAAGGAGTCTTATCCACTATTTCTTTCAAATGTAGGAATGTCAGAAGGAAGTTTGGTTGGCATAGCTGGTAAAATAGCATCATCGATAATGGGATCGTTGATTAGCTGGTTAAAATCGAGGAGACTTAGACCAGCCATAAAGGGGAGTAATGGAGTGGAAACAACTGTAGCTATAACGGTTCCACTAGTGGTACTGCCCGGATTGGAACCGAGGACACCACCTTGGGGTTCTACACCAACATTGGTGCCAAACATAGTGGAGATATGAGGATGAGAGGATGCAAAATCAGAGGAAGAAATCAATGAATCAGAATAATCTGAGTCGTAAGAGGGACTCAATTGAGGTTTGGGAGGATTATTTATAACCTGATGGGCTCAATAAATATGTCCTAATGGAAACTGAGGATGGAGTCCTCGGATTCTCGACCATGAAAAATGCCTTGGGGGTGCAATGATGTCAAGACAGAAATGACACTAAATACTAGATAATGATAGAAAAAAATAGTAACAAACATCAAGAAAATAGCTAGTGCAATAGTTCCAAGTATAAAATAACAATTCTATGAGCTACTCTAATGCTAGCAAGCACGACTTATCAAGATAAAAATGACCTCTATCCTAAAGGTGATCTAAATAATCAAACAATCTTAGATTCTATTATTTTAGATGGCCTTTCATGTAGAAAGGTAGGGTAGCGAACCAAATCCTGGGCCACAACTAGTCTGATAAGGAGTTTTGCTAAGATTTTCCACTAAGGTTACCTTCGTCCCACGGGGGTGGTTGAGTCTTGATCTTCTTTGTAAAATGGACAACGAACAGAATTCCCTACCATGGGTTGGGTATCCCCAAGGAGAACCGCTCGCACGATGTCCTAGCATAAACCATCCCGAAACAAGTTTTTGACCCACTTCGGCTTTGACCGCGGGATGGTGAAGGATTTTAAGCTCCCTAGTAACTCAAATTTCTATGTCTCAATGTATGTGATCGATGGGTGTTATTAGAAGCCTATTCGATCAATCCTACAACTAACTACAAAGATTGTTTGTCCCTAATGCCCAAGTGGGCTTAATCTCTGTGAGTTAGATTTATTAAGTGGTGTGTTTAAGTCATCATGGCTTGGTGGTTTGGACTAAGCTGTTGTTCGATTTAGGTTTGAGTGTGTGAAAATGAGTGTTTATTGTGGATGAGTTAATTAATCATGTTTTATGATGATGCCAAGGTGCCGCTAAAATAAAATGATGAAAAATATAAATGAAATTGAAATAATGAAAGTAAAATAAACAATAATTCAAGCATAAAACCCACCCAAATAAGGATCTCAAACAACGGAAATAGGAGAGGAAAACAAGAAACTCAAGACACACTAAAAGGGCCACAAGATCTAATGTCAATGGGACTCGGATCAAATGACTCTATACTGCTATAAATGGTGTAGAAAACAAAAATAAACTAGAGGGGAAATACACTGCAAAAGATAGGACAAAAGCTTTAAAACCCAGGGAAAACAATGGGACCCTATTGGGGTAGGAAAAGAAAAAAATCAAAAGGGATTTTTTGATGCTAAAACAACCCATCTTAAAGGTTTGTAAAAGGAATGGATCAGACCCTGAAATAGTGGTTGAAAGTATTGAAAATCTCACACTACATACTTAGTCGAACTCCTCAAAAAAAGGTGGAAGTGTATTGAAACCATAGGGGGATTGTTTATAATTCAAAGAGACAAACTAAGCATATATGGTCCTGAAACGTGATGAAACAAAGGTCAAACAACCCAAAACATTGCTCTTTGTAAACCCTGAAAATTTCAGAAAAAAATTCTAAATTGCAAGTGCTGACCTGAAACAGGAGGATAACACAGTTTTTGGGCCAAAAAGTGTGATATGGAGGAGGAAAAATAGGTTTGTGGCTGAAAAGTGTGAATTTCCCTCCTTGATTCTTTGGCGGCAGGTTTCGTTAGATTTTCCATCTCTTGTGCAGTTGGTACCTGTGACCTGCGAAAAACACTAGAAAAGTCTCAGAATTTGGAATTTTAACTAAATAAGGGCATAAAAGCTAAAAATAAACATCAAGCGTCTGAAAACCAACTGAAGAAAAACTCTTCTTTATTAAGTTCTTGATCACCCACGAACCTGAATTACACTATCGGAGTCGCCATTTGTTAGTGTAAAATATTTTGGCAAGTGTACCAAAACTACCTTACTTGATGCGTGTAGAAATTTGAATAACTGTTAAATTATTCACCGAGATTATCCTCATCACACACTATTTGAGCTTCATGCATAATACATAACCTCTTCTACTATTGATCATTAATTGCGGAAATATAAACAATCGCATGCGCACATTAAAACCATAAACAATCACACATATAAACACAGTATTTATGGGAAAGATTAAAGCTGAAAACCCCCAACTATCTGTATATTATAATGATAGAGATCATGTAACAATAATTGTACAAACTCCTCACAAGCTCTCAGTACAATCTCCAATTGTTACACACTACACAAGCTCGGATCTAGCAAAACACATGCTCCAATCTGCTCCACCTATTAGCCTGCCTCTACTGCAATCCAAGATTAATAATGGCCCAATCTGAGTTCGAATCCACCTGGTATGCACTGCACAATCCTCATTGGCATCTCCATCAATGTGTGGTGAAAACTCATGCACCAGTATAGTCACAACTGATAGTCACACTTGCTCTTTCACCTACCTCTTCACTGGTCTCCACTGAAACTGTCCATGCACTGAAGTTAACTGATGTATTATTTAGTTGATTTACGAGTTTATAATTAGTGAATTAATTAATAATTAATTCACACTACTCTCACTAGTGTATCTATCAGTTAGACTAGATACAACTAGCTCAACTATGTTTAACTGATTTAAACTGAACACAACTCCATTAACTCCTCAATCAACTCCACCAAACTCTGTCACCTAAGTTCTTCTTGAAGTCTCCATGCAATAGCTCCACTAAACCCCAGATATCATAATTCCTTCACATTAATTTACATGTGCCACATCTGTGCACTTAACTGAAGTGCTCCAAGAGAATAAGATAATGTTTATAGTTCAAATATTATTAAGAGCTAATAATATTCGACATATCTATTTTTAGACTGGCAATCTAAAAATAGATTCCGCCCAATATGTCTAAAAATAGAAGTCCATCTATTTTTTCCGACTTGACCAACCATCCACAAATAGCATCCTGCAACTCATACAACATGATCCATATGTCTAAAAATAGACTTTGCGCCAAAAATAGCCTGCGGGCCCACTTAGTGAAGGCGACTCCTTTCCACTAAGCTCATCATCTTGTTGCAATCTCAACACTCCCTCTCAACAAGATATGGATTATATGCAACCCCTATCCTGCCTCTATGGTATTCGAATTTGCTCCTGGTGAGCACCTTCGTCAAGATATCAGCATCCTGATCCTCCATAGGAATGTATGAAAGTAACATGACCTTCCGCTGCACACAATCTCTGATATGATGATACTGGATGTCAATGTGTTTAGATATATCATGAAATACTGGATTAACCGAGAGTTTGATGCAACTCTGATTATCACAATAAATCACAGTAGGCTCTAAGTGTGAACCGAACAACCCGACCAGGATCTTCCTCATCCATATAGCCTCGCATGCAGCCAAACTCGTTGCCATATACTCGGCCTCTACTGAACTGAGTGCCACGGATCTCTACTTCCTGCTGTACCAAGAAACTGTTGTCGACCCGATACTGAAAATCCCTCCAGATGTGCTCTTTCTGTCCATTGGGCTCCCTGCCCAATCTGCATCCGTGAAGCCACACAGCTTCACCTCATCCGACTGTCTGTACCATAATTCATATCCTGATGTGCCTCTAAGATATCTCAATACATGCTTGCCTGCCTTCCAGAAGAGCTTGGTTGGCTTAACCATAGCTTGTGAAAGCTGGTTAACAGCATAGCATATGTCGGGTCGTGTATTGACCAGATACATAAGCGACCCCACCAACTATCGATAAGCAGTGGCATCCACTACCTCATGGTAGCATCCTCATTCCTTATGCAGGGAAGAGGAGTATCGATAGGCTTGCGTTCATGCATGACAGACTTCTCCGTATCTCAGGGCATACTTACAGAGCATATGATTATCAACTGTATTTTTTGTATTTTGCCAAATTTCAAATTCTAGGAAATAATGAAGGAGGCCCAAGTCCTTCATCTCTCAAACTCTTTTACAGATCCTCCTTGCATGTCAGTATCAACAGTTCATCACCTGTCAAAATCAAATCATCTACATAAAGTAAAATGATTAGCAACTTACCCTCCACCACAATCTGGTATAGGTTCGGATCCGCCTCACTCTTGGAGAATCCAAGTCCGGTGAAATAACTGTCTATCCATGTGTACCAAGCATGAGGTGCTTGTTTCAACCCATACAATGCTCTCTTGAGCCTGCACACATGCGACTCGCTGCTGAAGATCTCGAAACCTTCGGGCTGCTCTATGTACACCTCCTCCTCAATGACTCCATTGAGGAACGCAGTCTTCACATCCATCTGATGAATGTGCCACCCCATCTGCGCTAAGAGAGCAAGAATCGTCCGTATGGAAGAATACCTTGCGACAGGTGCAAAGGTCTCCTCATAATCGATCCCCTCTATCTGTGAGAAGCCTCGGGCAACAAATCTTGCCTTGTACTTCTCCACACTCCTGTCAGCTGCCTGCTTCACTTTGTAGATCCATCTCGAACCCACCACTGATTTCCCCTCTGGTCTCGGGACAATCTCCCATGCACTGTTTCTGACAATCGAATCATACTCTTCCACCATGGCATCTACCCATGCGGGGTCCTCCACAGCTTCCTCGAAAGAGGATGGCTCTGTCACGACACATTTGATCACAAGAGCCATGTATCCAGTGTACCGGACCGGTGATTGTCTTTGTCTGCGCTGTGATGTAGGTGCTCCTACAACCTTCTCTACATCTTGAGCCAGTCGCTCAGCTTCTGTAGTGCGCTTCCACCCTCTGATGGTTGGCGCTGCATGAGTGGTCTCTTCCACTCCATGAAATTCCTCTTGTGGCTGATCCACATCCGGAAGCTCATCCTTAGGAACTAATAGCTCCTCATATGCATGCAAGTGTGGCTCCCTCTCAAGCGAACACTTCATGGCTTTCTCCTCCTGAAATTTGATATCCCGTCGCACAACAGTCTTGCGACTGTCTGGAAAATACACACGATAGTTGTGGGGCATATCAGTGTACCCCAAAAATATCCCAACCTCCGCAGTCGGCTCCAGCTTCTTCCTGGCATCCTTCGTCACATGAATGTAAACAGGTGAACCAAAAATCCTCAAATGGGAAATATCAGGCTTCTTACCAGAAAATGCCTCCTTGGGTGTACTCATGCCAAGTATCATGTGAGGACAACGGTTCTGCACATATACTGCAGTATTGCATGCCTCAGCCCACAAGTGTATGGGAAGGCCCTGATCATGCAACATCGCCCGTGCAGCACCCACGATCGTTCTGTTCTTCCGCTCAGCAACCCCATTCTGCTATGGGTTATGAGGTGCTATGAGCTCTCTTCGAATTCCTTCTGCACTGCAAAATTCCTTGAATTCGCCAGAGATGAATTCACCACCATTGTCGCTCCTAAGAGCCTTCACCTACTTCCCCGATTCTTTCTCAACCAGTGCCTTGAACTCACAGAACTTTGAGTATGTCTCGCTCTTCTTCTGCATGAAGAAGATCCAGCACTTACGAGAAAAATCATCAAAAAATATCACATAATACCTGTGCTTTGCTGTCGAAGCTACTAAGAAAGGTCCACACACGTCTGTGTGAATTCTCTCAAGGATCGTCATGGCGTGACTATCCTTCTCATGAAAGGTGGCTTTCACAAATTTTCCCAAAGTACATCCCTTGCACTGATCTGACTGCGCAAGAGTACCCTTAGGAAGCCCAGTAGAAATCTGCTGCAGTATCTTCAAAGCTCCATGGTGAAGGTGGCCCAATCTCCGGTGCCACAACTCGCCATCATCCCGGCTCACCACTCCTTCTACCTTGCCTGCCATTGCTGCGCAGCCATCTACCTGCAATTGATAAAGGTTCTTAACTCGAACCCCTATCCTCCGGGTCTCACCAGTTGCCTTACTGCGCAGGAAATCCTTTCCCTTGCTAAAGACAACATCATATCCCTTGTCTTCTAACATCGCCACAGAGATAAGATTCTTCTTCAATCCTGGAACATGCATCACTTCCTTCAATACGAAGGGTTTACCGGACTCCCTCTCAAAGGAAATGGTACCGATACCGGTCGCACTGTATCTACCATCATCGCCCATCTCGATGTGCACTCCAAGATCTTTCTCATCCAGATCAGTAAACAAATCTCGATCTCCTGTCATGTGAAAAGACGCACCACTGTCCAGAAACCACACTAAACCCATCACACTTGAGACCAAGCATGTGATCAGTGAAAAATCCAGCTCAAAATACGAGGCTAAGGTCTCTCCAGTTGTAGATCCAGCAGCCTGCTTATTTTTCTTCTTCTGCGGACAATTTGTGGCATAATGTCCGTGTTGGTGACAGTGAAAGCACTTCACCTTAGACATGTCCTGCTTCTTGCCTTTCGCACCGGAATGAGAAGCTTTCTTGCTCTTCCCCTTCTTTGCTTTGGCAGCCAAAGCGCAATTCTCTTCATCAGAGTTCCTTGATGAAGATCCGTCCCTGGTACTCCACCTTATCTCCTCTTGCACAAGATCCGACCAAAGTCGCTCCCATCCTGGAAATTTCTCCCGACCATTGACAGAGTCCTGATAGGAATGCCAACTCTTCGGAAGCCCAAGGAGAGCCAAGCTCACCAAGTCCTCATCATCTATAGTCACCCCCACACTTCCCAGCTCATCCCTGCATTGGATGAACTTCATGAGGTACTTGGGCATACTGTCGCCTTTCTCCATCTTTATGTTTCTGAGTCTATCCTTGAGCGCCAACTTCCTCTGGTCGCTCTTGCTTTGGAATAAATTTGTCAAGGATTTCCACATCAAGAATGGAGAAGCCTTAGCATGAAGGTTGGACACTATGTGATCCTTCACACCCTCCAACAGAATCCTTCGACACTTTTTTGTCTTCTTTTGCCATGCGTCAAGTACGGCAGCATCACTAGAAGTAGGCTATGGAATTTCTGCATCTATGAACTCCTTCAACCCATTGGCATCCAACACCGCCTCCATTTTTGTCCTTCCATGCCATTTAATTTGAGCTACCCTCAAGGGCATACTCCAATCGCAATCCGTTGAAAGATATCTCAACTTCGACACCAAGAAAACACTGCTGCAAATTCGAATTCCACCAGCACAAAACTCAACCGCTTCAATGTTTTGCAATTGCTCCAATGATCAATATCGCTTTGATACCATGTAGAAATTTGAATAACTGTTAAATTATTCACCGAGATTATCCTGATCACACACTATTTGAGCTTCATGCATAATACATAACCTCTTCTACTATTGATCATCAATTTGCGGAAATATAAACAATCACATGCGCACATTAAAACCATAAACAATCACACATATAAACACAGTATTTATGGGAAAGCTTAAAGCTAAAAACCCCCAACTATATGTATATTATAATGATAGATATCATGTAACAATCATTGTACAAACTCCTCACAAGCTCTCGGTACAATCTCCAATTGTTACACACTACACAAGCTCAGATCTAGCAAAACACATGCTCCAATCTGCTCCACCTGTTAGCCTGCCTCTACTGCACAATCCAAGATGAATAATGGCACAATATGAGTTCGAATCCCTCTGGTATGCACTGCGCAATCCTCATTGGAATCTCCATCAATGTGTGGTGCAAACTCATGCACCAGTATTCACAACTGATAGTCACACTGCTCTTTCACCTACCTCTCCACTGGTCTCCACTGAAACTGTCCATGCACTGAAGTTAACTGATGTATTATTTAGTTGATTAATGAGTTAATAATTAGTGAATTAATTAATAGTTAATTCACACTACTCTCACTAGTGTATCAATCGGTTAGACTAGATACAACTAGCTCAACTATGTTTAACTCAGTTAAACTGAACACAACTCCACCAACTACCTCAATAACTCCACCAAACTCTGTCACATGAGTTCTAACTGAAGTATCCATGCAATAGCTCCACTTAACCCTTAGGAATAGCATAATTCCTTCTGTCAGCTCCTGTGCCACATTTGTGCACTTAACTGAAGTGCTCCAAGAGAATAAGATAATGTTTAGAGTCTAAATATTATTAAGAGCTAATAATATTCGACATATCTATTTTTAGACTGGCAATCTAAAAATAGATTCCGCCAGTATGTCTAAAAATAGAAGTCCATCTATTTTTTCCGACTTGACCAACCATCCACAAATAGCATCCTGCAACTCATAGAACATGATCCATATGTCTAAAAATAGACATAGTCTAAAAATAGACTTTGCGCCAAAAATAGCCTGTGGGCCCACTTAGTGAAGGCGACTTCTTTCCACTAAGCTCATCATCTTGTTACAATCTCAATATGAGTCAATGGAGTTTGTTAGTGTAAAATATTTTGACAAGTGTACCAAAAATACCTTACTTAAGACACGAGTGATTGATGGCCCTAACAATAGATATGGCTGTCTAATCCTTCAGATATGAAATAGAAAGTTAGAAGAAACCTGCGAAATAATAGATCTGTGCAAAAAAACACATTAACCAACAAAAAAATTAACTAGTGTAAAATCCCATAGCATAGACAAAGTGATTTAAAAGAATGAATGATATAATATTATTTTGTTACACATGGTGAAGGAGACTCATATGATGGCTATAGGTCCCCCTAAAATGGGATTGGTCCTTTGGCTGTCTTCTATGTTTTAGTATTATGGTTCTTTCTCTCTCATTGATATGTGAAACTCAAAGTGTGTGTTGAACTGAGATGGGAGCTCGAATATAAAAGGAAGATATAATGACAATAATGGTGATTATGGTGAGGAAGGGATGAAAAACCATCCTATTTATAAGAAAATATTGGGTTATTCTAAAAAATGGAAAATAATAAAAATATTATTAAACACAATCTAGATCTAGCCGTTTGGAATATTTTACTATATATTTTGGAGGGAAAATATATTTAGATTGGTTAAATAACTTTATTTAGAAATAATAAACAAACACATGATTTATTTATCATTTCAAGGAAGTAGTTAAGGAATAATAAACAAATAATGATCTGTTTAATCATTCCTAAGTGATTTAGTTATATTTGACAAGGATTATTAACTAAACAATGATTTAATTAATTATTGCTAGAAAAAAATCAAATACATAGTGATTTCTTTAACTATTTCTCATGATTGGGTCAAATATGACAAGGAATATTAACTAAATAGTGATTTAATTAATTAATCCTAGAGGAAAATCAAATATGATAATGAATTATTTAATTATTCCTCATGGGGTTTCTTGTTTTAATTAGAAACAACTTAATAAAATATGGTTTATCGAGTTATTTCCTGTAGTGAAAATTTTTTTACTATGGTAAAATTGGTCTTACATGGTGTTTTTCTACCCACTTAGTTAGATATGGCTAAGCAATCATTTTTTGGTGATAACAAAATATTTATCACAATGCGGCATTGGTCCATGGTTGACTATGGTTTTCATAATGTGATGTTGGACCAAGGGACAATCTTCGTCACAATGTGACCATGATTATTTACCATGCTTGATTTTCATATTGAGACAATATTGGTCACAATATTAAAAGCCCAAGGAATTATAAATCCAAGGGAATAATATTAAACCCAAGGGAATAATATTAAATTAAATACACTTAGAAACGTAAGGGATTAATACTAAAAACCCCAAAACCCAAAGGATAAATATTGTTAACCCAAGGTATATAAACCCTAAAAAAATATGGTCAAACATCGTTTATTTTCATACTAAGACAATATTTGTCAAAATGCGACTATGGTTATTGACGATCATTGACCATGATTGACCATGGTTTATTTTCATATTCGTGCAATCTTTATCACAATGGGATGTTGCATCATGGTTGATGATGGTTGAAAATGATTAACCATGGTTAATGAAGGTTGACCATAGTACATTTTCGTAATGAGATAATATTTGGCACAACATGATGTTGGACCTTGGTTGACCATGATTGACCATGGTTGATTTTTATATTAATCCTAATTCACCATGGTTGACCATGATTGATTTTCATATTGAGACAATATTTGTCACAATGTGATGTTGTACCATGGTTGACCATGATTGACCATGGTTGATGATGGTTGAGCATGGTTAATTTTCATATTAAGACAACCTTTGTGATAATTTGATGTTGGACCATGGTTGACCATGATTATAAACCCAAGGGATTTATATTAAACCCTAAGATCAATATTATAAATCTTATTAATAATATTATACTCTAGGAATATGTACCTACGGGTTAAACACTATAAACCCAAGGTACATAAACCCTAAGATAAATATTATCAAACCTAAAATAAGAATGGTTTACAATCATTGACCTTCATTGAATTTCATATTGACACAATCTTTGTCACAATGCGACGTTGGACTATAGTTGACAATGATTGATTTTCATATTGAGACAATATTCATCACAAAGTGACGTTGGAACATGGTTGACCATGGTTGATTTTCATAGTGACACAATCTATTTTGAAATGCGACATTGGACCATGGTTGACCATGGTTGTCATAATGTGACATTGGGCCAAGGGAAAATCTTCATCAAAATGTGTCCATGATTATTCACCATGGCTGACCATGATTAACCATGGTTGCGAATGGTTGATTTTCATATAGAAAAAATCTTTGTCACAATGTGATATATGACCATGGTTGACCATAGTCGACGACCGTTGACTATGGTTGATTCTAATATGGAGACAACCTTTGCCACAATTTGACGTTAGACCATGGTTGAACATGGTTGAGCATGTTTGACCATATTCAACCATGGTTGACTATATTGAACCATCGTTCATCGCAGTTTATGATGGTTGATCATGGTTGAACATATTCAACTGTCTGATCATGGTTGACCATCGTCTAGCATGGTTTTCCATGTCTTAAACCACAAAAGTCAACACAGTCAACAAAAAAAGTGAATATGGATAAATTTACGATATTACGACATTGGATAAATTTCAATTTAATGTAACATTATGAATTTGGATAGATTTTAGTACTATTATAACATTACAACATGTTTGATTATTAATATTAATAGGAAAATATGTTTGACTGAAGTTGAAGGTTGTTGATTGTCAAACATACTCAAACATAGTTAAACAACTACCCACATTATTAAATGTGATTTACTAGATTTCACAATGTTGCGCTATGACGTTGGATAAATTGCAATTTAATGTAATATTTCAATAATGGTTGTGACATTGTGACCATGTTTGTCAAATTGCAATGTTGGAAACATTTGTGTATGATTCCAACATTGCTATATTACTATTCATTAACTTTATTAATATTAATATTGTTATTATTAAACTTTTTAAATCTTGATAGTTGACAATGAATGGCTTTGGTCATCCATGGTTGACTATGACTAAATGTGATCATGGTCAATTATTTAAACATATACTACAAAAGGTGACATTGTTTAGCTATATTTGACTAATGTGGTTATGGTTGACTAAAATAACTATCTATTATGTAATTTATTAATTACATATTGATGCTTTTTGAACATATTAATTTTAATATGTTAATTAATTAATATTAATGTCAATTAACATTAATATATTAATTTTAGCATTTTTAAATAAATGTTTAAATTAATATATCAATATATTAATTAATATTTCAATATATTAGTTCATAACTATTATAAATAAATGTGTGTGTGGGGTCATTTATCTATAATAATTAATATTAATATAATGTTAAAATATTAATGTAAATATGGTTAAACTAATGTTCAATGTTATCAAATATTCTGAATTATAAATTAGAAAGAAAACCATGAATTATCTCAATAAATCTTAAATGGTAGAGTCGTGGCATTTTTGATGTCAAGTTTCATTTTTCATTTAGCGTAACTTTTTTTTTAAAGCTATATATAAATTACATATACTTATTAAATTGATTTCCAAACAATTTTATTATATCGATTTCCGAATTCATTTTGTTTAGAGAAAACTTATGAACACAATATTTGTGACAATGCAATGTTCGACTTTGGTTGACCATAGTTGACAATGGATAACCATGTTTGATTTTATAAAACATGGTTAACCATAGCTCACCAAAATTGACCATCATTGACCATGGTTGAACATTGTTAACAATAATTATTAATATTGTTAATAATATAAATTAAATATTGTTAATATTATTATTAATCTAAATTAAATATTGTTAAATTTTATTATAAATATTGTTAATTGGTATTATAATTTAATATTTTTAATTAAATATTTATATAAATATGGTTAGTTAATATAAATATTGTTAACTTGTTTATCTTTTACTTATAAATATTATGTCATATCATTTTTTTCATATGGAAAAAAAACACATATTAGTTTATAAATAAATAACAAAACTAAATTAAAAATAATATAATAAATTTTTTTATAAATTTTATATTTAAATGTAAATAAATTTTTACTTCTAAATAATTTAGTGAAAAACAAATTTTACATTTTAAAATTAAATGTATTTTTAATTATAATTAATTTAATGAAAAAATTAAAAAGAATTTCGTATCAAATCTGAATTAAAGAGACCTGAATATTATTCATGAAGCTCTCATTAATCTATCGATGTTTTCTTCGACAACAAATTTTTTTCATGGAAAAAGTTATAAGATATTTATAATTGAGTACATTTTGTTAGGCATTGAGTTATTTTTCTGCGGAACGTGCAACCGGATATGTTGAAGCTTCATATTTTGTTATGGATTACTCAAACACACGTGTTCGACACTTATAAGGAATCGATGACTAATTCTCAATTCTCGAACAAATTGTTCGGTCGTGGACCTCTATCAAATACGTGATAGAGATGAAGTATGTCTTATTTGTTTTGGAGAAATATCTTGATCCCATCTTTCCTCTGTTCTTTTGAATGTGAAAGGAATATTTCTTTTATCGTATCGATCTTTTGTCCATTAACCTACGGGCGATAATTATTGTTTTTCCAAAAATAAATAAATAAGAAAACAACATAGCCACAAGGAAGCCATTGAAGCCACCATGAGTGTGCACACACCATAAGATAGAAGTCTGTAACATGTAAATTTCACGTATATTACATAACTCAACAAATCCAGAGCCAGTGCTGCCATTGAAGGCACCAACATTGTAGGTTCGTTTCGGTTAGATATATTAAATACTTTATTTAAAATTAAAAAATAAATAAATAAATTGAAATTCAATTTCCTATATATAATCACGTACCTTTGATTGGTATTGGTGCAAAAATTGCATCTCCCAACTACGCTGTGTGGCTTCCATGTGGTATGGGGATCCAAACGATTCAAAATGAATGCTTGACTTTTATTTTGAGGAACTTGACAGAGATTTTTCGATCAATTTGCGAGATATTCTTTTCTAAGATTCACACATGCTCGGTAAATATATTCCTACCATAACCGTGCTTCAAATAAATTTTATAAATAAATAAAATGAATTATTGGGACCTAGGGAAAGAGGATCTGGGGGACTGACCTTATCCTGCAGTGAGATTGACATACAGATTGACCATGTTGGGAAAATTGTTGTGGCAATGCGTAGAGCATAACTTCTGACTAGATTGCGGTTCGAGTAAAGAATTGGTAGACATACCCAGAGCCATATGTTTTAATTTCTTTTGAAATTTATGCGACCCTTTATTCAAATCCATTCCACCAAATACCGACCATTACAATAGGCATTGATATCCATGCAATTATTATTAGTCTTTCTCAACATCATGATCAATGCTGACGTATCTATTGACAATTGAAGTTGTGAAACCTAAGTTTATAGTGAGTTACAAGATATTAATAGTTATAAGGTACACGACATTAGAAATTTCAATGTGCCATCCATCATTAAGGCAACTTCTACACACACACAATTTTCCGGTGGTAGGAGTTGAACTCGAACAGCAAAGCTCTTAGCATCATAATGAAGCACCGAAAAAATACGATACATCATCTATAATATATTAACTTGGTAACGCTTTGGATGACCTACATGAATTACTATTTCAAACGGGAGGTACTTGATATAATAGATTGACGGATCGGTATCAAGTTCAAGAATAACAAATAGATGTAAGAACACTACATTTACTCCATGCACTTGAATGGCCATCATCTATAATATATTAACTTGGTAACGCACGGATGACCTCTATGAATGACTATGCAAGCAGTACTTGATATAATAGATTGACGATCGGTATCAAGTTCAAGAATAACAAATAGATGTAAGAACACACCATTACTTCATGCACTTGAATTATGCCATCAATATGATGAGGAGTCTCTATTCAAGGATGAGTTTGCCTTCTAAGTAGGCGCGTCTCTATTCAAGAAACTACCAATTTTGAATTTACTAGAAAATGAAACGCAACCAATTGAGCTACCTTAATGAGCTAAATATTGTATGTGTGGGTGGGAATGAGAATAGAGATGTGCATTTGTAAGCGTGAGGCCATGGAGCGGTTTCAAAACCAAAATTATAACTACGAATATGGATCTTACGAAATGACCTATTTTGAGGTTTAAAATAGGTTTGAATAAAAATGTACAACAATTTTTTTTATAAGAACCAATAAGATTCAAGATGATGATGTCAACCATAGGGGATGATTCACCATTTTTGGAGTAAAAAAGTAAAAATATTAAAAAATAATAAAATAATAAAACTATTTTTTTTCAATTCATATTTTCAACTTATTTCCCTAAGGTTTTACTCAAATTTCAAGTAGGAGTACTTTTTGGATGTAAAATTTAATTTCTCATCCGAGAAGTACCCATGTTGTATACTTTTGATGAAACATGTTATACGAAAAATGAGAAATACATGAAAATACGTGTTTGCAATCACATTTTTCATGTAATTCTCATTTTTCGTGTACTAGGGTCCATCTAAAGTATGCAAAATGAATACTTCTTTGCTGAATAATCAAATTCTATATCCAATGAATTTTCCCGCTCGAAATTTGAATAAACCCATATGGAGATAAGTTGAAAATCCGAGTTGAAAAAGTCATTTTTCCCTTCCAAAATTTGATGATGTAATCTAATATTATTTTATTATTTCCACTGTTATTTTACACTTTCTTGAAGAGGCCTATTTTAAACCTCAAAATTCCCCTAATGTAAAGTTGATACAAATTTATGTTAATAGGGACATTAGAAACATTGAAATATTTTATTTGTGCTTACTAGTAACGTTTTTTTTGTTATTGATATATTATTTGTTTTAAGTTTTACATATCAACTAATTACATATCATGTAATATTAATAATATTATATTTACATGCCATCTGTCAACTCCATATTACATATCTCCCTAATACCAAAATACAATATTTTTTTTTCTTTAAATTACTTTATCTCCATATACAGTTGATGTAAATTTGTTAATTTAGTGGATTCCTAGAGGTTGAGAGGGTTTAATGATAATCTACCCACCTAGGTTCATGTATCGAAATTTTTATTATTATTATTTCTTACTATACTTTGTGTCTCTTTTGAAATAAAAATAAAATTTATCTAAATAAAAATAAAACATTGTCTATATTAAAAAATAAATACATATACATTTTTAAATAGTTTTAATTAAAATTATTGCAATAAGATATAAAGTAGATATGATAAAATATTTCACTCTTACTCTCTACCATAAATAAAATATTTTAATGTCCATGTCAAGTAACTTAACTTTATATCCAATTTACTAAAAGATAAAGTAATTAAATGGAAAAACAAGTTTATATTTTCACTTTTTAATGTGAGGAAGATGCATGGTTTCAATGTAGAACTTATATAAGATATTTGAATATCTATGTTAACTAATTTATTTCAATATCAACTATATATGTGTGTGTGTGTTTATTAATAATAATAAAATATTTGAAAGTAAAAATATCAATTACTTTATGATAAAAATTATAAAATAATGATGTATAATTCATTTAATATGTGATATTTAACAACAACAACAATTATGATGATGCGGGTTATAAATAAAATTTTAATATGAAGAATCAAGTAATATAGAACTACATTTAAACATATATTAGAAACAAAAATATAATTAATGTGCACAATGTCCATAAATAAAATATTTTTTCCATATTAAGTCAACTATGTATATATTATACATAGTTTTAAGAAATTGGAAATTTTTTTTTTTCTCATGGCTAACATTTTACCTTTTGATTTGTTTTTATGAATATTTTGCCAGTTTCTCTAAAATCTTGCAAAGATTTGTTAAAGTTGTAAGTTTAAGTTGTGTAGTCTACACAACCCAAGTGTCCAATGAGATTTTTTAGTAGTTGAATCCATATATTCATTCAAAATGGATCAAATCTCTCAAAGTATAAACATTTCTTTAACATATCTTCGCACTTTAAGAAACTTGATCTCTCTTGGCGTTTTCTAGACTCCTTGTTAAAATATATCATTACTCGTTGTACTCTACAATTTATTTCCAAAGTAGTTATGTTTTTCTTCCCTTTTAATTAAATTTATTAATTTAAAAAAATGACATATGAACCAATGTGATATTAAATGAAAGAAGGTTTTATGGACATGTTCTTTTGATAAACTATGGTATTGGCACATTGTACTCTAACAAAGTCTATTTACATATTAAGAATCTAAAGTGGGGGTAAGTCTCTATAGCTAGGAATCTTGTTACCTGTTTTCTAAAATTTATATATGTTTAACTTTCATATTAATTCTTTTTAATAATAATAATAATAATAAAATTATATTTAATCAATTCTTATAATTTTTTAATTTCATAAATTTCATAAATGTTAATAATAAAATTATATTTAAATAAATAATAAACAATAACAAAACATAATAATGGTAAATAAATAGTAAATAATAAAGGAAACATAATAATAGTAAACCAATAATAAAAAATAAGAAAATATTATAACAATAAATAAATAAAATAATATATAAATGGTAAGAATAAGTAAATTAAAAATAAAATAAAATATGAAAGAGTTAAATTAAGAGAAATATTAAATTAAGTAAAATTTAAAATAAATAAATAAAAGTTGGCATGTTGACACATGGAATGTGTGCGTGCGAATTTCTTTCTATTTTTGGAATAATTTGGTCTGTTTAATGGTCGATGAGGAGGATAAGATTCATTCATTCATCTATTCATTCTCTTGGAAGAAAAATGTTGTTAGACAAAGGATTCCTTGACAATAGTAGTTGATTGAGAGCTTGTGGGTGGTGTAGTTGAGCCCACGGTTGGGTAGAGAGTCGTTCCAAAAAAAATGTTGCGATTAGTGGAATGCAAATAGCGTTTAACTCCAAATTCACAATTAAGAAATACGGTCAATACAGGTAAGCCGTCCCTACTCGTATTTTTGGAAATTCTATGCTAATTGATTAAATAGTTGTGTGTTGATTATTAATCACATAAATTAATGTAATTAGTTGTATTTTTTACTTTGGGGTTGTTACCATACAACGTTTCCACTTTGTGTTACCTCTAAGTAAAATTTTGAGAAAAATACGTAGCTAAATTTATTAATAAATGTATTTGTGGTGAAATTAAAATCAATCCAATTTTAAGTTTTGTTAATTCTCTATACATAACAAACAAAAAAACATTATTATGTTATGTCTTAATTTTCTCTTCATAAAAAATAAATAAATAAATGAATGCTTGCTAAAAGTTCTCATAAATAACATAAATATATTATCATTTTATTCATTAAAAAAAAAACTCGCTTGGACTGCAAGACGCCTGTGGTTCTATTCTTGGAACGCCCATTAATTTCATTTCCACTTAAATCAAAGTCCACCCATGGTTCTATTATTGGAAAAGTGATTTTTTTTGTTTCGTTTCCACTTAAATAAAAGTCCAAGGTATATGAAGGCTAACATGGACCTACATACTAGAATTTGCACAACTGTGCAAAGGTATGTCGGAGGCGTGATGCGATCGCAGTCCGAACGAGAGGTGTGATGCGACCGCAGTCCGAACGAGAGGTGCATTAAATGAGAAGGTTGGACAGATGACCAATTTTGTTTGGTTGGAGGAATAACCAAATGGAAAAATCTAATTGGTTGGAAGGGAGATAGAGAAAGCTTCTCATTGGCTGGAGTGAATAGTATTTGCTCACCCAAAGCCAACAAAAAGAACGCCTCCACGTAATTAATACACAACACCGTAGCTTAGGTTTCAACTTTATTAAACCTTTGAATATTTTTTTATACTAAAAAATATAATGATTAACGGAATATTAAAAGAACATATTTATTTTCAATAAAATTATTAATATTGTTTATTATTTATAAAGAATCTTCTACTTCTTTTCATTCACAATGAATAGCATTGAGTTTGGAACTCCCATTCAATTGAATTTGATGGGAATTATCCTTAAAAGTGTCTATCACAACACACCAATTTCTACGCCAAGACTTGAACATTTTATAAAAATACTTAAATCTAAAAATATTTAATATGAACTTTGACTTGTTGGAATAAGAGGTTTATTTTCCAATTACCACAATAATCAAACGATGTTTTGCATGAGGAAACATATGAAGTGAACTAATAATTTGAAAATTGTATGTTAATGACAAGAAAATGTTTTTTTTAGTATTATGTTATTCTAAATATGTCAACGGGAAAAAAATAATATACAATTAATTTTTACTAAAATATAAATGTGGTGTCATGATATTATTATTATTGTATATTTAATGTTTATTTTATTGATTTTTTAATTATTAATAATAAGTTAAATATTTTGATTATGTTAATTATTATATATTCGTAATTCAATGATAATTATTGATGTATAAAATAAATCACTTGTTTTGGATTAATGAGTTTGGATATCATTATATAGTCATAGTATTGGGATGAAAAATATTACCTTAAAATGAAGGATCATATTGATCATTCTCTAAGGATATCACATCTCTCTCGAACTCATTAATTCACAACTAGTTTATGCTAAGGGTTGTGATCCTTCAGATATCCAAACAAGAGAAATTTTAGCTTAAATTGTGAGAAAATATTTTTGCATAAGCTATCAGTGATAGGGATTACTCATGAAATGGAATTAATGGTTTTGAACATTGATAGGAAGTATATGAGAGACTATAAAATCACACAATAAGATAAGCTTCCCTAGATAACCTATGGAAGTGAAGATGTTGATTATTCAATAAAGATGTGGGATTTATTAATAAAATAAAGAGATTGTTAGCACAAGAAATATACCTCCATATAGTTCACAACTACTACATGAAAGGATAACAAATCTGAAAGATATAAGAATAACTATAAAGAAACAAGGGTTCTAAGAAGGAAAGTTTTACGATTGATTGATAATGTTAGTTGGATAAATTTATCTAGAGAGGAAAGACAAGAGTAACTTACAAATAATGAATGATATCCCTTATCAACTTGGAATGATGATGGTGACTTAAAAAAAAATGAGTACTAAATAGGCACATTGGGTGACTAAAAAAAAAGGTTAAAAAACAAGTGAGAAATCACAAGAAGCAATAACATATCCTAGAACGTGATGGAAGGTTTGGGACTTTAAAGGTATCTTATGAATAAATAACTTCATAGAAAATGGTTGCAAAATCGTAGGATTATCTCCATACGAGAACATGATGAGAATCATTATAAGGTCTATATAAGAATTATGCATATAAGGAAGAAAATATTGGCGACTAACTAATGAAGTGACAAATTATGGTAATAATGATGGTCATTTTGGAGGAACCTGCAAAGTATGATGACATAGATTAAAGAATTAAATCTGTAATGAAATTGATCAATTGGAGGAGATGATTTGTGGGCATGACAACATCAATAATAGTTTTTCCCTCTAATGGGAGAGCCACATTGTAAATTTTTCCATAGGTGACTAACTATATGCATGAATTATGGAAATCAGGATGTATTATTAGGAAATTCTATTATTTTCATGCCTTAAAATAGGGAATGATAAGTGGATTACATTTGATATCCACTTAAATGAATTTATTTATAGGGTATTACCCAAATTGGGGAATAGTAACAATATTTCCAAAGTGTATCAATTTTATACATTTCAAAGAGGAGGAAAAGAAGCCACAATGATTGAATGTGAGAAATTAAGGTTAGTTTGATAATATACCTTGCTTTTATATCAAAAGCACCTTACCCTACCACTGTTCACACATCCTATAAATTTTCATTAGACACATGTCTCAAACAAGACAAAATTAACATATACTTCTACTCAATTTCATGATTCAGAATTACATACATATTCATATCAACATATTCACAAATTTTATGAATTAGTCTTCGATCAAGACTATCTACAGTACTCAAAATCAACCATAATCATTAATTTTAAATTTTAGCTTTCATTCTCAGGCCAACAGTACCCATTAATTTTAATCTCTTTTCCAAGGCCAACTTTCATGACACATGTAGTCTCAAAATATCAACTAAAATAATATATATATATATATATATATATATATATATGTGTGTGTGTGTGTGTGTGTGTGTGTGTGTGTGTGTGTGTGTGTGTGACATTAACATTTGACATATTTTCAATTCATGGTTATCACATTTATGAAATGCATCATAGATATGCATGCAACACAAAACCATTCCATTATAATTGTCCACCTAACATTCGATTGCACGTGCAAACAATCAACATACAGTCCATGGGATTCTCCATCTAATAATAAATTAGATCAATAGAAATAAACTATGCTATGCAACACAAGAAACACAAGGATTTCCCTAAATCCGTCATATCATATAAAACCTCAAATGCACAACTATTCCAAGCATGTAGGAATACAACAATTGTTTAGTAGTGATGGTAGTCTTCAAAAATCATGCACAAAACCATGAAAATGGTTCTTTCAGTACCAAAGAATCAACAAAAATTTGTGGTCACAACAATATACTGTCCATACATTCAAGGTGCCTCATAGTAAACACATGCAATCCCATTGCATTTAACAATCATGCTAGAAGCATCCTTGCAGTCGATATGCAATTCCACTATTCAATGCTATTAATATCTTGAAACCAACTTTTAATTTAGTTATTATGATAATAGCTAGAGCTTCACACGTTTCCAAAGGTCCAAATATTGAACCTCCTGCTCTATTAATTCTACATAAGGGCACCAAATTTATTCCCAAAGGTATAGTCTTGAACCTTTGTCTTCATTTCTTCTGTGATGGAGCCCAACCAGTAAAAGTGTGGAGCCTAGATCTTATCCCACATTGTAACATACCCCCTTACCACCCATAGATTGCACTAAGGGTAGATGGAGGTAGTTTCCATGCTAACCCAACCTCCATAGTCTAGTAATGGAAACAAGGTCACAAAATTTATTCATATTTAAACTCTTTGAAACCAAAAATAAAAATCATCATTGTGTTTGTCTCGACGAGACGTTTATGAAGATACTCAATTTAACCTATGGATCAAAAGTTACGACCATTTAAAGATAAGTCTATTAAATGCTACCATGCCATCTTGCTGGCCACTTGGTCCCCACATGGTGCCCATGTTTCCATTTCACCACCTTGGAAATTTCTCGTGGAAAGGCGTAACTCCACATACTTTAACATAGAGAGGGGTCGATTGCCAAATATGGTAACCTCCCACCCCTTCCCCCCATTGAGGCCCGACCTCCAACCTGTCGAACTAGTTAATGAGTGGTCGACCTTGATCTTGGGGACATCCTGTTGACCATTTTAATCGTGACTTATCTAGACCTTGAACAAATTGGACTTGGGCCCCTTGGTTGGGCTTGGTGTTTGTGTTTGCTACATTAGTATGTCCACTAGAATTGATGTCTGCATGATGTCTCTGGTCCACTGGGGCCCTTCGGGTCAGCTTGGTGTTTGTGTTTGCTACATTAGTATGTCCACTAGAATTGATGTCTGCATGATGTCTCTGGTCCACTTGGCCTCCTTTGGGAGTTCCATATGCCATTCATTTTTTACCCATTTGGACTAAGAAATAGTTTAGTCAAGGTGCCATGTGTCATGCCACATGGGTTCCATGTCATTGTCTTGTCCAGGTCACTCACCACTTTAGCCATGGGTCCCACCCACGGCTCTAACCCTTAAACCTGCTCAATCCTACGATGGTAATGGGCCTAGGAGATCAATGGTCGATATTAATTACAAACACCCCCCCCAAGTGTTGCTAGGGGTGGGGGTCCGCATTCATGGTTCCACTGCATTATTTTTCTCGTAGTACTATATGACCCTCATACTCTGTGATAATATGATAGTGACTATTAAATGTGGAACCCCACCCTCCTTGTTGACATAATAGGGGGAAGGGGGAGAAGTTTTTCACTCGAACATAATTGTTTGATTAACAACCTTTTTCAACCATTGAGCATGACCAATAATAACGTTCCAGCCCTTGGTCTAACGCCGAACCATACGAACCCTTCTCGTGGTTCCTTCAAGATTTTTTTGGCCCTGTGTTGTATATATATATATTATCCTCCTCTTTAGTTCTTGGTCATAGTGCTAGTCCTATGGACTATGGGCGTAAGCCCTCTAACTTTTGAATACTCATCCCATGTGACATGTATATTTACAGGGATATGAACAAAAAAAACCATTAGTTGTGCCCATTCCTTGGGTTTCACCTTATGCTTAATGAAGGGAGAGACTCTTATCCCTATGCATGCATATACATACAAAGTACCAATCGAAGCGACTCAACCAATTGGATTACCTCGACTAGTCAAGACTAGTCGAAGAGAATAAACCAATTGACTTACCTGGATTGGATAAAATCAGTCAAATCGACTTGACCTAGTTGAAAAGGCCTAACCTATCAATTTTTCCTTGATAAAAAACAAAATCAATGAATTGAACTAACTAGTCGACTTATCTCAACTAGAGAGGACAAGACTAGTCAAGACAATCTTAACCACTCAACTTGGCTCGACTCAACCAATTAGTTGAAACCTCTATATAGATTGACAATCAAGCTGAACAATGCTCTCGAGCCATACATGAATTAAACATTCCTCATAAATTGCACAGACGTTAGCATTACACATTTATATTTAAGTCAACATTCCTTAGCATAATACAGGAACTGAACAAAGAGAGGAATTGAACCAATTCCTTAGAGAATAGTAACGATCCACCATTATCAATATTATAGGGTAAAACATTCCATGCATGAAAATGGTATTAATGTATCCCAATACATATTCATATAGGATTATTTGGCACATAAGGCATAAGAAACACTTGTTTTGTAACGAAAGATTAGGCAATTGAGATTGGGACTCTAAATCTCCACCCAACCTTAGACAGGTTGCAGCTAAATATTTACTGCAACTCTCACCCCTGAGCCAGATTCTAAAGTTGAGGAGGAGATATCAACTGATAGATTTCCCTAATCTTCATGTCATTATAGCAACACAGTGCTTTCCGTCGTTAATATCTTGTGCTTGACTTCCTCATCCTTTTTCTCTCTAGGGTATTTGACTGTATCCTTTTTTATTTCTATGTAAGGGGTCTACTTTTATAACACGATGGATCTCTATTTTTTCCTCTTGCTCCCTCTATAGATGTCAACTTTCTCCCCTCGATACTTCCTTACACACATACACATATACCCAGAGCCATCTTCCTCCAATAATCCTCTCACTAATGTTGTTGCCACTCCCTCTGGGGTGTGTGGCATACATGATTCGTCACTTCCCTTTCCATCTCGATCATGATGGTTCTATTTTGATGTCATTGTTGGGATGTTGCTACGACAATCAGATGTGACTCTAATGTCGTATGGAAGGAGGAAGTTATCATCAGGATTGTCCTAAGTCTGCTTGAGCTTAGAAACCCATTGGATAGATTTCTTATGAAAAGGTGGCTCTAATCCTCAACCCCTCCCCATGGGATTTGAACCAGTGACCTGGTAAGAACTAAACACCACACAAACTAATTGGTCAATACAAACTATATATATATGGAATATAGTTTCTACTCAAGTTTTCTTCTATCATGGTTATTTTTCACTATTCATTGTCCTTAACACAATCAATTGGTATCGTATCAAATGACATATATTGTGGCATAAATATGTCTATTTATTTTGGATATGCGTACGTATCTTTCATAGAAATGATAAATTATTACGTTGATAAAAATTTTCCCATTGATTCCACAATGTGGTTGAAAACCCGAGGCAAATGGGGGTCACGTTGGCCCTTCCCAAGGTTATAAATGCATGTAGTAAGACAACTGGTAGCATGGAAACATCCATATCAGTTTTCTAGTGTGAGGGTAGAAGCCAACGGA
The DNA here is from genome assembly GCA_034641835.2 of Pinus albicaulis. Lineage (NCBI taxonomy): Eukaryota > Viridiplantae > Streptophyta > Pinopsida > Pinales > Pinaceae > Pinus > Pinus albicaulis. The sequence continues at coordinate 691,904,903 of CM076578.1, forward strand.
GGGTGGAATTTATGCCCGTGCAGATGGCTCAATTTTTACATAAGGTCGAGTGTGGGTTTAATCATGGAAACATTTTCTTTGTGGTGTAATCAGGACTGGTATCTTGGTGTAGTAAGCATGATTCCTAGTCCTCTAGAGACAATTGGGGTTTAGGATGGGACGCACACTATGAATTCACACATAATTTTGGGTTCAAGTACCTTTAGACAAGTACTGGGTGCAACACCACCCCTTAACCTTCCTTTCAGACTCTTTGGAACTTGCTAGAAGCACAAGGAAACCCTGTACATCTATAGCTTTGGTTGTGGTCTGAAAGCTTCCTCTAGCTATTGTTTGAATAGAATTCCAAGCTTTGTGGTGAGCTTGGTGTTGGAAATTTGGTGGGAGGGGGAACCTTGAGTAAGCATCTCCAAAGTAGTGTGTGGGGTGGTGGGTAGGCAACACCTTCAAATCTCATCTCTATGCCTCCCTACTTGTCTCAATATATGGGTTCTGCTCTTGTGTTACGTTATTGTTTATGGCCAATTTTTGTGTGTGGGTTTCAATGTCTTTTCTTCATATGGTCTAGCTTATGGATGTTTAATTCAGAGGTGGTGGTTTTTTTTGTGGTTATTTTGTCTTTTTTAGAGTTGGTATTTAATTATGTTCAGAACAATGGTTGGAATTCTTTCCATTTGTTTTTGGGTCTTTATTGGTGGGGTTTCATCCTTTTTAGTTTACGTGGTTTACTTGAAGGGCATGTTTGGTTCTAGAGAAATCAAAGGTTTGATTTTAAAAGTCTTGGTGCAATGTTGGAGGTAGGGTAGCGGTGGCCTCAAGCTAAAGGGGGAGCCACCATCTTCCCATGTCTGGAGGTGCTTTGGTGGTCTGTGGGGGTGGAATTTTCAGGAGGTTCACTTTGGTATAATTTTTCTTCCTTGGCTCCTAGGCGAAGCTCCTGCCTAGCTATCCATCATGAAGGAAAGGCCTTAGAGCCTTCACTGAGCGAGTGTCATTAAGGCTAGGAGACAACATCAATAGATTATGATCGAAGAGGGAGGGTGCGGGCTCCAAGCCCTCGTAGGGGTCGTTCAAAATTACAGAGGAGGGGTGGAAAACCCCTTCGCTCCAGCTCGTGGAAGTAGCTAAAAGCTGAGTTGGAGGATTATGAGAAGAATTTTCAAGAGGAGAACAAGGCCTTGGTGGCAGCTCTGACTCAAATTTGCTATTTCCAATGTCAATTGAAAGAGCAAATGGTTGGGTTGTGGTGTGGTGTGGAAATATCCGTATCTTCAAAAATTTGGAGTATCTAGAAGCCTGGTTGGTACACTTGGAGCAATATGTCAACTGAACTAATGATCCCCCCCCACTCTGCTGCGGATTTGGCCAGACAATTTAGCTTTTTTCGATTAAAATGATTGACTATGTCCATTGGTGTCCTATTAGTTTTGATGGTTTTTTGGTATCTATAGCCTCTTGGGATATGTCGGCTAACTTATGTAATTTTTGGAATCTTTGTCCTCATAAAAAATCTAGTCTAGGTGAGACCAATAGAATTCTCTGCAACAACTATGTAAATATTAACATTAACGGTTAATAAAAAATTATGAATTAAAAATAATAATTTTTTTTCCTTGATATCTCAAATTATGACTTTGGCATGTGAGTATTTTTTATGCAACCAGCTCACAAAATAGAAGAAAAGAGTGATAAATGAATTTAAAAATAGCCTCTTCGAGGGAGAAAAATCCTTTACGTCTCGTAAAAGAACAATTCTTGGACGATTCAAATGAAAAATTTGTATATATAGGAGTCTAAGGGGTCATAATATATTCATAGCCTAAATAAAAATAATAATGTAAGGGCATATCAATAACAATAGTGGGATTCTATGGGGCACAATAATAACAATATGGGGACTAAATGGGAAGAACAATAATAATAAGGGAGATAAACTAATAATAACAGTAAGGGGCTACACTAGTATTATAGGGACCTAACATGCCCCTCTCCTTCAAAAAAAATTTGTCGTCAACACTTGAGTAGTTATGGATGATTTTGTATAGAATTCTCATCCTTCCATGTGGAATATTTAGTGGGTAAGTTCTTCCACTTGATGATATACTCCGAAATTGATCAATTTCGTAGTTGTCGAGTTATTATTTCCTTGACTGCTTCAAGTTCCAATATGATTTTTCTTTCCTCGTCAAGTTCTGATAATATTGATTGAATTGGGAGCTTGTGACCTCTAACCTTATTTAAGCATGAAACATGGAAAACTTGGTGGACTTAGGAAGATGCACGAAGCTCCAATTTGTATACCGTAGTACCAATATTTTGCAACACCTTATAAGGAAAGTATTACTTTGAGATAATTTATTATCCTTCTTATCTTTATTTATGGAAATTTGTTTGTATGGTTGTAGCCGTAAAAATACCTAGTCGCCTACATCAAAACGTTTTTCCATGGGATGTTGATCTGCCTGTTGTTTCATTCAATTATGCACCAAAGTGAGCTTATCCTTTAAGAGTTGGAGAACTTGTTGTTGATACTTGATGTGATATTCTACTTCTTGAAACTTAAAATTTTCTCTTAATGATGATGTGATGGACGGTGTATGATATCCATAAAGTGACATAAATGGGGTCATTTTTTCTGCAGTATAGAAGAAAGTGTTATACCACCATTCAACCAGAGGTAACCACTTGACCCATTGTGTTTGTTTATAAGATACAAAGAAACAAATATATCCTTCTAAACATTTGTTCACTATCTCGGTTTTCCCATCAGATTGAGGATGATAAGATGAGCTATGAGCTAGTTGAGTACCCAGATAAGAAAATAATTTCATCCAAAATTTTTGAGTGAAAATGGGATCTGTGTCGCTTGCAATAATTTTTGGGTTTCCATGTAGCTTTTGAATTGTTTCCATAAACGTAAATAGCAACTGTACTCACTTTAAATGGATGTGATAATTCAAAAAAGTGTTCATACTTTGTAATTGTATAAACTACCACCATGATGACACTATTTCCTTCGGACTGGGGTAAACCTGTGATAAATTCCATTGAAACCTCCTCCCAACATTGAATTGGAATGGATAAATATTGTAGCAGACTTGATTTCTTAAGTTACTCAACTTTATTTTGTTGTTAGACCAAAAATTCCACCACAAACTTTTGAATATTATATTTAAGCCCATCCCAAAAAACAATTCTCCTTGACCTTATGGTAAGTTTTTATAAACCCCGAGTGTCCTCCTAAGGGAGAGGTGTGGAATTCCAAAATAATATTTTGTTTTAGTTCGGAATTATTACCAATATATAAGCGATCTTTGTACCATAATGAATCATTTTTTGAGCTAAATGCATAATATGTACTCATATCTTGCTGCAATTTTTGAATGAGTGTCAATACTTCTTCGTCATTCTTCCATTCCTCCCTTGCTTTGGTTATCCAATATGGTTGGATAATAGAAATGGCACAAAGAAATTCTTCCACATCCTCATCCTTTCTTGAGAGTGCACCTGTAACAATGTTTTGATTCCCCTTCTGTAGATGATTTCAAAGTCATAACCCAACATCTTTGTGAAGCATTTTTGTTTCTCTTCTGAAGATAATATTTGTTCCAAAAAGTATTTAAGAATATATTTATCTTTTTTTACCTTGAAGTGTCTTCCCATTAGATAAGGTCTCCATTTCCTTAGTGCATATAGTATTGCCAACATTTCCTTATCATAAATATGTTTTTGTAAATAATTTAATTTGATTAGATGACTTTCAAAAGAAATGGGTCTTCATTCTTGCACTAAAACAACACCAATTCCATTTCTCGAGGCATCAAATTCCACAAATTCCACAATAAGACTGATGTTTGGCACATTTCCTCTTTAAGATGTTCAAAGGCCTTAGTTGCTCTTGGAGTCCAAGAAAATGCATCTTTCTTAAATAATGTTTTTAGAAATGCTGCTATTCTCCCATAATTCTTAACAAACTTGTAATAATACCCTATTAACTCAGGAAATCATCACAAATGCTTTATGAATGTGGGTATTTTCCATTCCTTAATGGATTTAATTTTGTTACGACCTACCTTAACACCCTCATGACATACAATATGGCCCAGATATTCTACCTCCTGTACTCCAAAGAAACATTTGGAGGTTTTTTAAATATAATTGTTTCTCCCCCAATAGTTTGTGCACACTCTCAACATGTTGAACATGATCCTTCCAATACTTGTTGTAGATTAGTATATCATCAAAAATATTAACACAAATTTTCTAAGGAAGCATTTGAAAACACAATTTATCAACCCTTGAAATTTAGAAGGTGCATTGGTAACGCCAAAAGGCATGACCAAAATTTCATAATGGCCCTCATTAGTTCTAAATTATGTTTTCAGAATGTCTCTAGTCTTCATTCTAATTTGATAATATCCTGAATGAAGATCAAACTTGGTGAAGTAAATTTATCCATGTAATTCATTCAGTAATTTATCAATGACAGGAATGGAAAAATTATCTTTAATATTGAACTTTTTGAGCTCCCTGTAATACAGAAACATGCGCCACGATCCATCCTTCTTATGCATCAAAACTACTGGAGTAGAGAAATAACTTTGACTAGGTTGAATTATATCGAACTCTAGCATTTTTGCAATCATACATTCAATTTCACTCTTTTTGGAATAAGGATATCTGTAAGGCCTGATGTTTGGGTGAACACTTCTTGCGATCAAATGAATAGCATGATATTGATCATGAATAGGTGGGAACCCTTTGGGAATCTCAAATACCTTGCAATGATTGTCCAAGACTTTTTGGAGATATGGAGAAATAGATGATTTCGATGTTTGAAACTCTAATGAGCATAATTGTGCAATTGCGCCTCATTGTTCCTTATTTATAATAATTTTCACTCAATTAGAGATGATTATATTTCCCGGTTTCCCTGTGATACCAATTAATTCAACTTCCTTTCCTTCAAAAGAAAATTTCAAGAAAATTTATTGAAAATTAAAAGTTGTCGTACCTAAATATTGTAACCATTGAACTCCTAGTACAACGTCAATACCAACCATTGGAATGGAAATAATTGGGCTATTCGATACATATTCCCACATGGTTGGCTTGATATTATGGCACTTTCCAAAGAAATTTTAACTTGACACTCTGGTGTTGGATATAGGAATAAATTCAATTCCTTTCCTATCCTACATTGAATAAAATTATGGGTACTACCCGAATCAATCAACACTATTACCTATTTCTTCTTGATATGTCCTTCTATATTGACAGTTTTAGGGGTTGTAATTCCTTCCAATGCATTAAAATATATGGTCAGATTCATTCCTTCTTTATCTAAGGTCTTTTCCTGGTGTATATCCTCTTCTTTTGAATTTTATTGTTCCTTTTCTTCAACCTCTTCACAATGTATGTTAAATAATTTCTTCTCAACACACTTATGACCTTTAGTGTATTTTCTCTCACATCTATAACAAATACCTTTTTCTATTTTTTCTTCCAATTGTTGTGGTGTTAACCTTGTAGGTTGTATAAGGCTAGGAGAAGCAATAGTTCCATATTTATAGTTTTCATTGGTAGGCTTCCTTGTTTCCATAATTTTTCTTTCAAATTTTCTTGCCAACCTGAATGCCTTCTCCAATGAACCAGGTTCCTAAAGGTGAACATCATGTTGGATGTTATTTTTTAGAGTCCCTATGAAAATATCAATCCTATGTTCCTCTGGAATATCATTTACCCTTATATTCAATTTTTGAAAGTCCTCAATGCATTCCATCATTGAACCCTTTTGTTTGAGATTTATCAATTGGCTAAAGAAGGTGTTGCTTTTTGTATCGTCATACTGTGTTATCATTTCCTCCATAAAAATTGACCAAGTGAAAAGTGGTTTACGAGAACAAATCCATCGATACCATAAAAACTGGTTTGGTTCTAAATATAAAGTTGCAATTTGTACCTTTTGTGTGTTTTTCATGATTAACATTTCTTTTGTTCTCATCATGAGTTTAATCTATTACATTTTCAATGTTAGGAATAATTTCTTGTAGCAACTTTGTCAAACCTTCCATTTGTTATTTTAGACCATTATTCAAGTCTTCCATTTTTCCTTTCAGTTTTTCTTCTATACCATCGACCTTAGCTTCCATGCCATTCTTCAAAACATCCATGTATGATTTTAAAACATTATTCAAACCATCCATGTCTAATTTTAAATCATTATCCATTGTAGCTTCCATTTCATTTTTTATTACTCTTTGCGAGAGTGAATTTTGTTGCACTTGGTCTCGTAATTTTGATATATCATGTTTCACTTCTTCCTCTTCATGTGTCATAGTAGATATTTTTGAGAGCTTAATGGGTGTAGAATTCTTTGTTTGGTAGTAATTTCAGGACCAAATATTTATATCTATACTTCAATATACCCTTTAAATCACTTCAAACTTATTCTTCAAACAAAATTTATGAAAAATTAAAACCTATACACCTTTTTCTAGCTTTTTAGGAGCTCGATATTGAAACTATTGTATATATGTGATTTTGGATCTCAAATATTTAAAATTCGGTCCTGTGTTAACCCTATGAATCTTATTTTCAATGCCACAAGTCAGAAAAAATTTGGATTCTTCAATACAAAGTTATGCTTAATCTCCCATGGTGACCTTAATATAGACTAGAGTCAGTAGAGCGAATTTGTATAAAGCTCCACGTGTCATTTTTTTCGATCTTCAACTATTAAATTGCTATATGAAAAACTTTAGTCCATCAAATTTCAGAAACTGTTTTCAAAATTCAATTCCGATGCTTGAAACGAAAGTTATGACGATTTTACCTAGGTCACCTATTTGAGAGTAAATTTTGGAGCCTGTAGAAATCCTAACTTCCTTAGAAAATATCTTTGAAAATATAGTGAACCAAGATATGCAATTTGTACATGAGGTTCACTAGTCTTTCCACTCCACGTTGTTTCAATTTTAGCTTCTGAAGCTTCATAAAAACAAATTTATAGTGAAAATTCCAATATTTCATATTTGAAGAGAAACACTAGAATCGAAAGATCTAATACCAAATGTTATGCAACCAACTCACAAAATAGAAGAAAAGAGATATCAGTGACTTGAAAAATAGCCTCTTCAACGGGGAGACCTCCTTTACATCACATAAATGAAAAATTCTTGGTTTATTCCTACGAAAAATCCTCCTTTCTATGTATAGGAGTCTAAGGGGTCACAATATAATCATAGCCTACATAACAATAAAAATGTAAGGGAATAATAATAAAAATAGTGGGATTCTATGGGGAACAATAATAAAAATATGGGTCCTACATGGGCACAATAATAACAATAAGGGGGCTACTCTAACAGTAACAATAAGAGGCTACACTAGTATTATAGGGACCTAACAATATTTCTCTTTCATGGAAATGATAATTATTATGTTGATAGTCATTTTCCTATTGGTATCTCAGCCATATCTCAATATATGGTTGAGGTAAAAGTAGATAAGATATATATATATATATATATATATATATATATATATATATATATATATATATATATATTTATAGAGAGAGAGAGAGAGAGAGAGAGAGAGATCTCGGGCTTAACATCCCAGGATTCTTCGACGTACTAGTCGTCCAATCTACCTATGACTAGTTGACACATCTTACCTATCGTAGATTAACAACTTCACTCACATCGGGCATATAAACTGCTCGCTCCATTCTTTGTATCTCACTCAGATCCCAGTAGAACTCAATGACATAACCACAAGACCTTCACGCTCTGAATATCTCCCACCAAGATTTCAATAGATACCTCAAAATATTTCATCTTTAATGATATCTCCATTGCATATTTTTACCTTCTCTCCCTTTCATAGTTTGAGAATATTTCAAAATTTTTCCATAAGAGACCTAAAATAATTAGCTAATTGACTTGGCTCTAATTAATTAGTTTCCAACCAAAATATTACCTAAATGTACAATCAACTTTAAACCTCGTCAAAATACGTTCACTCATAGTAACTCCCGCTCACATTTCTGGTAACCATCATGGGCTTCATTGAATTTTTTACTTGATGTTATAACCATGGAAGTGGTCCTCATTCACATAACATTTAGATATCTCTTGTATTTACATTCTTTGTGCCTTTATTAATGCGTATACACTAAAGCTCGCAAGATCTCCTACAACCTGCTAAATAAACATGTTTCCTGCTTATCCGCAAATCTAGACATATTAAGAGCATAAAATGGGTTTGTCACGCTCACTCCAACAATTTATCTACCCTTATGAAAACATTTTTTGGAAAAAATATTTACGATTTCCAGTGGGAAAGAAAACCTGGGTTGTATAAATTTGAATTTTTATGTCATGATTGCGTGAGAAGCATGTAAGTGACAATCATCTTGGCAGTTACATCAAATTTAATTGTTTCGCATCCGAGTGACACCAAAACTGACCAGAACAAAGAACTTATCAATAAATTTAAATCAAGAAAAGGAAGGGACATACCTTGCTAACTTGGGCATAAATATTTAATGTCGTATAATTTAATTAAATTATAATTTTACTTTAAAAAAATGTTATTTATTAAAAAAAATCTATATAATTTAAAAGCTAGTCTAATTTATAGACAAAATGGCTTTTTTCATGACATTTTTTTTTGTTAATTTTAATTAAAAGCCTGCAAATATTTTTAAAAAATTGAGTTTAAGTTGTTTAATTTGTAGAATGTGAGTTCCCCAAGGGGTTTTTGAGGGTGTTGAATCATTTATGCATTCAAAAATTCATTTTAAATAACAAAAAATCACATTCTTCCTTGAATTTTTTTTGCAAAGTCTATTTTGTTTATAAGTAGGACTATGCCTAATTAACATATTGTTATATTTTATATTAAAAAATACATTAAAATAACAATAATATATATATATATATATATATATATATATATATATATATATATATATATATATATATATATATATATATATATATATATATATATATATATATATATATATATATATATATAAGAAGTATTGTTGTTGTTATGTTTTTTTTAAATATAAAGGATAACAATATTTTAATTAAAGTATTATATACGCATGCATCCACTTAAGCATAATCATAGAGAATCCTAGTTTGTAAATATCCTTTTTTAATATACCATGATCCAACGTTATCATTTATTCACACCACATGTCCAAAAAAACATAGATAACTTTTATATGACACAATATTCATATCACATTTCTTTAATTAATTAATTTAATTAAAAGGAAAAAAGGGCATAACTATTTTGGATTTTTAACTACTATTAAATTTGTTATAAAATATTCCATGAATACCAAATCTCTATCATACACCTAATAATTATTGATAATAAATTAAAAAACTAGAAATCTTATTCCAAAATAAACACATATATCAATGTAATTAAATAGCCTAAATTAATCTTAACTCTAAATCTATCAAGGGTTGAGAGAGATCAAATATCTCAAGGTGCAAGATTTTTTAAGAGTAAAATTTGAGAAAATATTTACACCTCTAGTGATTTGTTCCCTTTCAGATCTTGATAGAACTCGAGTTAAGATGGATGTTGGGTGGTTTAACTATTAATAATTATTAATAATTTATCATTATAATTGTTTATTTATTTTTTGTATTTAACTTTTGATTTTATATAATTTTACTAATTCAAAATGTTTACATAACATAGCATAACTAGACATTACAACATATCTTCCATACTAGATGTTGATCAGTGGTTGTCATTGATGTCAACCCAAGAAGCATCAGGGGCTACCTCGATCTTGCATAGGAATTTTGACTTTATAGTTTACTCTATTCCGATCCATAAATATTTTGGATGGTTTATAATTGTCGAGATGTTTTTGTTGATATATGGCATGCCATGTAATTATTCACGGTTTGAGAGATATTTGTGTTTGAAGTTAGTTACCCCAGTTAGTGGGCTAAAACCCCATGGGGTTGTGGAATGAGACTAATATTTGGCTGTGGTTATTGAATTTTCAATAATTAGTAAATTTTTAAGCTCCTAAAATCCCTCCAATGTTCACTTGTTGAATACCCTCTCAACCTAAGCATTTATATAAATTGTGTTGAGATTCAACAAGAAGATTCATCACTAACACCTAGTGCATTGAGAACTTGGTTGCATTCATCACATGGTTGCATTAAGCACCCAGATTAGGGTGGGGCCCACAGTGCTATTTTTGGGTGCATGTCTATTTTTATTATCCCTTAATTTATATGGACATTAAATTGTAATCTATTCTTAATGTGGACTTGAATGAGTTAATTGAAAGTGATAAATTCCGTTAGCTAGTGGATTTTGAGTTAGAGGGTGGTCGTTGGGACATGTAGAGTAATTCTAGTTGTAACTGAGTTTGAAGTGCAGTGGTGCATGGGTTAGTGCAAGTTGTAAACAGTTTAACTCAGTTAAGTGAGTTAAACTCAATTGTGCTAGTTGTAACTGAAGATACACTAGTGAGAGATCTAGTGAATTAAATATTGATTAATTCACAATCGGTGATATCACATGCAACTATGGATTAACTATTATTAGCTGCATCCATGTCAGATCCAGTGGAGACCAAGTTGAGTTCTAGGTGAAAGGGATTTTGACTATCAATTGTAGGATTATCTTCTTGCACACATGCAGGAAAACACCCATTGGAGTGCCTATGATACTTGTGCAGTAAAGGTAGGCAGGAATTCCTATCTTTTAGGGATCTTTACCATCAGGGATTGCGCAAGAAAGGCAGGCTATCTAGAGGCTGAGAATTGGCTATGTGTTGGTAAGTTTTTCATATGACAATATGAGACAATTAGCCATTGTACTGAGGGCTATTGTGAGAAGATTTTTGTATGTAATTGTTTCATGATCCATGCTTAATATACAATAGAAAGATAGTGTGTTTTTTAGTTGTAAGATTTCCCAGGGAAATTATCTGTGTTGTGTGTGATTGATCTTTCTTCATGTTCATGTGATTAGCGATTGTGTTTTCAATTCCGAAAAATATTTGTAGAAGTGATTCAGTATTTAACTTTAGTACATTATTAGATTGGGTGAATCCCAGATATACATGCATATTGTATAATTTCTACATGGTATCAGAGCACAGGAAATTGCAGAAGTGAAGCAGGAGCTGAGTTTGTGATTGGATAGAATTCAAATTTGCAAAAAGACTTTCTTGGAGCCACAACTAATTCAAGATCGAAATGTCTTTCAATGGCTTGAGGTTAGAGTATGCACTTGAGGGCAGCTCGAAATACATTTCTTGGAAGGACAGGATGGAGGCAGTACTCGAAGACAATGGCTTGAAGAAATTCATTGACAAAGATGTTCCTAAGCTAGATGCTGCAAATCTATGCATGGAAAAATAAAGTGGCAAAGGTGAGGATGATCCTATTGGAGGGAGTACGAGACCACATTGTCTCAAGCCTCCATGGGAAAGCCACACCATATGTAATGTGGAAGGGTTTTATGGATCTATTCTAAAGTAGCAGCGACTATAGGAAATTGGCGGTCAAAGATAAACTCAGGAAGATCAATATGGAAAAGGGTGACACCATTCCAAAATAACTTAGGAAGTTTTTCCAATATCAGGATGAACTGGGGAGTGTGGGAATAAAAATATTTGATGATGATTTGGTGATATTGGCTCTCCTAGTACTTCCTAAGAGTTGGTACAGTTATCAAGACTCTATCAAGGGAAGGGAAAAATTTCCAGATTGGGAACGACTGTGGTCAGATTTGGTGCAGGAGGAGTTCAGAAAAAACACCAGAGATGGATATTCATATAAGAATGAGGATGAGGAGGATTGTGCTTTGGCTGCCAAGATGACGAAGGGGGAGGGTAATAAACTCCACTGAAAATCCGAGTCCAAGAATGGAAAGAGGCAAGACGTGTCCAAAGTGAAGTGTTTTCATTGTCATGAACATGGGCATGTTGCTAGTAACTGTCCACAAAAGAAGAAGAACAATAAGGTTGTTGGATCTGTAGCTGGTGAGGCCCTTGCCTTGTAATTTGAGATTAAATTCTCATTGATCACATGCATGGTGTCCAATGCATTGGGATCTATGAGGTATTTTGATAATGGCGCTTCCTTTCACATGACAGGAGATGATGGAATTTTCAGTGACTTGGAGGAGAAATATCTCCAGATGCATATTGAGATGGGTGATGACAGACGGTACAATGCTACCAGGATTGGTACCATTAAATTTTAGAAGGAGTCAGGTAAACCATTTCAATTAAAAGATGTGATGCATTTACCAGGTCTGAAGAAAAATTTGGTCTCAGTCGGAATGTTGGAGGATAGTGGCTATGACATTGTTTTTAGTGATGGAAAAGCTTTCCTGCGACATAAAACAATAGAACAATGAAGAGGATAGGGATTCGAGTTAAGAATATATACAAGGTGGAGGTAGATGGCTACGCAACAATGATGGGCAAGGCAAGTCAAGTGGTGAGCTGGGATGAGGGCGAATTATGGCACAAACGATTGGGCCATCTTCACCATGGAGCCTTGAAATTCATGCAACAGTTTTATACTGGTCTTCCCAGGGATACACTTGCGTAGTCAGATACATGTAAGGGATGTACTATTGGAAAATATGTAAAGGCCACCTTTCATGAGAAGGAAAATCAAGCTTCAGGGATCCTTGATAGAGTTCACACAGACATGTGTGGTGCTTTCTCGGTTGCTTCAAAATCAAAACATAAGTACTATGTAATATTTGTTGATGACTCTTCTCGTAAGTGATCTTCTTCATGCAGAAGAAGGATCAAACATTCTCTAACATATATGAGTTTAAAGCATCATTGGAGAAAGAGTTGGGGAAGCAAGTGAAGGCTCTTAGGAGTGATAATGGTGGAGAATACATCTCTAATGAATTCAAGAACTTCTGCAGCAAAGAAGGAATTCAAAGATAACTCACAATGCCTCATAACCCACAATAGAATGGGGTCGTGGAGAGGAATAATAAAATATTGTGGGTCCAACACGAGTGATGTTGCATGATCAAGGCCTACTGATGCATTTGTGGGTGGAAGCATGCAATACATCAGTACATGTGCAAAATCATTGTTCTCATAGAGTATTTGGTTTGAGTACACATGAAGAGGCTTTCACTGGTAAGAAACTTGATGTTTCACACTTTAAGTTTTTGGCTCATCTGTTTATGTGCATGTGACCAAGGATGCTAGGAAGAAGCTGGAACCGAGTGCTGAGGTTGGGAATTTTGTGCGATACACTAAAACACGCCATAATTATCAATTGTATTTTCCAAATAGAAAAATGACTATTGTGCGACGGGATATCAAATTTTATGAGGATAAAGCCATGCGGTTGTCCCTTGAGAGGGAGTTGGACTTGCATGCAGAGAAGGAACTGCTGGTTCCCAAGGATGAGTCTCAAGATGTGAATCAACCACATGAGGAGGTTCATGGAGTGGATGAAATAACTCATGCAGAGCCATCTATCAGAAATGGCAGAAGGTGCACCACAGAAGTTGATAGGCTGATACTTGATGCTGCATAAAATGCAGGAGCCCCTACTTCACAGCACAGACAAAGAGAGTCTCCTGACCGATTTACTGGATACATGACTCTTACGAGAAAATGTATTGTGACTGAACCATCTTCCTTTCAGGAGGTAGTGTAGCAACCTACTTGGGTTGATGCAACGGTGGAGGAGTATGACTCCATTGTCAAGAACAGTGCATGGGAGATAGTCCCAAGACCGGTTGATAAATCAGTGGTTGGATCAAGATGGATCTAAAAGGTAAAGCAAGATGCTGATGGGAGTGTGGAGAATTACAAGGCTAGATTAGTGGCCCAAGGTTTCTCACAGATCAAGGGGATAGATTATGATGAGACTTTTGCGCATGTCGTAAGGTACACTTCCATAAGATCCATCCTTGCACTCTCAGCGCACATGGGCTGGCACATTTATCAAATGGATGTGAAAACTATTTTTCTCAATGGGATCATTGAGGAAGAGGTGTACATAGAGCAGCTTGAAGGTTTCGAGATCTTCAACAGTGAGTCGCATGTGTGCAGACTCAAAAGAGTGATGTATGGGATGAAGGAAGCACCCCGTGCTTGGTACACTCGGATAGACAACTATTTCACCGAACTGGGCTTCACCAAAAGTGAAGAAGATGCAAACTTGTACCAGATTGTGGTTGAGGGTAAGCTATTGATCATTTTTCTTTATGTTGATGATCTAATTTTGACTAGTGATGAGCAGTTGATACACTCATGCAAGGAGGATCTTGCAAGGGAGTTCGAAACGAAGGATATGGGCCTCCTTATTTATTTCCTTGGATTGGAAATATGGCAGCGGGATGGTGAATTTTTTGTGCCTCAAGGCAAGTATGCAAAGGAGATACTAGGTAAGTTTAACATGGAGAGGTGCAAATGCATGGATACTCCTCTTCCAAGAAATTGGAGGAAAGAGGATGCTACTTCTGGAGAGGTAGTGGATGCTGCTATCTATCGATAGTTTCTGGGTTCAATAATGTATCTAGTGAACACGAGACCAAAAATTTGCTACGTAGTTAACTAGCTGAGTCAAGCTACGGTTAAGCCTACCAAGCTCTTTTGGAAGGCGAGGAAGCATGTCCTGAGATACCTGAGGGGCACATCAGAGTATGTTCTATGGTACAGACGGATGGATGGAGTGAAGTTGCATGGCTTCACGGATGCAGATTGGGCTGGTAGTCCATCAGACAGAAAGAGCACATCACGGGGGATATTTAGCATTGGACCGAAAACGGTTTCCTTGTACAGTAGAAAACAATGATCCATGGCACTCAGTTCAGTAGAAGCGGAATACATGGTAGCAAGTCAAGTTTCATGTGAGGCTATTTGGATGAGAAATATCTTGGTTGGTTTGTTTGGCTCTTAGATGGATCTGACAATGATTCATTGTGATAATCAGAGTTGCATTAAAATATCGATTAATCATGTGTTTCATGATAGTTCCAAGCATATATATATCTGGTACCATCATCTCAGAGATTGTGTGTAGATGAGTATCATGTTGCTTCATTACATTCCCACGGAATATCAGGATGCAGATATTCTGATGAACACGCTCCCGCGGAGCAAATTCGAATACCATAGAGACATGATCGAGATGAAGGATAATCCCTTTCTTGTTGAGAGGGAGTGTTGAGATTCAAAAAGAAGATTCAACACCCACAGCTAGTTCATTAAGCACGTAGACTAGGGTGGGGCCCACAGTGCTATTTTTAGGTGCATGTCTATTTCTATTATCCCTTAATTTAGATGGACATTAAACTGTAATCTATTCTGAATTTGGACTTGAATGAGTTAACTGAAAGTGATAAATCCAGTTAGCTAGTGGATTTTGAGTTATAGGTTGGTTGGTGGGACATGCAGACTAATTCTAGTTGTAACAGGGTTTGAAGTGCAATGGTGCATGATTTGGTGCAATTTTTAAACAATTTAACTCAGTTAAGTGAGTTAAACTCAGTTGTGCTAGTTGTAGCTGAAGATACACTAGTGAGAGATCTAGTGAATTAAATATTAATTAATTCACAATCAGTGATCTCACATGCAACTGGGGATCTACTATTATTAGCTACATGCATGTTAGATCCAGTGGAGACCTAGTTGAGTTCTAGGTGAAAGGGAGGTTGACTATCAATTGTAGGATTATCTTCTTGCACACATGCAGGAAAACACCCATTGGAGTTCCTATGATACTTGTGTAGTCAAGGCGGGCAAGAATTCCTATCTTTTAAGGATCTTTACCATAAGGGATTGCACAAGTAAGGTAGGTTGTCTGGAGGCTGAGAATTGGCTATGTGTTTGTCAGTTTTGCATATGACAGTGTGAGACAATTAGCTGATGTACTCAGCACTCTTGTGAGTAGAGTTTTTTATGTAATTATTTCATGATCCTTGCTTAATATACAATAGAAAGATAGTGGTGTTTTTAGCTGTAATATTTCCATGGGAGATTATCTGTGTTGTGTGTGATTGATCTTTCTTCATGTTCATGTGATTAGCGATTATGTTTTTAATTCCGCAAAAAATTTGTAGAAGTGATTCTGTATTTAACTTTAGTACATTGTTAGATCGAGTGAATCTAAGATATACAAGAATATTGTATAATTTCTACAAATTATGACTCTCATATCCTCCTCATGTGAGGATTTCGCTACTTATAACAAGCCATCATGGAATTTTTGCTATAACTTTTTTTCTGCGAAGATTCAGATGCTAAAACTGAAAACACATTTGGGTGAAATATTGATGAAGATCGTGTCCAAATTTTAGATATTGGTACACTATATTTTCAAAGATATGATCTGAGGAAGTTAGGGTTTTCGCAGGCTCCCAAATTTCATGTCAAACAAGTGACCTTGGGAAAATCTTCATAAATTTCTCTCTAAGCATTGGATTCAAATTTCATAAATAGTGACAAAAAGAGGACAGGTTGTATTTTGTTGTTTATTTTTTTCAGGACCAAAGGTTGAAAAAGTGACACGTGGCACTTCGTACAAGTTCTCTCTATTGAACTTGTCTATAATCGGGTCATCGTAGGAGACTGGGCATAACCATTTCTTGAAGAATCCAATGTTGATCAGAGCTAAGGAGTTGAAAAGAGGACTAAGAGGGCTACCACAGGACATAATTTCAAACCTTGGAAATCTGAAATTACACAGATACGACAGATTCAATATCGAGCTTCTGGAAGGAAAGAAAAAATATGCATTCAAGGATCACTGCAGTAAGGAAAACACATCAACATCAAGGGTAAGTCTACTACAAAAAGTTATATATGATTACTGTTTGAATTGTAATTTGAATATCATCTCTGACATGTGTTTTTGCAAGACAGTGTAAGTATTTTGTATGTATGTTTGATTGGGTTTTGTTCATAAATGTTGAACGTATTTACATTTGAATTTTGAATATTTCTCTGACATATGGTTTGTAAGACAGTGTAAGTATTTTGTTTGTATATTTGTTTGGGTCTTGCATGTGTAGGAAGGAGGACAAAATAGGACAACACAAACACATTCTAGAAGGACAATGTAACACCAAAGTACCATTACTTGAAGCAAGCACAAAAATACCTCAACAACTGCTAGTGTTCAAAGAAGTAGTGTCAAGTCAAGTATCAGGTCGTGTCAAAAGTCAACATTGTAAAAATAATCATTGTAAAATTGTAAAAGGGTCATTATTATAAAAGAGTCAATCTTCCTAGAGTTGGAGAGGCATTGTTGGGAGGTATAAGTGTCATTGTTGGATAATGTTATGGTTGAGTTGCAGGTCATAGTTTGATTGGGTGATTGGTCTAGCTCAAGAAAATCACTGTGAATCATATTGTATCATCGATCATTGTCCCTGGTACGGGATTCCACACTCTTCTTATTTCTTATCATTATAGGGTGGCAGGGAGGAGCTAGGTTTGTTCATGAAGTCACCTACAGGTTGGAGCTTATGAACACTTCCTGGTGGTAGGTTGTTCTAGGATGTCGGGGCATCCATTCAGTTGACTACTGAAGAAACCAGGGTGTTGGGGCGTCCTTCTAGTGGGAGCTGGAGAAGAATGTTTTTTCTAGAATTCTAGGAGGTTGTACCTTTCATTTCAGATGGGGCTGAATATTAAAGAATTTATTAGAAAAGTGTTTGGTTGTTTTTGACCCGAAGGGGGTTTTCCACCTAAAATTTGTGTGCATATTGTGTTCTATTGTTTACTGTTGTTACTGAATAAACATCAAGAATAATTGAAGATTAAATAATGCTCTGAAAATATTTAAAAGGTGCTAATTGATAAGAAATATTGATTCACCCCCCCTCTCAGTATTTCCAATAATTGGTATCAGAGCTTGGTTCCTTCAACAGAAGTCTAACAACTGAAAGGAGGTCATGGAGTATACTAAGAATAGAGTTCATTTGTTCAATGGAAATAACTATGCACTTTGGAGTGGAAGAATGTAGGTCGTGGGTTCGACTCCCGCCTTCTCAACTTAGACCTCGACCAAAATTTTGGTGGTCCTCGAGCTTCCACGTGGTAGCCCCTGGTCGTGCCACTTTGCAGCCTATGATTGACCACCCAAAACCCAATCAAAACATATAATTTCAAACAAACAAAAATGTGCCACTTGGCACAACATCATTCTTCAGAGAATATACCATTGAATAGTCAACCTACCAACTGAGCATTTCCCATCAGTAGTATAGAAAACTGACTGGGCTATCCCTACATTTTTTTTCAATTTTTTTTTATGTTTAACAAAGTGGACATAACGCGCTTCTAGGAGGATACGGTGTCAGTTTTCCACAAAACGAGTTGCACTGGATTCAGAATGATGAGATCTATGTGGTCATTTAAGTTCCACACCATTTTGACAACTTTCATTTTTTAGCATAATTTTGAGCACCTGATCAAAAAATTCCTTCCATATCTAAAAGGGACTGACAATTTTTATACTAAACACATTAATGATTTTGATGTTGAGTTGGAAGGTTATTCTAATTTAGATTGGGCCGAAAATCCAAATGATAAGAGATCAACATTATGATATGCATTCAACCTTGGACCTAGGACCGTGGCATGGAGAAGTAACAAAAAACCAATTATTCCTTTGTCATCAACTAAAGTTGACTATAATTATTTCTGCATTGCTACTTGTGAAGTAGTCTAGTTGAGGTTAGTTCTTGAAGATGTGGTAGAAGACTAGAAAACAACAACAATTATTAGGTGTGGAAGTCAAAGCTTCGTCAAACTAACCATTAAACTTGTGTACCATGCAAGATAAAAACATATCGACACTCATTATCATTTTTCGCACAAAATATGCAGTCTAAGAAAATTGATTTAGTATATTGTAATACTAATAAAAATGTGACTAACATGTGTTACGAAGTCTTTTGGAAAGGAAATTATGAATTATTTCAAAATCATTTAGGTTTGGTATAAAACACATTTCTTCATTAAAAAATAGTGTTAGAAGAATCACGATATTCCTAACACTAAATGGATTATCATATTGATATGTGGAATTTTGATATGAAGTTTCTACTCTAGCAAAAGACATATTACTTATCATGAAAAATATTTAAATTATTATAGTTAACCCCATAATTACCAAATTAACTTGAATGAGAAAATAATATGAAAATTTTACAATTCTGTTCATATATCCCATAATTAGATAAAACTCTTATTAACTTCACAACATAAATAACTAATCATGTGGATGGAGGAAAATTAATGCTAAGTGCAGTGCCCCCTAAACACCAAATATATGGTAGGTGGGTCACCTGTAGGAAATAGCAACAAATTATGACTCGGGAAAATTTCATATAAAGAGTATTTTATCATTTAAATATGTGTATATATTGGAATATTCTTATTTTGAATATTTAATATTTAAATATGTATTAATTAAAAAATGGTTTTAGGTAAGTCTTAGATTTAAAATGGAAAGGGATTTAGATTTAAATTTTGAAAAGGAGAGAAATTTTGAGAAGCATACTAAATGTCATTTTACATAATAAATTGTAGTTTTAAAATTATTTATATTGATTAAAATTCATAAATAACTAATCATGTGGATGGAGGAAAATTAATGCTAAGTGCAGTGACCCCTAAACACAAAATATATGGTAGCTTGATTGTATAGGAAATAGCAACAAATTATGACTTGTGTAAATTTCATATAAAAAGTATTTTTTCATTTAAATATGTGTATATAATGGAATAATCTTATTTTGAATATTTAATATTTAAATATGTATTAATTACAAAATGTTTTTAGGTAAGTCTTAGATTTAAAATGGAAAGGGATTTAGATTTGGAGTTGTCTAACTAGACGAAGGAATTGCTTGGACTGTCAAAATTGGTCTGAATTGGGCCAAAAAAAAATTAACAAATTTTACAATAACAATGTTTGAATCATGATTTTGATGGTGGAAAAACCTCTAGGGCTAGTTAGACTATGACTTTAGATTTAAATTTTGAAAAAAAGAATTTTTTTAGAATAATAATAAATTTGATTTTACATAATAAATTATAGTTTTAAAATTATTTATATTGATTAAAATTATTAAAGATGATTTAAATTTCATGAAAATAAATAAGCATAAAAACATTCTTATATAAGATTTCAACCGTAATTTTTTTTTTTAAATGTAAAATTTCAATTGGAACTTGGTACCTATGTCAACCCTTCACGGACAAACATGGTAGGCAAATCCACTCACAGAAATTGGTAGGATTCCATAGGGAGGAGAGAAAAAACAATTACCAACCGAAAGTTAATCCAAAGAGAAAAACAACTCAAGATGGTCTCAATGACAAGGACCCAAACCCAGTTAATTGGGATGTGATGTGAGATGAAAAAGCTTTGTCGCTTCCTGATGTTCCTCACTTTGCGTTTGTCATATTATTAATTGTGAAAAGGAATGAAATAATAACGAATATTTAGTTATCTGAATGACATTCAACAATGTCCAACATCTAAGAAATGCTGAGTAGCTAAAGACAACAGAATATCAAGTAAGAACAGAATGCATATTCAGAATCTGTAAGTATGAAATTCGAGTTTCACCTTTCGACATTAGAGTTCAAAAAATTAAAAATAAGAAACTTATATAACCACGTGGGTAGGTGCTGTTCATGTGCAGGCTGTCGACCACTCACGACTGTATTCTTGTCGTATGCTAACCAGAGGTCTTTGCAAGATGCTAACCAGAGCCCCTCATTTACCAACAGAAGAAGATCAATCAAATGAAATACAATTGTCCGAGGTAAGCCTAAAAAATTCTCAATCACAATATGCTGATATGAAATTTTTCTCGAAAAATGGATATGCTCCATTATATCTCAATTATACAGAAAAGCGTGCTCTGAGACTTAAAGAAAATCAATATAAACTCATAGATGATTTGTTATTTAGGAGGAATTATGATTCTGTATTATTGAGATGTTTAGAAAAAACTGAAGCTGAAAAAGTAATGCAGGAATTACATGATGGACCAGCTGGAGGCCATTTCAGAGGAAACACCATAGCTCATAAAATACTTCATGCTAGTTATTATTGGCCAACTTTGTTTAAAGATGCACATGAATATGCAAGAAAATGTAAAGTATGTCAAACTACAGTAGGAAGAGAAAGGAAAGCAACATTTCCATTACAGCCAGTAAATATCCAACAACCATTTGAACAATGGGGGTTAGATATTATAGGTGAAATAACCGCTAACTCTTCAAAACAACACAGGTAAATTCTAACTGCAAATGATTACTTCAAAAAATGGGTAGAAGCTATCCCATTAAAGGTGGTTAATACACAAAGTATTACATATTTTATTGATCAGTTCATAATCACCAGGTTTGGTCTCCCATCAGCTTTGATATTTGATAATGCATCTTACTTTTCTGGAAATGCCATGATAGAATTTGCTTTGAAAAGAGGTTTTAAATTAAAATACTCAACTGACTATTACCTACAAGATAATGGATTAGCTTAATCTACAAATAAAAACCTTATCAGAATCATCAAACAAACTATAGAACAAAATCATAAAAATTGGCACAAAGTACTATTATTTTCTCTTTGGGCAGATAGAATCACCCACAAAGCTTCAATAGGTACTTCTCCATTTGTGCTAGTTTATGGGAAAAAATCAATTCTACCCACAAACGTAACGATACCATCATTTGCTTTAGTGCAATTTATTGCTGAAAATCCTTCCTCTTCCCTTCAACTTAGACAAGATCAAATTATTAAGTTGGAAGAAGAAAGAGAAAAAGCCACACAAACTCATATCCATCATCAAAAAATAATAAAAGCTTCATTTGATTCAACTTCTACTAGTCCAAAGAATTTTCAAATTGGTGATTTGGTATTGAAGTGGGACAGAGTGCATGAGGAAAAGGGTAAACACACAAAGTTTCAAAAACTCTGGCTAGGTCCATTTCAAATAATTGAAGAAATAGGCCCATCAACATTTCTATTACAATATTTATCAGGCAAAAAGGATTATTTGCCTCTTAATGGGCAAATTTTGAAAACAACATTTCTCATAGGAGGTAATCCCTTCTATCCTTGTATATTAGAATCTTTTATTTTTTTTCTTGCAAAAATAAAAGCTTGCTTTGTACTGATAGTTGGCCTTTCAAAATAAATCTCAGATAACTTTCTTTTGATTTTTCTTTTCACCTATAAAAAAAAATGAAAATGTTAAGGAAGGAAAATCGAAATATTTAGAGAGACAGGTTGATTCTATCTTTCTAAAAAATGGAATTTCAATAAAACAACTATTTGTTTTGATGAACTCTCATTTTTATATAGCGTTAATATTATTTTATCAATCCATAAAAGAAAATTTAATATAGTAAGAAACCTTCTTGCAGAAAAGCAATTTAAAACGCGACATTATCATCCAGTATCTTAAAAGGACCTATGATTCATCCCATTCGGAAAATCTTATAAATTTTCAAAAGGAATTCAAAAGATAATAAAAATAGATGATTTGAAGAGAAACTTAAAAGATAATAAGTCTCATCACGAGCTTGTTTACCATGTCCATAAAGAAATAGCTAAACCGACATTACTAATAATGTCTACCAAAACAATGTAATGACTTGAGATTATATCATAAAGAGAAGGGGTCTCATCAAGAGCTAGCTTGATCAGTTTAATTACTATTTGCGAATGACATTGCCATTATTTGGTTACCAAGCCAAGAGAATGGCTTTTAAGTAAATAAAAATATATAAGAGAAAGTTTTCATAAATTAGAATTTACTTATGAAAATTATGAGAAATACTAGATGGAAAGATGGATCATAGCTGGGTAAAAGGTAACCCTACCAAAAGCTTAAAATTTTCTATTGGAACAGAGGCTCTATCTGTGATAAAAGAGTAAATTTATATAAAGTTGATCCGAAAAGACTATTTACTTTATCCTTTTTTTTTAACTAAGTAAGGAATGATATAGATTTTCATACTTATATCTTTATAGAGGAATTCTCATGAATAGTGAATAAAATAAATTTTCGTTGTTTGGAAAAGATATTATTTATTTGAAATTTCGTTCCTTAAACTATTTATTTTCAAAAAGGTTCAAAATTTTCAAAATTTTTATCAGAGACATCTTGTTCATCCAAGTGAATCGCCAATTGTTGTGCTATACAACAACTCCCATTTATTTTTTATAAATAGGGACCCTTTAAAAATAAATAGGAAATTATTTTTATAATTTCCTAAAATAAAAATCTTAGAAAATAAAATTTTATGTTCTTCCCTTAAAAGCGCATCGCATATTACATATCTTATTTCAAAAAGAATTATAAAACGTAAGATATGCGAATTGCGAAATAACCCTTTCCAAAGAAATAATTAAAAAACCTTGTAAAAACATCAAAGTCATCGTTTTATTCTTCCTTTTTCACACCGCACTTTATTTAATCAATAAAGCTTTAAGAAACAAATGATATAAGTTGCGATACCCATGGACCCGACAACCAAATAAAATAGGAAATATAAAACTTTCACAATCGTGTCCACTTTAAGTTTTCCGCAATTCGCATTGTGCATAACTTATAATATATACTCAAACACTATCCTATAAAAGTTGTGATCTGCGATTTACGCAGATCGCATTTCGCAGTCTTTAAAGGTCAAGCATCATGAAATATTATAAATCATTGAAATTTGCGTATTAAATGAATTCAGCGTGTGAAAAAAACTTATGTCATATCAAATAGAATTGAAGATCTTAACGGCTTTAAAATGATTGATAGATCTTACGTGCGAGGCCATGTGAAATATTAAATTAGGAATTATGAAAGATGATTGATTTATTGACATCTTCTCACGTGAATTAGAAGTAAATGATTGATTTAGTCTTATAAGAATCCTTATATGTTAAATTCGCTTCACTCCCAGGAAATCAATTATTTGGTTGAAGAAGTTCAAAATGAGCAAAATAGGGAAGGAAATCTCTCAAACATCATCCACAGAAGATGCAGATATGTCTTCAATATTTTCAGACACCATCTGCAACAAAGACTATGGCAGTTCGTCATGGGAGGTAATGTACAAACTCTTCGAAGATGAAGGACCAAGGGTGATAGACAAAGTTTCTGCTACAAGCACTGATTATACCTCTGATGCAACCAATTTTGACGTTGCATGCTCGCACATTCACAAGATAGCGGTGAGACCAAAGATTCTTCCTTATACAGACATGGTTAAGTGGGCAATTGACCACTTAAACATTGAAGATAGAATTTTCAAGAATTCGAGAGGAGAGATTATGGGTTCTTTCAAAGTAGAGGATTTAGTAGCAACGTATCATCTACCAACCCCGCAGCAGAAATACGACAATAAATATGTGCAAACTTTCAAAGAAAAACATCCAGATCTTATCAAAGTCATCCACGAATAAAAGGACAATGAAGGGAAATTGAAGCAAGATAAGCCTAGTACGTATCCAATTGCACAAATTCCTAATCCTTATTGTTATGTCGTTGGTATGTTGTGTAGAATATTTTCGAAGTCTGATAGTACTAAATTTTCAAGAGATTGGGTTCCCCTAATTAACACAATCATCAATTCATGTATCCTAACTTGGGTAGACATTCTATCTAATTACCTCGCCAAGAATATCACTGAATATAGGAATAAAAGAAGTGTTTTTCTCAGAGAAATACCTCCATTTTATATGTTTTCTTATGTCATGGATGCCATTTGTTTTACTTCTAATTTTCCTACCATGGGTTGGAAATGGACCACCAAAGACCCTACCCCGATTCATATCTACCATAGAGAACTCTCGGATTCCGAGTTCCACTTACATTTCTATAAAATTTGCTACGAAGTCATTTTACCCATGCATCAGATGATTTTCAACAAAAAGGCTCCTAGGGTTTCTGAAGAAGCCAATGTAGATATTCTTCCCATAGCAAGATGGTTTACTTAATAAAAGTTCATATATATTAGAGTATTTGGGAGTCATGCTTCTCCTCATGTTTCACCTTACTATGCTCCAGATAAATTACTTACAAAAGAAATAGCATATCAACTTGTCAACGGTGTCACAAAACAGTTGAAGGATGGTAAAAATGCTATTTGGCCTACTTTCCCTCTACAGTGCGACACCTTTTCTCTGGCTAATATTGGCCATACATACAAAGAGGTTCCCAACATTTAGTTGTTGAAATTAGCATTTATGCTAGCAAGATTATATGATCCCAATGATGTGATTAAAAATTACATTGCAGAGCTAAAAATGAAGCCTTTTGTAAAGGAAGAAGATGAATTTGATGATTTCTTCCAAGGCATGGAAAATTTCTCTGATATTACCAAATGCGTTTCTAGTCAGTTAAGTCAAGAAGATGCTAAAGCTTTTCAAGCATATAGAAACAACATACTAGAAAAGGTTCCTTTGAATTTGTTAACTATTGAAGATGAAAAACACACTCCAAGTGTTAGTCTAGATGATGAAATGAAAGATATATTTGAAAATGAATCCAGTCAATCATAACAGCACTCTGATAATTCAGATCAATCTGAGGAATCCAAATCTAAGAAAGTAAATTCAGAAATTGACCAAATTCTTCAAGAGATAGAAGTGCTGGAGAAAACAAAGAACAATGGGACAAAATCAAATTCAGAAATAGTTAAACATACTCATAGCATGTTAGATCGATCCAAGCCCTCTCAAGTAAAATATCTGATGAATAAATGGGAAGAATTTTCTCAAGCAATAAATACTTCTAAAGAAAATCCCAATATTGATCAAACATCAAGTTTTAAAACACCAGAACCTTCACATAAAATAGTTGAAACTGTCAATCTGCTACAAAGAGTTCCAGCAATGCATGACAAAGAAATCATACCAGCCTACCCTACAGATCAGATAGTTTTGCAGATTGAAGATATTCCGTCATTCGACATTTTCTACAGTCCTAGCTACAAAGCTGTGGTTAAAAGGAATAAAAGAAGAAGGATTGATGAAACAACTCCAAAACCAACAAATGAATTAGTTGATGTACTTTAGATGGATTCCTCAGATGATCCCACTGAACATCTAACCAAGTTATCACAATATCTAGGGGCATATGCCACCGCTATTGTTGATAAAGCTACTGAGATTAGAATATTGTTGAAAAAAAAGGAAGCTAGAGTACAAGAATTAGAACAGTTGCTAGATGAAGAAAAGCAAAGTCCATTGAGGAGATCAAAATAAGCACAACTCAATTTCATGAAGATATTGAAAGCCTCAAATTAAATTCTTAGACAGAGCTTAATGAAAAGCAAGCACATCTAGAAAGAGAAATGGCTGAATTACAGATTCAACCACAGTTAGAACAATTCATCAAAGAAGCACTTGATGTAAATAGTATGTTAAAGAAAGAAAAAGAAATGTTTTGTCGCCAAGCTTCCATGATTGATTTTTATTTTGATTCCAATAAGATAATGATTCAACAAATAGCAATTTAGAAACTGGAATATGAAAGACTTGAAAAGAAAATCGAAGAACACATTCAGTGGAAAATTTCAGATACAGGAAAACAAGCTAATCTACCACAAATAGATAAGCTTCATAAAGAATTGTCATTCACAGAATGGAGAGCACAAATTAATCAAGCAGAGAAAGCAGTGACCAAGACATCCAAGAAATCAAATGAGATTATTCAGTCTATATGTGAGCAATTTTTTAAAACAAAACTTCTTCAAGAAAACACGTCTGATGTGTTTTCAGGAACAAGGGAAGTAGAGTTAAAGTGGAGACAGAGAGCAGATACACAAGATGAAATAATAAAAAAAGTTAATAAGTTTGATCAGGGAAATTACTGAAATATTTGGTTCAAACCTTACCATCAACTTCAAACTCTTCAGTCTCTTACAGATTCAGCAGAAATATCTCAGTCAGTAATCTCAAATGCTGTTCTCAAGGGACAAATTCGGTCACGGATATCATAGCCAGCGCAGCTTAAAGCAATTCTAGATATTTTTCAACTTCGTGATCACACTCAGAAAAAAGGGCAGGATTCGCAAAATCATAATTGTTAGTTCAAAGTTCCTAGATTATTGTTTAAGTTAAGTTTTTAGAGAAAGGTTGTTTGAAACCTCCTCTACATTTTTGTAATAATTTAATTTTAGTTTGTAGTTAGTTTAGTATTTAAACCCTTCTCATGCATTTAAAGAAGGGTACCGAATTTTATTGAGAAAATTTGCAAAGAATGCTTAATTGTAAGTAAGTTTGTGAATGCCTTAATAAAATAATGGAACACGACCTTTTCAATTATATTTCGTTTTGTTGATCAATGTTGATGCACTTTTGTATTCTTTGAAAGAATTATTGACAGAAGAGTTGAATGTGGCCTATTATCACTGATCAGATAAACAGAGCAGTACACATCTGGTTCTATTATCATGTATGCTAATTCTGTTTTTTTGAATATTAGTGATGAATCCAGCTTTCATGAATTATATATGAAATTGATTGCTTTTATCTGAAATATCAGTTGCACTATTGTATAATATAAAGATAGAAATTGGTTTTTTTTTTTTATATATAATCATCAGATACATGTGATATATTTCTCATTTTCTTTTGATTAACTATTTTTTCAAGAGAATCATCTTACAAAGTAATAATTCTATTAAATCTGTGATGATCTTCATCATCACAGATTGAATAGATATCATTTTAGATTGCATCAAATTAGTATTATCCTTGTTAGATTAAATTAGGCTTAAATTCAAAGTTTTTCATTTTAGAATAAATTTGTTTTAGTTTTTAGTAATTCTTCATGAAAATCCTTTGAGAGAAACCCAACAATCAAACAAAAAACCCAAATCTGAGAAATTGGTCCCATTATATCCAGTCAGAGCCACTATTCCAAATGGAAAAGGAATTGTCTTAAGGTCTGGACTGGGTGGTTATCCCCCTTGTTGTTGCCACAGATATCTGAGGCATCAACAGTAGTATAGAAAACTGACTTGGTTGTCCCTGCATTTTTTTTTCAAAAATTTTGCATGTTTGACAAAGTGGGCATAACGTGCTTGTAGGAGCATACGGTGTTGTTTTTCCACAAAACAAGTTGCACTGGATTTAGAACGATGAGATCTACGCGGTCATTCAGATTTCACACCATTTTGACAACTTTCATTTTTTAACATAATTTTGAGCACCTGATAAAAAGAAATCCTTCCATATCTAAAAGGGACTAATAATTTTTATATTAAACACATTAATGATTTTGATGTTGAGTTGGAAGGTTATTGTAATTTATATTGGGCCGAAAATCCCAATGATAAGAGATCAAAATTAGGATATGCATTCAACCTTGGACCTAGGATTGTGGCATGGTGAAGTAACAAAAAACTAATTATTCCTTTCTCATCAACTAAAGTTGACTATAATTATTTCTGCATTGCTACTTGTGAAGCAGTCTAGTTGAGGTGAGTTCTTGAAGATGTGGCAGAAGAGTAGAAAACACCAACAATTTTTAGGTGTGGCAGTCAAAGCTTCGTCAAACTAGCCATCAAACTTGTGTACCATGCAAGATCAAAACATATCAGCACTCATTATCATTTTTCACACAAAATATGCAGTCTAAGAAAATTGATTTAGTATATTGTAATACTAATAAAAATGTGACTAACATGTATTACAAAGTCTCTTGGAAAGGAAAGTATGAATTATTTAGAAATCATTTAGGTGTAGTATAAAACACATTTCTTCATTAAAAGATAGTGTTAGAATAATTACGATATTTCTAACACTAAATGGATTATCATATTGATATGTGGAATTTTAATATAAAGTTTATACTCTAGCAAAAGACATTACTTATCATGAAAGATATTTAAATTATTATAGTCAACCCCATAATTACCAAATTAGCTTGAATGAGAAAATAACATGAAAATTTTAAAATTCTATTCATATATCCCATAATTAAATTAGATAAAACTCCCATTCACTTAGCAACATAAATAACTAATCATGTGGATGGAGGAAAATTAATGTTAAGTGCAGTGCCCACTAACCACAAAATATATGGTAGGTGGGTCACTTGTAGGAAATAGCAACAAATTATGACTAGGGAAAATTTCATATAAAAGGTATTTTATCATTTAAATATGTGTATATATTGGAATAATCTTATTTTGAATATTTAATATTTAAATATGTATTAATTATATAATGGTTTTAGGTAAGTCTTAGTTTGAAAATGGAAAAGGATTTAGATTTAAATTTTGAGAGAAATTTTTTGAGAAGAATACTAAATGTGATTTTACATATTAAATTATACTTTTAAAATTATTTATATCAAATAAAATTCTAAAATTCATAAATAGCTAATCATGTGGATGGAGGAAAACTAATGCTAAGTGCAGTAACTCCTAAACACAAAATATATGGTAGCTGGATCACGTGTAGGAAATAGCAATAAATAATGACTCGAGAAAATTTCATATAAAGAGTATTTTATTATTTAAATATGTGTATATAATGGAATAATCTTATTTTAAATATTTAATATTTAAATATGTATTAATTACAAAATGGTTTTAGATAAGTCTTAGATTTAAAATGGAAAGGGATTTAGATTTAAATTTTGAAAAGGAGAGAATACTAAATGTTATTTTACATATAAATTATAGTTTTAAAATTATTTATATTGATTAAAATTGTTAAAAATAATAAATTATAATTTTAAACTTATTTTTATTTATATTGATTAAAGTTACTAAAAATAATTTAAATTTCATGAAAATAAATAAACACAAAAACATTTTATATAAGATTCTACGTAGAATTTTTTTTAAATGTAAAATTTCAATTGGAACTTGGTACCTATGTCAACCCTTCACGGACAAACATGGTAGGCGAATCCACTCACAGAACTTGGTAGGATTCCATAGGGAGGAGAGAAAAAACAATTACCAACCGAAAGTTAATCCAGAGAGAAAAACAGCTCAAGACGGTCTCAATGACAAGGACCCAAACCCAGTTAATTGGGATGTGATGCGAGATGAAAACGCGTTGTTGCTTCCTGATGTTCCTCACTTTGCGTTTGTCATATTGTGAATTGTGAAAAGGAATGAAATAATAACGAATATTTAGTTGTCTGAATGACATTCAACAACGTCCAACATCTAAGAAATGCTGAGTAGCTAAAGACAACAGAATGCATATTCAGAATCTGTAAGTATGAAATTCGAGTTTCACCTTTTGACATTAGAGTTCAAAAAATTAAAAATAAGAAACGTATATAACCACGTGGGTAGGTGCTGTTCATGTGCAGGCTGTCGACCACTCACGACTGTATTCTTGTCATTCTGTTTGTTTTTATTAGTGAATTGTTTATAATAATAATAATAATATATTTTTAAGGTAATAATTGAGTTAAATACTAGATTAATGTATAAGACTTTCTTGTTTGTAAGACAAGGGCCCACTTTCCTATAAAGATTTAATTGCTACAAAAACATACATACTCTAATTTTAAACATATAACTTAAAAACACATATTCTTAACCATTAAATAATAGGATGACTAAAATTTATTAAATAATTACTTTAAATAAAATGATGACGAATGGGCATTTGTGTATATTGCCTTGTAGTGTTGTTCTTCCTGAAATGTTGTCAATTGAGCGTATTGTTTGGGAGGGTTTAATATAATCTTCCCACCCACGTTCAAGTTTCATCAAATTTCAATTATCCTAAAATATTAGTAGCCCCGGAAAAACCTATTATGTGATTCTAGTTTTTATGCCCAGATTAAATTCAGGTTTCGTAATAGGTTTTTGTAAGTGATTTTTATCCGATATTCTTAAGGATCAAGTATCTAGGGTGTTTAGAATCTCAAATTTCTGGGAAGGATGATGATAATAATTGGCATGGAGATACTACTCATTATGATCCTTTCTTCAAAATAGTTTATGGGAAATTTAGCCATTGGTAAATATGACATCCAGGAAGGGAAGGATTCCATTTATTTCAACATCCATAGTGAATTTTATGAAATTATATTAACAATTAAGATGTTTTTTGAAAAATTCAAGTTTGTCAAGGCCATGGGGCCAAATGATGAAGGTTTCATAGAGATAACACTACCATATTTTTAGGTAGAAAGAGGAAGAGGATAAGGATTTAGATTCAAAATATACCATGAATAGATTAGCAAAAATGAGTGACAGGGGGAGCCCATGGCAACTCCACATGTTTCTTCACAAATTTCATCTTGAAGGCTAAAAAAATGTAGACTTTAAGTCAAATTGTTTGGCATCTACTTAAATTCTACATCCTCTCCCCCACTGTTAACATATTTTCATGGAAAATTTTCAATCTAAAGCCTTAGCCTCTTCCCCGTTTCCCCAAAAATATAGAAGAGATATGCTGGTGGCTCCTTCATCATCTAGCTCTAGCTCGAATTTAATGGAAATGCTCCCTTACTACATGCCCTCTTCAATAAGAATGAGATGGCTTCATTTCCCATGAAGTCTTTAAAAAAAAACTCAAAGTAAGTAATATCTCTATGCTGGTTCTCATAATCATCCTCCCCAAAAAATTCAAGTGTTAAAACCTTAGCCAATAGAGCCTTAGGAACCTCAGATAAAAATCACTTTAACACTGAAAAATATGATCTCTTGAATTTTTTTGAGAGAAATCATTGTAGAAAATCCACGTATATTCAAAATGATATTTGTAATATAATAAAACAAAATACTTGAATCTACTCTACAAATTGTAGAAACCAATTACGATAAAAAAATCACATGAAAAAGAAAGAGAAAGAGTTACAATCACATAACACAAATATTTATCTGGGAAAGCCTCAACAAAAAACCTTGTTCTTTGTATATTGCATAAGTCAAATAATATGAGAACAATACAATGCTACGCTCATGATTGAGAGCTCTTTGTACTATCTCTCTCTGTCTCACTACCAACCTTTCCATAAGATTCTCTTGGCACAAATTTCTCTCACAAGCTCCACACACAAACTTGTGATTGCTATTTCTTGGTCTCACCAACTCATTCTCACCAAAACAATAATTAAACTTGTGCATTCATTCCTCCTTCTAACGCCAATTATAATGGTTAAAATTAGTGAGTTATATATTTAAGGAATGATTTATTTTAGGCCTTCTTCTGAATGCATGCACCACTTGTACAATTTAGATGGTTATACAACTGATTGTACACTTCCCTTTAACTCCAATCTCAACTAGGTATTTATCATAACTCACATGCATGGGATATTTATTAGTGAATTATGAGTTATATAGTTGATAACTACATGTGAATTAAATCTAATTTAATTCACTTGTACTCTCATTAGTTCTTCCATTAGTTATAACTAGTTAAACCGATTTAAACTCAAATTAATTAAGTTTATTAATTACAACTCACAAGAAACTGTAACTGGCCCCCCTAGAACTTATAGAACACTCTACATGCCTCCCATTAGACTCACAACTCATATTAACTGAGTTAACTAAGTCTATCTAACTTAGTTAATTCGTACAAACTGTCATGTGATGTTGAATTACAATTTACTTCTAATTTAATGAAGGGAAAATTAAATTAGAAGCCTCTTCCTGTTGTCATTTCAATATTTATTGTTGCAAATTTCAACAATCAATACAAGAGACACCAAGGCCTAAAATATTTTCAAACCCCTTAACGCTTTGTGGTACTCCCTTATGTTGGTTAAAGACTTGATTAACACTTCTAATTCCAAAGGGGTCTATATGATCACATTCTCATGTGGGGAACGTTATGTAGATAGAACATGCCATTCCATTAAGATGTCAATTGAAGAGCACTCTATTGACATCAAACACAATATCTCTCGTTCTTCATCCGTTATGGTGCATTTGGAAAAAAGCTAATCATCATATTTATCTTGAATATTTGAGTATCCTTGCAAAAATTGATCTCTATCACCATATGATGTTTAGGGAGGCTAGTGAAATTGAGAAACTAGCAAACAATATAAACAAGGATCACTGGTGGAATATTAGCAAAGCCTAAATTGCTACTCTGTCCTCTAAATTTGTTTTTTTGTTGAATATGTTTTTCCAATTTTGTCTTCCCCTTCTTTGTTCTTTTAATATAGTCGACTTATTCATTTTTTTCCATTTTTCACTTTTTATAATTTATGAATGTTATTTTCCTTTAACCAAATTATTTATTTATAATTTATGAACCTTATAACCATATTAATTAAAAGTTAACTATATCTATTACATAAAATTAATAATTTATTTATTTTATCATTTATTTCAATTAATAATAATATGTATTCCTTATTATTAATAATAATATCATTGTCATTTATTAATAATAATTCCCTCCTTTATTTTCCTTTCCTTTCTTGCTTTACGAAGAATAATTACTATAAAGAATAATTATTGATAATAATTACTATAACAATATTTTTTGTTACTTTAATATGATTAGTGTTATCTTGTTTCTAACAATTAATAATTATTATTAGTTTACTACTATTTAAACGCCCATTATTCCTATTTAATAATAATAATAGGTTCGTTATGTTATTATACATTTGTTATCTTGTTTCTCACCATTAGTAATTATTATTAGTTGTAAATTTGTTATCTTGTTTCTCACCATTAGTAATTATTATTAGTTTACAACCTTATTATTCATATTTAATAATAATAATATTTTTGTTATGTTATTATTCGTTTATAAAGTATTATTGTCACTTTTATTAACCTTGATATCATATTAATTAATTATTCTTCTTAAATATTATAGGCATTATTTATAATATATATCTTAATATATATAAAATAGTAATTGTTAGGATATATAATAATAGATAAAAATAGTAATGGTTAGGATATATAACAAGGCTACAAGGTAGCTACTACCTGCCGCTTAGTTTAAGTATAGTAATGTTGCAATGTGATGTTGGAAATGTCTATGGGTAGCTATTACGGCTATTACATGCCGCTTAATGTAATTATAGAGATGTTGCAATTTGAGTTTGAGCATGTTTATGAAGATTTGTTTTGTAATAAAGTATAGTTAAATTAAATTAGAAATAATTGTTGCAATTTGAGTTTGAGCATGTCTATGAGGATTTGCTAAATGTTGCCATTTGAATTTAAGGATGTCTATGAGGATTTTCTTTGTAATAAAGTTGTCGCTTAGTTTAGTTTAAATATAGCTAAATTAAAGTAAAAAATAAGAATTTATGTTAGTATTAAGGTTTAGAATCTAATCCATTTAGGTTTTTACTAATATTTTGTTAATCCAATTCCACCCAACTACAATAACAATGCCATATTGTCTACCATCTGAAAACTTTTACATTTTCCTAAAGTATATATATGAATATGAAAATTTATAATGCTAAAAATAAAAATATTATTATAAGAATTTATAATAACAAAAAATATAAGTTATATATATATATATATATATACATATATATAAAAGGAATTTATTGTTATCATTCAAAAAGTTGCATGTTATTTTTATTTAAAATTACATGACATGATATATAGCAATTAAAATTGTTTAATATTTTGTATAGTTATATATTTGATATATTTAATGTATATTCCAAAATTTAATAATGTAATTTAGTTAGCCAATTTGAGTTTTTAGATATTGGATAGATTCAATATTTTACTCATTAGGAATGTGGTTTTTTAATTACATTTTTCAATTTCTAATGGTTTTTTTTATATAAATATAATTATATGGCATAATATATAGCCATTAAAATTGTTTAATATTTTGTATAGTTATATATTTGATATATTCATTATATACTCTAAAATTAAATAATATAATTTATGTGATTTCTCCGAAAATTTCTTAGAAACAATTCATGGATCACAGAAGCAAAATTCCTAATAATATAATTTAGTTAACTAATTTGATTTTTTTAGATATTGGATAGATTTGATATTCTATTCATTAGGGATGTGTTTTTTTATTAATTATATATAAACTGTGATATTTTATTTAAATATATAATTTATAAACTTTGGCTCTAATTTAAATTATAAATATGTAATAATAAAATCTAAAAAAAATATTTTATAATAATCGAAATGTATAATAATATAATATATTTTTAAAAATATATTGAAGTAATTATTTAACTAAATATTGATCTATAGAAAAATTATTTCATTATTAATATATGTATGGATTAATTTATTAAATATAGGTTTAAAAAAAAAAAGTAATTTTAACGAGTTAAATACATTCATATATATATAAAAATGTTATATTTATTAAAATTTAAGTTTAAAAAATTAGTATAAATATATATATATATATATATATATATATATATATATATAATTTATAAACTTTGGCTCTACTTTAAATTATAAATATGTAATAATAAAATCTAAAAAATATATTTTATAACAATGGAAATGTATAATAATATAATATATTTTTAAAAATAAAACTAACTTTAAGGAGCTAATCTATTTTTTAATTAATTAAAAATTAGACTAATTAAAAAATAGACTAATTAAAAATGGAAATGAGGAGGGAATTAATTAAAAAATGGGAAATGAATTATAATAATGGGAAGGGAATTTATTAAAAATGGAGAGGGGAATTAAATTAATGGAGGAGAGATATTATGTGGAGGGGGGTTATTAAAAGGGAAAGGGATTAAAAATTATTAAAATGGAGGGTATTAATTTAAAATGGGGGGAAAGGGATTAAAAATTATTAAAATTGAGGGTATTAATTTAAAATGGGGGAAAGGGATTAAAAATTATGGGAATAAAGTGAAATTATATATAAATGGGAAGGGGAAAAAAAGGGGAAGGGAAATTTTAATGGGAAGAGAGTTTTAATTTAGTTTTAAAAGTCGAATTTGAAATGGAGAGGTGGGAGAATTAAAAAGGAGGGGGCGGCTATGATATAGAAAATGAAATAATTTAAATGGGAGGGCGGACTTTTAATTGGGAGGAGGGGCAAATCGAAAATTAAAAAATTTTAAATGGTCGAATGAACGCAGGTAGGGATGGGAAGGCCGAAAGGCTTTGGAAGAGCAGGGCAGCCGAGTGAGAAGGTGTGGGTAAATGGGCAGTGAGCAGTGCGTTGAAAAATTCGAATAGAGGGTCGAGTGTAGTGCGGAGTTTGGGCCGGAGTGCGTAGAGCGGCAGAGTATGCGTGGACCGCAGTGTTGAGAGTAGAATAGCAGTGCGTAAGGTGCTGTGGATGGCGTGGTGAGCTGAGAGTGTTTGAGGCGTAGGACGTGGTCGAGAGACTATAAGTTATTGTATTATGAGAGCGATGACTGTAAGAAGGGGCCGCGTATGTGGAGAGTGAGAAAAGGGTTTTGGTAGGATAAGGGTGCGTTTGGCAAAGTCTTTTGGTAGGATAAGGGTGCGTTTGGCAAAGTCGGGTTTGAGCGTATAGTGAGGGTTTGGAAATGGCGTGGTGTTTGGGAATGCATGGGGTTTGAACTGATTTGCAGAGTATCGCTGGAGCGATAAGGGTTGCAGGGATTTTTTATTTTTTTAATATATTTTTTATTTTTTTATTTTTAATAAAACAGCAGAGAGATAAGCTGGTAAAAATTGCAGAAATGGGGGCAACAGTACGACTTTGAAGAACTGAAATACAACAGCAGATTGCTAATAAACCCAGAATTTTTTCCAATAGCTCAGCAACAGAAAAACTCAAAATGCTTTTCCATTAAAAAACCAGAAACTTCTACTTCAGAAACCGTCTTTAAACAGTGTTTTCCAGCAAATCTTCAAAAGCAGAATTAAAATGCAGAAATTGCAGGAAAACATTAGAGTGAAAACCTTCAAATGGGCAGTGCTGCCTTTCTTCAAAACACCTGCTGCTCTTCTTCAAAACATTGCTGCCAATTTCTGAATGCTGCTCCTTCTCCAAAACACTTCTGAATGGCGGCAAAAACACTGCTGCAAAAATCTCTGACTGCTTCAGATGTGCAGTGCTGCTCCCAATTTCTGAGTGCTGCAAAAATTCCAAGAATTTTTGCAGATATGCAGGCCATAAACACAAATGGCTCACTCAATTTGGTGCAGGGCCAGCAATCGCCCGCTTTGATACCATGTTAAACACCATGTTGAAGCACACACATGGTGTATGAGGAAGAAACACACACACACAAAGAACTCAACACACAATGAAAGATAAGCGTGAGGCTTTCTTATTTTCCATTATACAAAGATGTACATTTATAGTACAATGGTGTGACTCTTGGTTTCATATTCCAAGGTCACTTGGACTCCATTGTGAATTTTTATATTCCACACCTACCCATGAGGATTAGGTGTTCCAACATTATAAAAGAAGCAACCTTGACTGAAATGGATTACATGCTAGTGCATATTAAAACTAAGACTAGGGTATTCAAATATTAACGTAGAAAAAGAATTTAACAAAGTAAAGACCAATTACTCAATAATGCTTAATATATAAGCTTTTAGACGTAGAGTGTAGCTATTTCTATTTATAGTATCTGTTTATTTTATTTTATTTTTTTCTAAGTAAGAGTAATTATATCAGTAAAACATATGGTACAAAGAGACCAGGGCCTCAACAGTTCAGGCCATCATCAGTGGCATAAGTCTAGCAAAATAGCAAAAATTGAGCTACCCTCGTGGGGAAACTAGCCCATGTAAAGTTTGAATTGATGCCTCTGTAGAGGAAAATAGCTACATGATAACATAAGCAAGTACATCCTAAACCAGCTAAAACAAGAGAACTGGAAAAATTGACTTGGACAAGACCTATAAAACTAGACACCATAATCAGTAGAAGGAGATTCTTCAACAATCGGGCACCAGTACTCATCATCATTAGCCAGAAGGGGGCCACGTTGAGTCGATGTATCATCCACACCGCTTTATCCTTCTAGCTTGCTCATGTCCTTGAGGTGGCTCGAATTGCCTTCGCCCGCCATACTAGAATTATGCCTTGTAGGTGCTTGAGAAGGCTTCACATTCTCAGAGGGATCAGGCTCGTTGCTCGGACGCATAGGCGAGGAGGGGCCAGGAGCCACACTAGGGATCTCATGAAAGGAAACCGAGATGGTCGCCACGATGAGAGGGTAGTCAGAGCTACATTGGAATTGGAAGTGGGCAGTGGTCGTGTTATGTGAGGAGATAGAGAAAGTGAGGCGTGAGGGAGGAGGCGCCATCTGCTCAGAAGCAATGTGCTGAGGAGAAGAGGTGGAGTGATGACCACGCCTAGTGCAGGTGTCGGGGTATTGACCCGAAAATTTCTTGAGAGATGACGAAGAGGAGCTGGACGTGGATGAATGATAAGGGTGAGAGGAGCGAGCTCTGGAATTGCCTCTTCGACATCGCATACAATGCCTAAGCCGAGGCATGTTAACACTCAGTGGATGAAGAGCGTTCAGAGCAAAGGAGCGGATAGAGGTGGCTGAGGCGAGCAACGATGTAGAGGGAGAATTGAGGTCGAAAGAGGTAGAGAATCTCAATGGACAGAAGAGGCTCTGAGAGTAATGGAAGCCAGGGAGAAATTCAATACAACTACCCAGGTTGCATCACCGCCCAAAATATGTGCGAGAGCTGGGCTCCGCAGCCTTAGGGGAGCAACCAGTTCGCAGAGGTGAGAGCAGTGGTGGCATAGAAACAACCAGGAGGAGTTGATTGTTATAGGTGAACCAGGCACAGAGACGAAGTGCTGAGGAGGAGAGACAAAGTGTGACATTTTGTAATGATGAAGGCCTCGACGATCACAACGACATATATGTCGCACTAGGTGACGATCTGAGAGTTTTAATGCAGAGGGGTGCCATAAGTGACACCTGTGGGTGGCCATGTGGCCTTGCCACGCGCCGTCCCACAGGCCAAGCGCCGTATGATCAGGTATTAACACCGACATCCGGGGAGTATCTATTTATTTGTTAATGATTGATATAGTACTTATTTATTTGGTCTGTGTACTTATTTATAGTGTCTATTGAGTAAGTAAAAATAAAATAATATTCCATAAATAAAATAAAATAAAAACAACTAAACTAACAATAATTTGAACTCTAATATTTAATATTTTCCTTAAAAAACACAAACACTACATAAGAATATGAAATTATCTCATTAAAGTATTTCAATACAAGTTCTAGAAGCCAATGTGCAATATAATTCTTCTGTTTGAATAGTATGTACACAAAACCACAAAAACAATGATCTAAAATGCTTGAAAATCCAAATATGTACACATAAATATTAGCATAATGTAATAAATAACATAAAGACAATGATAAGAAAATCGTACAAAGTATGACCCCCATAGAATGTATATCTGGTTTTCTTAGTGTTTTTTAATACATTAGATTAGACATACCAAAAAATAGTACTTCAATACAAAATATAATTAAGTCAGGTAAAAAAAATGATGCATATCATTATGATCATATTTTATTTTACACATAAAATGTAACAACGAAAAGCATGCTACCATATATCTATGGATATGAAAATGATCTAGTGACAAAAAGGATTTTGTATATGATTCTTTGTCATATGCCAATGCGTCCCATTGCCAACTATTATTTGCTAGTATCTGAATCGATTCATTGGTAGCAGTTGTATAAAAATAAGCCTAAGAGGCAAAAATAGTGGACTTGCATAGAATTGTAGAGGAGACAGAGTAGAGGAGAGGGGCCATTTTTTATTTTTAACATCTAGCCGAGGACCAGAAATTTGTAAGTAATTTCTTTCAGATATATATGAAAGAATTGGTTATAAATTCTGTGAGATATGTATTTGTTTCAGTACTTCATGAGCATAAATTGATGAAATTCCTGCATTAAATATAACATTGGTGAGTTTGGTCATAGGCGTTATGAATAATTCATGCTAGTGTTAATTTGAGTGTGTAAGAGATTGAGTGTGAGTCGAATATCTGTGAAAGAGGGTATGGATATGGTCCTGCTAGAATTGGTGGCAATTAGAGTTCTGGTCTCAGTTGAAATCTTATGTTTCCTGAATACAAATTGAATTCATGTCCCTCTGTATAATTTAAGTGCGCATTCAATTTGTGTGAAGGAATTCTGATTGTATCAGATATCTTCTCTGAAACTGATAAGAGCCACTGCAAATGTGTTGGCCTAATTCGAATAATAATTGTATGGAAATGCCTAATGGGAATCTCCATGTAGAAGGATGACACTGAATCCTGTATATGATTGAGTTGAATGATGCTCTGGTTGATGGGTGAAGATCCCTTATTATAGTTAAGGGCGTAGTTGAAAAGGCCTCGGGGTTCAACCGAACGCAGTCTTTAATGAAGAAGAGACTTTGAGACGATATTGGAATAGAACAGAAGGATTGATTCTATTCATTGAACCCTGGTTAAGGTCTGTCAGCATTGTAACCTGTTCCGATTGAGATAGATTGAGTTGACCCGTGATTGTTGGGATATAATAGAAACAAGGCGTTTATGTCATATGCGCTTGCCTTAAGTGAAGTTGGAAGCACCGTGTTAAACGTTGATGAAACAGGGTTAATGCACGCCAAAGCGAGACAATGAAACGAAGTCATAATCCAAGGAAATGGATTGTTGATAGTGCGCAACCGGAACCTTGAAGAGTAGCGAAACCATGCGGAACAGTGTAATATCTTTCGAAGAAGAAAGGTGGTATTCGCGCTTTTAAAAATCGGTAAGTTGTAATTGAGTTTCGAACGCGATATGTGTCGTTGTGTGACATGTGGAGAAGAGCGGTTTATAAAAACCATTTTTTTCGCGTTATTTTTGCGCGTTAAGATTTGGTGAGAAAAAAAACACGAAAATTGATTGTGGGCATTAGATTATCCCAACCCACGCGATAAGTCATCCACCGTCGGATGAGAAGGGTTGTTTAACTGCTGGGCTCCATTTACACCACGTGAACTAGAGGATTAAACCCCGAACCGTTAGATTGCGCGACTGTCGTCAGATGAGTGAGCGGTAGCGCGACGAATCTCCGACCATTGGATGAGCCTGATAGTTGATGTCCAGGTAAGTATTGTGAGCCTAAAGGTAATAAGTCTTGGTTTGTGGTTGGGGTAGAAGTTTAATGGGTTCGTATGTACTAAGTTAAGACTTGGTTGATAATCCTAAGGGAATTTAAATGTTGGCTCTAACATCTTAATTCATAGTCCGAAAGAAATTCGAAGAAGCGTTAAAGGGCTCTTGCCTAAGGGTTAATTGAGGTTAATACTCTAAGTCAAGGGTTGTTGTTGTTTTAAAGAGGTCGAACACATTATTATATGTGTTGTATGTTTGTAAACGTTAATGAATTGTGACATTTGTTGATTGACCGCAATAGTGGAATGTCAACATTGCTATATACATATGGGGTTCTTAAAGTTTGATAAGAATCTCCTGCATTTGAAAATTGAATATTGGTTAAAATAAAAGGGTGTATTACAAGCGTTGAAGACTAAAGTATCTCACTGTATGGACAAATAATCTTAATGCCTCTCCCTCTTTTACAGACGTGAATTAATGTTTCAGATGTGAATCACGATTTTTGCAAAACCAATAAACAACAAGACAAAAGACTGAAGGTAGCCCAGGCATCAAATCTGCACAAATAATTTTTTCAGGAGATTTTTAAATAGATTTATAATATTTATATATATAATGTCAGAATTTAAAAACAGGTTCTATTCATTAAACATATATGTATAAAATCTGAAAATATTTGTAAAGGCCTAATGGAAAAGCTATATTTCTTAAATATACATATATTAAGTTTGAAAGTATTTGAAAATAGGTAGAAGAAACACTATAAGTATAACTAGTGATTTTTGTTCCTAATTGTTCTGTGAAAACTTTCTTGTTCTAGAAAAATGTTGCAGACATACTGCACTTTGAGAGAGGAGGATCTGAGCAGTAAAATCTTGTACAAAAATTGAGAAGAACTTTGGACTGATTTCTGGATTACTATGTGTTCCTGTTGTAGCCAATTTTTGTAGAAGTGCTGGTGCTGCAAAGAAGATGGAAAAATTAGTACAAATCTTGCTATTTTGGATAGCATAATTTAAAGTGCATATATCTGATTTTTTCTTAAAAGATGAAGAATAATTACAAGAATACCTAGCTTTGGTAGGGATTCCATTGCTGTCAACAGATTGGATCTCATTGTCTTCATTGATTGTAAATGTACCATTTATTTTGAAATCGCATAGCATATACATGGTTGCTTGTTTATTTTGAACATAGTCTTGAAAATACATTCGTGCTAGGTTGGGAAGTAACTGTTTCAAGAGCAATTTGTTTCGGATGCAACATTTCAAGTTGGTGTTGTCAGACTTGATTATGCAATTAAGACACTATGAATAGGAAAATGACGAATTTTTATTGCACTTAAGGCAATTAACTGTTGTCTCCTCTATCATTGTAGAGGTTGGTATTGGTGAATTGCATCCAAGACAAACTGGTTCAAATGGCGTAGAATAAATGCTTGCAGTTGTCAATGTTCCTTTTATCTGTTCATAAAGGAGGAAAAGTAGTATATGTCAAAATAGAAAGAGATGAAGAAACAATTGCATATTGAGAAGTAGAGGTACTGTTTCATTTGTACTTACAAAGAATGTTGGAGGGTTCAATTTTCTAATTTCTTCTGCTGCTTCTGCATTCAATTTTTTGATGAATGTAGCTTGCGTTGTTCGAAGTGTTCTGTCCTTGAGTTATTTCCTGTTTGTTATGTTTTTGAATAACATAATTGGAAAATGACCTTTTTGCAATTCTTGTTCAATCTCACTGTAGAGTGGTGCAAATGTTTCAAATAACTGCAACTGCAATAGAAGACAGAAGGTTATTTTTTTTCAAAGGAAATTGAAATGTAGGATGGAACTAGCAATATAAAAACATTGCAAAGTAATTTATGTTACCGTTGCTCTATTTTCATCGAAATTTCCATCTTTAATTTGTAATGTATATTGCAAACCAATTTTCCGTGCAGCTGTCACAATTGCAGTAATTGTTCCAATTGGATATTTTTCTGTATTTTTTGTAAGGTGTTTTACTATTGTAGTTGGAATGAATTTGTAATCTTTGCAAATTGGTGGTATGTTTTGTACGGTGCTTAGTTCAGTTAGCGGCAGAATCCAATCACAATCACCGCGGTCATAATTTGTTTTAGGAATAACTTTGAATTTTGTAATAGATATTGCTTTTCTTGGTGATATTTTTTGTTCATGTTCCTCAATGAGCTCAGTTGGTATGGACAATGTGATTGTCATGATTCCTTCAGCATCTGTCAAATATTCACGTAGTATTTGTCATGCTTTGTGGACTTTATCAAGGTATGTGCTATAAATAACCATAACATCTCCATTGAACATTTTTCTAGTTTTGCGAATGTTTAGTTCTTCAATGGTAACTGGGACTAAATATGGTGCTTTCGATCTGTGTATTGATGATGTTGATGTCGCAAAAGATACAGTTAGAAGTAAAATACGTTGGTGATAAATATAAATGCTATGCCA
The DNA here is from genome assembly GCA_034641835.2 of Pinus albicaulis. NCBI lineage: Eukaryota > Viridiplantae > Streptophyta > Pinopsida > Pinales > Pinaceae > Pinus > Pinus albicaulis. The sequence goes on from CM076578.1 coordinate 691,948,461, forward strand.
ATGGTACTTATAAAAATTTGTTTCAAATTTACTTACTTGTCTGATTCAATTGCACCCAACGTTTGTTGTTGTTTGTCTATTGTAGCTTGTTCTCCATAGCTGTGAGATGAAAAATATGCAACATCATTGAATGATGTTCTTGAACACGATGACGAAGTGTCTGGTAAATTTTAACAACTAAAAATAAAAATAAAAGTATAAGCTTATTCTATTTTGTAGTGGAAACCGAGTATTAGTTACTGAAAGAAAGATTAATTGCATTTAAAAACTTCGATAATGGAATACTTATAAATTATACAATATTAAACTCATAAAACTCTGTTAGTGCAACAGAGATATATACTAATCTGAGTTGCAAATATTAAAAATTTTGTGCCTGAGAGAGAAAATGATTCAAGAACAGTACTATAGAAACGTGTAAATGCATGTGATACAGATGTATGAAAGTTTAGGTACTACTGATTGGCATGAAAACATTGATAAATATTGACTCAGTAATACTAATCAGGAATCAATTGAACAAGTAATCAAGAATTCAATCAAAAATAGTTTCATAGAAAGAAATAAACAATTAAACATAGAGATATGTCTATACATATGCATCGAAGAGTAAGTAAGTTGGGCGTAATAAGCAAACCTGGATGTGTTTGTTGATCAAGCTCCCTTTCCAATGGAGTTAATTATTATGGGTGGTTGGGAATTTACATAATAAATAATTCGATCAACATATATGTCATTTGAGCTCATTCTACCACCCAACCAAAAATAAAATAGAAACACCATAAGACAAAAGAAACCAAAAAAAATCGTATAGATAAAATTACAAAGATAACAAGGAATATTAAGGGAAATAATAATAAGATTGGAAACATTTTTATTCAAATTGTACAATGTGAATTAAGATGCATATGGATTATGAAATAATTTAGTTTGATGTAACTGAAATAGAGTTATAATTTTGGAAAGAATTTAATTTCTATTTGATATTATCTCTATTACAATTTAAAGATTTACAACAAGAAACATGGGAAATTGGAGGAGATGTTAGTGAAAAAGGGCTCAAATGGGAAGTGAAGAGGAAGCTTGTGAAGTTTCTAGAGAAAGGGTGAGGAAAGGAATTAAAGGTTGACAGGAAAAGAAGAAGAAGAAGGCTGGGGTTGATAGAATTATGCATGTAACAGTTCTGATGAAAATAAGCGGTTGATGATGATTGTCAACTTTAAGCATGGAACATTATTGAGATGATGAAAAGGGAAACAAATTATATGGTAGTCCTAAAATATAGCAGAGAATAAGGTTCAGTACTCTGTAGTGTTTATTGTTATATAACTCCAAAATGGTTATATATAGTCTGCAATTTGTAATGGAGGGTGTGTCATGTGTGCATGAAAATATTACAATGGGTTGAAAGACAAATTCAAGGATTAAAATGAATTCTGTGATTCTTGAGAGTTAAATCATGGATGCATAGTATAATTCTATATGAACAACAGTCCTATGGAAGTCAGTGCTAGAAATATAAGAATAGGTCTTGCAATAGTTTTGTAGAAAGAAATAAATAGTTAAACATAGATATATGTCTATACATATGCATTGAAGGGTAAGTAAGTTGGGTGTAGTAAGCAAACCTGAATGTGTTTGTTTGTTTTTGTGAATTGTCTTTGCATGTTTGACTCATTGTATAAAGAAATAAAAATCTGCAAGACATACAATTAGAAGTCAAAGTCATAGTAGTGTAATGTAAAAATAAGCAATTCCATGTGTTAGAAGAAGTAAATGTTTTTTAGTAATATTTATTCAACTGTGTTGGAAGAAGTAAATGTTTTATTTTTTTTGAAGCTAATTTGTTATTTGTGACATTGTTAAAAGGATATAATGAAACTTTCAAAAACTTATTCAGAAACAAATTAAAGGTATCTTTGGTAATAATACGCACTATTGATTTCATTTGTATAGTAAGGACATGAGTAGGCAATTCTGACCATATTGACTATAAAAAGCATTAGACTAGTTTCATTTGCACTGTGTTTCTGTTGCATTTTTGTCTTCAATGATGAGACAGATAGTATCATGGTCGGTCCAATACGTATCTAACCTGAAATTCTTATAGCTACAAGTTATGTTTGACCATATGTGATTAATGATTGATATTTTTTTATTGTTGTTTGTCTCTAAAATAAAATGAAGGTTGTAATTGTGCATATACGATCTTAGTTTGTTTGTTTTTTTTTGGTTGCTTCAAAGCATATTGATGTTGAAATCGCCGAAAATTGCTATTGTTTGATTTGAATGTATGCTGCATAATGCTTTTGAAAGAAGGTGAAATGTATTGTTCAATGTTGCATATGGTGCAATGTAGACATTGAGAACTATAATGTCCATGTCATGAAGAAGCATATTTGCTAGTGTAGCTTCAACGTTTTTTTCTTCAAAATGAATATGTTTCAAGATCTTTATATGTTTTTTAATACAAATTAGCAAACCATGTTTACTATAATCTGATATGAAATTGAATGTTTCAAGTCTTTTTAGAAGCATTGGATCTTTCAAATGTGTTTCTTGTAAACATAGGATGTCAGATTGCATTAGATCATAGTCATTTAACAAATCATCAATATGTATTTGTAAAATGCATGTGTTTAGAGAAATAATTGAAATGTATGCTTTTGTTTCTAATAACAAATAATTGTAGTCTAGTTGCCACTTTGTGTTTCTTTGTAAATGTTCCATTTCAACAGAAATTTTGTGTTGAATTCAGAAGTTTTGTTTCTTAAGTGGACTAAGAAAATACAATGATTCTATGTTTCTCACACGAGAAAGGGCTGTATATACTAATCCATGGTGTCGTATTCCTAAAGGATCAAATGCAAGATTGTCTAGTGTTAAGCCTTGTGATCTGTGTATTGTACGTGCACATGCTATTTGGATTGGAAATTGTTTTCTGATTTTCAAGTTTCCCGTTTTTGCTAATATAGAAACTGGCTTTGTTGTGCGCAGTATGGGAGTCCAATCGCTACAAATTTCTTCGCTATATAGAAAATAAAATTTATGTGCTTGTTGATGGCCAACACGTTCATCACAGAATTTGATCCATATTACATCAAAGTTGTCTAATTTTACATATGATTTAATGATACCATCTATACCGTTGACTAGACCGTCTTGTAAGTCATAGTTTCCTGCATATATTTCAACTAGCATGTTAAGTTTTAGGACAATTTGTGAAGGCAATGTTGCTATGTGTGCATGAGATGGTATGTTTCCATGGTTTTCTTATTCGTAATCAATTGCATTGATTACAATTTAATCACTAGGAACAACATACAACATTTTCTTGTTATGTAATGCTACATCTCTATTCCTAAAAAATAGATAGGGAAAAGTAGGATCATTAGGGGCATTTCGAATACAATTTCTATTTAGGTAATTCAAATCATCTTCTATTTGATTATTTATACACATCCTCTTCAAAATGGCAACGAATATTTCATTTGTTTGACGCATTGCAATGTGCAATTCATAGTACTTTACATGTTCTTGCCAAAAGTCATATGTTATTGGTTGCCCTATTATTTTAGGTTGTTCAAATATTAGTGAATCTTGTATAGGTTGTGCTTGGTACAAGTCGCCACAAAATATGATATCAATGTTTCCAAATTATTTTGTTTGATTATGCTTAATGTTTCTTAGTCGATCATAAATTTGGTATAGAAAAAAAATTCCAATCAAAGATACTTCATTAATGAGAATGACCCTTAATTCTTCGTACAATTGTGTTAAGTTGTCTAATACATCATTGCTAAGTGGAATAAAACTAGATTTGTTGAAAGGCATTAGCAATGTAAAATGAATTGTCACTCCACCTGTATTATATGTAGCTTTACCTGTATATGCTAATATCAAATCCTTTGGTTTCAAAGGGTCTGTATTGTAATGTTCATTGTAAATGCGCATGAGCATTTGAAATATTGCTTTTGCTGTGAATTTTTTTCCAGTACCAGCTCCTCCAGTCAAAAATAAGTAGAATGGTTTGTCTATGTTCTTTCGTTTTTTCATTGCAATGTCTTTGAGTATTGCTTGTTGTTCTCTATTAAGCATTCTCCTAATGTTGTAGTATTCTTTGTTGCTAAGCATAAATGGATGTTCTGTAAATTGAAAACCAATGTTAAGATGTATTTTTTTGTCATTGCATTGGGGAAATTGCAAATCTTTAGCCAAGTCGTACCTCTCAGTAACATCATTAGATATTTGAGGTTTTTTTATTGTATGATTAGAAGTTACAGTGTTGTTATCAATTTCTTGAATTGCTTCTTCCAAATCACCCCATTTCTTGTTCATGTTGTATGTGAACTTAGTTTCATTGTTTTTTATTATGTTCTTATGCAACATGTATGCACTCTTCCATGTTGGGAAGTCTTGCTTTAGCGCATCTTCATTGTTTTTGAATGGAACATATAGCAAAAGTTTTTCTCTGTAATAGTTTTCATATTCAATGTGTTTTTTGTATTTGATGAAACAAATTACTTTTTATTTTTTTCTTTTTGATATTGGTGTGCCATATTTCCTATACTTTGATACAAATTCAGCTAAACATACATGCTTAATAGCATTAGGCCTATTGATATAGTAATCAATTATAGAACTGCACATCACATCTTTAGAGTTGTCAAGAATTTGTTTCAGAAGAGTGGTTGGTTTAAGTATAAATGTGCGTTCATCTGTTGGTGTTGTGTTTATAAAGTTTCATTCTCTTGAACTATGATTCAATGGTAGGGAGAGAGCTATGTGGATTTCTTGTTGAGCTGAAATTTGTTGAAGGTTAAGCAAGGCATTGCCTAGAGATCGTATCATTTGAATAGCATTGATTTTTCTCTTTTCATGTTCTTTTCTATCCTTTTGAATGCATTTGTCATAGATCTGTCAACTTTGGTCATATATGAACTGCAATATGAAGCTGCGGCATATGCATTTAGAAAATATTGAGCATCTGTATTTGCATTCCATAGGTGTGGCATATTGAATGCAAAGCTATAATTCCATATTTTTGATGGGTTTCGTTGCAATAATACCATTGGTTGTGTTAATGTACTTTGTATTAATTCGATGTAATAAGTTTCTGTTAAGTGCAATTCATCTAAGAAATTTTCATGACTAGTTGATTTGTCATAGTGTTTTTGTTCTAAGGTGCTTTGCAAGGAAAAAACTTTTTCATTTATTGAGTCATGTAGCAAAGGAATTGGTTCAAGAATCCTTGTTCTTTTCATTGGTGGCATTGGAAATTTGTATCTACAATGCGATGCTTTTCTTTTTTTACAGCTTTTGGTATGATGATGTTCGTGTATCTTTGCAAGTTTTGGCTCAAGGTGATCTGTGCTACAAGTTATATAGTTGTTCAAGAAGTTTTCAATTTCTAAGTTACTATTAATTCCATATACTGGAGCATTTTCTATCCATATAAGAGCATGTTCATGTGCACTACCTCTATTTTGGAACTCAGTTACAAAGTATTAATCTAATATTTTGCCAAAAAATGTATTATCTTGACAGATCAATTGCTTTAGTGCATTTTTCTTATGTTTATAGTAACGTGTACATGTTATTGGGTCATTTCTGACAAGATAATCAATGTTGTATTCCTCAATTGTTTCAATGTGTTTCTTTTTATTTCTATTGCTATGCAATTTAGTAAGAGTTTCTACTAGTGGACTCCAACGATGCTCTGCACTTGTAAATGTAACAAAGAAATTTGGAGGACCTAATTGTCGTATCGTTGCAAATATATGTTTTTGCATTTGTTGGTGGTAATCAGGAGAAATTATTACGTGTTTGAAATCTATGTATCCAATGTGACTTTTTAGTAACTTTTCTAAGTTGGGCTTGTACTTAACATCTTTTGATAACAACTTTCTTCCTTGTAGTTTTCATTTCCTTATTCGTACTGAAATTCATGACATAACCTTTTCAATGATTATTCGCATTGTCTTGAAGAACAGATTTGTGATGTGATAGGAAAAGTGACCACTGCAATGCATTAGTTCCCACTTTTCTATTTCTTGGTAACAAAATCTTTGTACTATATCATTGTGACGTGGATATCCAAAGAATAGTGTTGGGAAACTCATTTCTTCTGCATGTTTGTCTTTGAATGTCCCAAGTGGTCGTTGTCCCTCAACTGGTTCTATTTCAATGATCTTGTCTTGTAAATCATGAATTCATTGTGAAGCTATCAATCCATGTACTAAGGTTTCAGTTGGTCTTTCACTTTTTGAAATGCTATCCGTTTCACTTTTGCTATAAATTTTTTCATCCTCAGATGTATTATCTTTATTGTCCAATTCAAGTATATGATTCCAATTGCTATTAATGGAAATGTTTTCAGCTTTTTATAAATTTCGAGAACATAGTTCTTTAAGTGCTCTCATGACAGTATGCACACGCACTTTTGCTGTTTGATATGCATTCTTGTATTCTAGTCGTCGTTTTAATGCAATAGAAATTGTCATTGTATTGTTTATGAATTGTGGCAATGCTTTTTGGACAATGTCCATCTGGACAGGTACATTGATTATTGAACCAGTTAAGCCCAATTCTAATCGCTTCCTGCCACATTGTCTTATTTGTGAAAAAGGAATTCTTAATGCGAAAATTCTTTCCTCAAGCTCTGAAAGGGTTGTTACAGTTTGCAATGGCTTATTACGTCTTATTTGTTCAAGTGTTGCAAAGCGAGGCAAATTTTCATTGGCAAGTGCTGTTTTGCAAGATCTACAAATGATATTTAAACGCAATGTCTTCTATTTTAAAGATATGTTTATGTACATTTTTTCTAATTCAAGTCCGATGCTTGAGATGTTCTTTCGAAATTGCAATGTCTTACATATTGGACATTTGGTTTTTGGTGTGTCTTCAATTTGTTGTTTGTAAATTTCTATGGGATTACTTTTTCGTGATGAACAATTTTTATATTCTATTTTATTTCTATTTTCTCCAATTTTATTTGGGTTATTTGTACGTATCATTTGTTTCAATTTGCGCAAGTTTATTCTATTCTTGGTGTTTTCATGCATTTGTACTATTCTATGTTGCAGATTGCACTTATTTGTATTTTGATTTGATAGTAGTGGTTCATAATGAATGTGTGATGTACTTATTTTGACTAATAATATGTTGTACGTTTGATTGAAATTTGTTTTTGATTGGTAGTAATTGACAATGGTTTTATTGGTAAATGACCATATTTGTATGTTTACATTGAATATGATTGATGTCCATTGGAAGCAAAATGATGTTCCCTCAACTCCTCCTTTTTCATATGGCATTTCCATATTAATTAGGTATTCTTGCCAGCCTGCAACCATTGTTTGAATTTGTATAGTTTCATTTGTTAATTGTTTTTCTATACAATTTAATGCATATTTTTTCCTAGCCATCAGTGCATTGCAAAAAGATTGGACAATGTAGACTCTGAAAGATTGTTCATCAAATTCAGGTGCTATTAAATGAAAAATTGCACTAAACATGCTATTGGCACATTTTTACATAGTTGTTTTTGCTATGTGCAATCCATTAATTTGCATTTCATGAACAATGGATTCATAATGGTTTTCAAGATATTTGCAAAGAGGTGACAAGGAATAATTTGGTACAAAGTTGCATGTAGGTAATATTTTGTGTAATAGGGGTTCAAAATGTCCACTAATAGGATTTGTATCATGAAACAAAATGTTTAGTGGAATTGTATCTAGATCATGGTTGAAGAAAAAATACCTTGTTTTCATTGTTAGTGACCAGACTTCAATTGGTATGTTCAACCACTTTGATAGCCATCGTATGCAAAATGTGTCTCCCCGTAGGCCTATTTCAGATTGGAAATCACTATTAGATGCAGAAAAACGCATTTTACGAAGGTATGTGTCAACATCGTGAATTCCATGAAGTTGATATAACATGACAGGATCTAGTTCATATTGGTATGATTATTTTTCCTCTATGTCATTGCGCTGTAGACAATTGAGAAAATGGTCTATTATTCCATTGCGCAGTTCAATGGACGAGTAACGAAAGTGCAGAAGCACTTCAAATGCATTGAACAAACAATCTCCAGGAGTATATGAAAATTGTTGTAGTCTGAAGAGACTATGGTTCATTAAAAAATATCAATATTAGCATCTATGCGATGTTTTTTTGCTAGATGGTAGTTTTCAATGTCTATGATTTCAACCATTTTTTGTATGTATTTATTCTTCAGATTCGTATGGTGACTTGTTTACTAACTACTATGTATGTTAGATTTTTTTTCTCAAAGATGAGAGGAGGTTCTATAATATTTTTTTCTTTATTGAATATATGTCTATGATAATGTTTACTAGCACAAAATACTAATTTTACTGTTATATTGTATGTTTGATTTCAAAACAATAAAATAAGGGAAGAAAAGTTGCAAGTAACTAGCTCCTATTTTGCATCTCTCTGTATTTTAAAAGTATCACTGCAAAACAAACAACATGCAACGTTGATTATTGTCTCTAAAGACATGAATCTCACATAAAAGCTATGTATTCTAAAAATGATTGACTTTTGTATACAATAGAAAGCATGAAATACAGATTGTATGTATCTTGACTAGTAAAATTAATCTTGTTAGTTGTAAACAACATACTTGCAATTACGAATATGTATGTATAGTCACATACGGACTATAGCATAATAGGATCTACAAGGCAACAATATTCTTCATACAAAAAGCTAAATGTGCGAATCGACTTAGTTATAACAAATCATTCATCCCTTATGCAAGCCCCAGCTTTATTGCACCAAAGCATATACTTGTAAGTCAATGTAGCAAGTATTGGGCAAGATAGGTCAACATAATATGTACTAATTCTAGCATTATTTTTGAAAATTTGGTGGTTACACCACCTTTCGTGATAAGACAAAATATTCATTTGAATGACGAATAAATGTATTGTATGATGATTTCTAACAACCAATCATTGTTCTATGTACATTAACAATGATGGTATATACAACAACAACATTTGGACCATATGAAGTCGTATCTATACGACCTGGTACGACGTCTACATTTAAAGTATTGACTATTTGTTTTCTTCTTTGCTTTCCTTCATGTTCAGCTTTGACAACCACTTATTATTTTCTGCATATTAAAAAATGTGTTGCATACAACAACAACATTTGCACCATTTGAAGCTGCAGCTAAACCACCTCTTACAAGGTCTACATGCAAAGTATCCAACACTTGTTTTCTCCATTGCTTTGTTTCTACAATCTATTTTGGTATCAGTGGTGTCTTTTTCTCCTATTAGTTGTTGTAGCATCTTTGAAAGTTGCATGGCACTACATTCCATCGTTCCAAATTCATAGATTCCACTCAATGCAGAAATCAATTCAAAACAACAATTTAACTATCCAAAGAAATAAACTGACTGAAGAATAAGAGCAATACCAGAAGTTGAAACGTAGACATCAAGAAAAACAATATTTTAGCCATCGAATGGAATAGAAAAATCTTGAAATAGACTATATGAAATCTTTAAGATCCTATAATAATAACTTAGGGCATGGGACTAAGACTACCACCACCGTAGGTCCATAGCAATAAGACTAATGTGACTATTTGGGTAGCTGCTCTAATCTACTATAAATCTCTAGGCTATAGTGTAAGAACTACTATTTTCAGTAAGCTATAACTACATAAGCTATAAACTACCCTTGCCTTTGCATATGTTCTATTTGCTACTTCTGTTTTGACTGCTCCTAGTGCTGCTTTTACTTGATCAATTAAACTGATGACTCTTGTTGGGTGCCTTGTGTTCTGGAAGCAATTGTTTAAAGATTAATTCTGACTAACTTTCAACTGAGGTGCTTGCATTTTCTTGCCTTCATAATATGCACATGACCCAATAATTCCTTGGAGGATACCGATAACCACAAATCAACCTGAACTTTAATTTATTTCATAGAGTTTTGTTTCTGGCCCTGTCTTAACTACCCTTGGCTTTGCATATGTTCTATTAGCTACTTTTTTTTTTACTGTTCCTAGTGCTGATTTTACTTGATCAATTAAACCCATGACTTTTATTTGGTGCCTTGTCTTCTGTATGCAATTTTTTAAAGATTAATTCTGACTAAATTTCAACTGAGGTGCCTGCATTTTCTTGCCTTCATAATATGCACACGGCCTAATAATTTCTTGGAGGATACTGATAACAATAAAACAGCCTGAACTTTAATTTATTTCATAGAATTTTGTTTCTGGCCTTGTCTTGCGAGCAACGACCGTAATTAAATTAGTCACAAATGACTTCATCTCCTGTACTCTGACAGTCCAGTCAAGAGGAAATGTTCTTCTGCTACTTGGTGGGTTACGTTTCCTTTCTCTCTCCTGTTTTCATCACATTTAACATTTGTTTCGACTCTGCACGCCTTTGGATGTTTTTTAACGCCTAGCAACTCTTTCATTGGCCATGGAATGCAAAAACCAGGAAACGGTGCAATAAAGGCCTTCGAATTTTGCATCATAAAGTAAAGGTTGAAGTGCTTTCAAATAGAAATGATAATAATGGTGTTAATATGTTGTTTTATGAACAAGATCATAGCTTTTGATCTGGTAACGGTGAAACTAGAAATGAAGTGGAATTTGATTCAGAGAATGATGATGATAATAATCTACATTTTCAATGAACGAGGGCTTTAGTAAATAGATTCGTTCCAAGGGAAATGACTTTGAATCCTTCGAGCCTGATACAAATGATATTCTCATGCTAGGGACCCAACAAAATTATGCTTTCTATGTTTTCTCTGAACGATATAATCTTGAGAAGTACTTCTAGAAACTTCATGAATTTGTTAAAAAGAAACGAGATTTGTAGAACGCAACAACTTTATCAAATTAGAATGGAATTTCCATGATCAATGTTTCATCGGCTATCATTTAAAAATAGAGTCCATAATATGTAAATTGCAAGTAGAATGTCATCCATTTTGCACTCAGAATCAAAGCAAGAAAGAAAATTTAATATGTGGAATTACCTAAAAGAGTAAGAGAAATTATCCTTGGCAGACCTTCCAATCGGAGGCGCACAGTTCCAACCTGACTTGCAAAAGCTCGCTTGCAGAGTGTCGAGTCGCACGGTAAATCCACTTGCAGATGTCTTGAGCAGAATACAAAAATTTCGACGGTCAACAACATAAAATCTAAAGAGTGGAAATAAAATTGACAGAGGTTCAAGCAAAATAACAATTGAAAAGTAGAAACTCGCACAATTCCCATAATTTTATGCCATTTAATTTTGAATTAATGGTTGTTAATATCAAGAGATCTACATGGGGTGTGTGCGACATCGACTAGATCCTCCAACTCAGTTTTGTACTTGCATAATTAATATCATAAATTCCATATTCGATGCCAAAAACCTTATTGTTGATAATGATTCTATGTATAATTAATAACATTAAAATATAAATTGATTTATTTGTCCAAATAGATAGAGACGATGATACAAGTAATAAAATCTTCATGCATCACAATTTTATTTATGACGTTCTTATTAGCATGTGGCTAATGTGTACTTGCTAATGCTATATATGACTGCGAGTCAGTCTAGCGAAGTTCACCACTGATGTCAAGTACCTCGGGGGTCAGGTTCCTTCGTGACTGTACAATATATGGTACAAACATAACTTAATTTATTCGTCTTGAATTATGATAAAAGTCTTTATATAATCACCCATGGCCTTATAACCTTACCTTTATTACCTATGGTCTCAACCATATTACATTCAGAACAAAGCGTATTTGAAAATAGAGCCTTTGAAACAAAATAGAGCAACTTCTTTTTATGTTGTAAACAGAGATGTTTTGGTTTGATGCATGGGAGTTTGAATAGCTTGAAGACCGGTGGTCCCACACCACATAAAAATTAGCAGAAGACACGTGGTAAAATAGAATTGGATCGCGTTTTTATTTTATTTGGGCCAAGTGAAGACTTGCGATGCGATTGTTTAAATCGCAATCACAACTTTAAGTTATGCGCTCTGATTATATTAATCGCAATTTGTTTTTTTGCCGATGCGATTGGTGCAATCACAATCGCTCATTCAGAAGTTTCATTTGGTCCCCACAAAGTGTCTTGTTGATGTTGGAGGTTCTGATGTGATCATCACAATTGGAATTCATATAGGTTACCACAACCATTTGATATATCGCTGATGGAAATGTTCCGATGCGATGAGTTCATCGCAATCACAATAATTTTTATCGCCCTCCGCATTAAGCCAAGGACCGCGAGAACTGTGGTCCCACAGACCACGTGACATTATTACATTGAATCGCAAGTCTTTTGTGTATGGCCCAAGTGCAATGTGAAATGGCGGACCCGATGAATATTTAAGCGACAGAGTTAAATCTCATTGCGGGTCCATTACAATCGGAATCAGAGTTTTTTGTTTGGCCGCTTTGTATTGTTGCAAGTCTGGACTCAATGCACATTATAGGGCGGATTTAAAAGGTTTTCGCGTCACAAAGGAGGCGCAATGGAGTTTTTATACTATGGTTTGTTTTAACATCGCGTATTAAAATTTTGTTATAACATTGTAATGTTTTTTTTTATTTCACAACAAAAAGGTTTATAACCTTTGACTTATATGTTTTAACATTAAACATGTGCACCTTTATTTTGGGTGGGCCCGAAAGGGCATATTGTTTTAGTTTTATTTTTAATGTAATGTCAATATGTGTTGCGACATATAAAAGGCTCGAGAGCCTTTTTAATAGGTAAGTAATGTTTTATTTTGTATTGCACAACAGTGTGGATATTTGAAAACACAGCAGTCTATTATTTTCAAAACAAAGACAGAATATATTTTTTCTGTGTGAGACAGAGAATATTTTAGAGCATTGTGTTTCTAACAATCATTTTGTAAGCCCTCTGTGTGAGGAAGAATTTTGTAATACTTTTTATAGTTAATGAATAGAACTTTTAAAGTGTGAATCTCTGTCCTGTGAAGAAAAGTTTTTAATTTCTCTGTGTTAAAGAGGAGAGTTTTATTCTCTCTACTTTGTTCTGGAATTTTCATAAACTCCAATAGAAGCTGGCAAACCCTGTTGTTGAAGGAATTAACTTGGGTTACTGTTAATTGAATGATATTATTTGAGGCTTGAATGATCGCATCGGAAGTCATATAGGTTACCACAACCATTTGATATATTGCCGATGGAAATGTTCCAATGCGATGAGTTCATCGTAATCGCAATAATTTTTATCGCCCTCCGCATTAAGCCAAGGATCGCGGGAGTTGTGGTCCCACAGACCATGCAGCAATATTACATTGAATTTCAAGTATTTTGTGTATGGCTCAAGTGCAATGTGAAATGGCGGACCCAATGAATGTTTATGCGATGGAGTTAAATCTCATCGCAGGTCCGTTACAATCAGAATCATAGTTTTTTGTTTGGCCGCTTTGTATTGTTGCAAGTCTGGACCCGATGCACATTATAGGGTGGATTTAGTGCACATTTTTATGTCGTATGAGTGAAGCACAGATGGAGTTTTTATACTATGGTTTGTTTTAACATTGTGCATTAACGTTTTGTTATAAAGTTGTAATGTTTTTTGTTATTACGCAGCAAAAAGGTTTATAACCTTTGATTTATATGTTTTAACATTAAACATGTGCACCTTTATTTTGGGTGGGCCCGAAAGGGCATATTGTTTTATTTTTATTTTTAATGTAATGTTAATATGTGCTGCGACATATAAAAGGCCCGAGAGCCTTTGTAATAGGTAAGTAATGTTTTATTTTGTATTGCACAGCAGTGCGGATATTTGAAAACATAGCATTCTGTTATTTTCAAAACAGAGAGAGTATATTTTTTTCTTTGTGAGACAGAGAAGATTTTAGAGCACTGTGTTTGTAACAGTCATTTTGTAAGCCCTCTATGTGAGGAAGAATTTTGTAATACTTTTTAAAGTTAATGAATAGAACTTTTATAGTGTGAATCTCTGTCCTATGAAGAAAAGCTTTTAATTTCTCTCTGTTAAAGAGGAGACTTTTATTCTCTCTATTTTGTTATGGAATTTTCATAAATTCCAACAGAAGCCGGCAAACCCTGCCGTTGAAGGAATTAACTTGGGTTACTGTTAATTGAACGATATTATTTGAGGCTTGACCCAAAAGGTTAACAAGCCGGAGTTATTATGAATAATGGCATTAGCCATGGTGAAAGTCTAGTTGAGCACTGTTGAAAACCTGGGAGTGGTTTTGTGAACCCAAAACAGCTCACGTCGTGCCGCTTTTGGCCTAAGGTGAAACCATTTAAAAAAAAATTGATGCAGTCTGATTTCACCATGTCGTTGAGGCAATACCACCCTCATCGCTTTTTTTTGAAGTGTTAAAGGTAGGCGAGCAGAAAACACGTTTTTGTTGTGCACCGTCCGATCTGGAGGCCAAGGGATCTGACATATATCACGCATTCAGTTGCACATCAATTAACTTGAGCCAAGAATCGACGGTTTGTGTTGATTTAACACGATGGGTGTGTGGGGCCTGTGAACCACTATACAATATAACTGTTGTGTTAACGTTATAACCATGGCCGAATGTTATAAGTGCTGTGCATATTTTTAAGTTGTTGAACCATTTGGTTAATGTTAAGTGATAGGGTCGGGTAGATGAATGGGTTCTATTATATTATGACCATTGTATCGTGTGTTAGACCTTTGAACAGTTAATTAAAAAGGGTAGAAGTCGGATCATTAACCTGTAGATACAACATGTAAGGACGGGCTTTCAATTATAAGTAAACTGATTTATTTAAAGGGCCAACCTTATAATAGAAGGTATATATATATATATGGCAATGCGCGCTGAATTTAATTTACCAAAGGACAAATACATATTCTGGCTACATTAAAGTTTGGCTAAACTAATTATTTACCAATTTCATATATATATATATATATATAATGTGGAATATTGTACGTTAGAGTTGATTAATGGAACCCGTGAAAGTGAACGAAAAAACAGAAGGAAAACTAGAATAGTAAGTACAAACATAAATTAATATTACCTATTTGGGCTTTTGGATTCATGAAACAAAAACCTGTGCTTGACAAACAAATCAGAAATTTGGTTTAGAGATGCAAGAAATAATTATCCACGGAAAAGTGATTAATATAGGACAATAAATCGAATTAAATTACAGAGCCTCTTTGTAAAAAGGTTAAATGGTAATCCTGCACATGACTGGGTTAATGGTGGTTATGCACGCCTTTGATAGGCGAGGGTAACTGCGGTTGAATATTGTCAAATTGGGTCTGTGTGGTAAATTTCATAATAGACAGAAGATATTTAATGCGTCAGGGAAGAACTCCGTAGTATAGTCTTGAGATGGAAGATTCGAAGCTATAATATTGACATGGTGGATTGAGTTAGAAGCACGAGGTGAATAAAGAAGGATGCACACGACAGAGAAGGCAGAACCTTGAGAAAGGAGAAGTGGAACCGTGAGCAGCAAGGCGGTTTTGGAGCTTAAATCTGGTGGTATCACGCGGTGCCTAAGGTGGTAAGTAGAATTAGTAAAAAAAACGCGATCTCATAAATTGATTGACGCGTGTCCACAAGCGGTTTAGAAAAACCGCTCTCATCACGTGACTTTTAAGAATTAGCCTCCGTGCACTTTCATAGCATGATATTTGTTTATGAGAGTCGGATCACTGAAGTCGATCCGATGATGGCTCAGCCGTCGGATAAGAAGGGTGACTTAACACTGGGTCCCAATCCCATCGCGCGATTCTGGACGATAAAAAGGTGTGCACTTTAGTTACGCGATGATCATCGGATCCTTGAGTCAAAGGCAATAAAGATAGTAACCGTTGGATGCAAAGGTATGGTAAGTTCGGGATTTGAATAAAGTGGATGCCGAATAGTTCTAGTGCAACCATTGGGTTAGCATATACAGCCTAAATCAGGCCGAGAGTTAATTAATCCAAGGATTTTATATACTGTTCAAGGGCACTTTCAATTGGAAATGAAGTAAAGGTGTAAGTGGGTTATAGCATAGGGGTTCATAAACATATATATAAGGTAATGAATGCTTCGTATAGAGATGAAATCAAAGAAAAACATTAGGTATAAGGGTTGTTTAGTTTCGCATGGAGAAACCTTGCATATACGTTGAATAGTGTTTTACAACCACCAAGTGGAAGCTTCAGAATGTGAAGCAAACCATTGGTTGGTTTGTATTAAAAGAGTGGCTTGTATGTTGGGGGTTCAAAATAAGGTTTTATAATAAATAGCATCTATAAAATATAGACAAAAGGCCATCTAAAACCTTACGATCTAATTTCATATATATATAATATACGTAACAATTTTAGCACCACTCAACTTTAATTCTCCACAATTGTAATATAAATAAAAAATGATTTATATATAATCATGCCACGACTGTCACAGCTTTAATGCTCCTTTAAATAAATCTCATTTATGGAAAACAGATGAGAATTCATGTAGATACATGTATGTGACGGAGGCGAGCTTGCAACATACAGCCATGGGGGCATCCACTTTCTTGTATTCTGAAATTTATATGCCTTGATTGGTTTAAGTCTTGTGTAGATGAATTCGAATATCCTTAACCCGATTGTATAAGAAATAGAGTAAATAGACCCTTTGATAGAGCCCTGGTTGATGTTCCAGTTTAATTGAGGAAGTGATATATGTATGCATTTATATTATTCGAGAAGGATCGATCATGAGTGAGATCGATCCTCTAGGAGAGACTTGAACTATAATATAACCTTGAGCAGATCGATTTGGATATGATTGAGATGGAGTCCACATTCCTGTGCTTAATGGAAAACGTTTGAAGTCTGTGTAACGAGGCTTGTAATCCTTGCAAAATTCCATTCACCATTGATACAATTTTGTGTAATCGATGGTCGAATTCAATGGAATCGATTTATGTTCAGTAGAGAGAAGGGTTGTGGTAAATTGAACCATCGAACCCACATTATTTTTTGAAGGCATATAACTCTCGGTGTCAAGAGTTCGATGCCGAGGACTGATTGAGAAACCAAAATCATTTGAGGGTTTAATGTACTAGAACCCGATTAATACACATCGAATACCCAGGCGCAGAAGAGGGTTGAATTAGAACCAGAATACGCAAGAATTAATAATGAAACAATATTTGAATGGAACCAGAGTAATGGAACCGTGAGTCAACGAAGGAACCGTGAACGAGGAACAGTGAAACCGGAGTTGGGAAGACTGGCGGTATCGCGCGAGTTAGAAGTGGTATTTAAATTTGCCAAAAAAAATGCGATGTGTCTCAACGTCTAACACGTAAGCCAAGAGTGGTATTCTAAACCACTCACATCGCGCAAATTTTTAGCATTAAAGTTCAGGATTCAAAAAAATGTGATGTTCACCTCGTCCGTCTGATTGTAAGCTGGAAACCATCAACGACAGTTGTGTTGCGTGATGGACGATTGTTTAATGTGAAGGTAAGTATTATGAACTGCGGTCCCGAATCAAGGTTTACGTTGATATTTAAATATAACAAGATCTTAAAATCAAATGCTATGGGTCGAATGTTATAATATGTTGATATATACATAGACCCGAATCTTGTATAATGAATCCATATATGGGACATATTATAGTAATATGCAAAAGGCAATCGGGATATACGAATGGTGGCCCAACTAGCCTTTACAAAATGTGAATATATGTTAGCGCTGAGTTATTGGATTAACATTTGGGCTTGAAACAAATAGGCATGTCAATTGATGAAATTTTGGCCCATGAATAAAAGGTTTGGTTGGTTCATTGGCTTGAACGTGATATTGGTGGAAGAGTTCATATGAATTGAATGTGAATGCCGCACTGTGGGGCCTAGCAATTATCAAATTAGGTATTTGGGTTTGGTTGGTATATTTTCCGGTGGGATTTTGTTCCGATAGTAAACGAAAGAGCATATTGTATGCGGTGAGAGTTGTGCTTTGGTCGAACCGTAGGTTCGAAGGGTTCCACAGTTTAAAACAATCACCCAATGAATAATAGAACTGGATTCACATGATAATTATTTAGATAATTTGTTGATATTTTGTGATTATAAATATCCACACTTATATTTATTTTGATAATTTGTTAGGTTGAAATTTATACGATAGTAGGAAAGGAAAATTTGGCAGCCATACCTTAAAATAAATGGGCCACCCTATTTAGTACACTTAGCACGAGGGTGCCACGTTCTGCCATCCCTCATAGTACGTCAAGATCACGTATCATTTCTCGGTCCGCGGGAAATTAGGGGTATCATGCTCCCAAGGTGCATTAAATCATACTGACAAACCCTGTTGAGGTTAGTAACAAGAGCGACGACTGACGGCATGAACTGCAATGGACCTACACAAATATTTATGCAATTTGCAATAACATGTTGAACTTTTCAACTAATAGAATGCCAGAAAAACAAATTAAAATAATTAAAATAAATAAACAATAATAAATCTTATAGTTGAACCATGGCAAAAATAATTTTTTTTTGAAAACATATGTCTAATCAAGGTGAATTAATGTCACAATCAGGTAAAACCTGATGCGTAGTGACCTGTAGAGGCAGGTATAATAATAGTAATTGTTATTATATGATTAATATTTTATTAATAACCGTTAAATATTTGTGCCCTTTTATTTAAAAAAATTAATAGTATTTGGTTAGTTTCTTTTCTTCTTAATTTTTATATTCTCGTGAATTATTATTTACAACTATATAAAAAATCTATAAGTTATAGTAATTATTTTTTATAAATGGTATTTGTTTTTTTTTTTTTTTGGTTCTCCCTATTTTATTCTTTGGCTTGGATTGATTAGATTTTCTTCTTTTTGTGTTACGATGAATCTCACTAATTAGTTTGAAAAATTGATAGGAAAAATATGTAAAATATGTATCTCATGTATTTAGATGATTTTCAAATAAATTTTTTATTTAGTTATGTTTTTATTATAAATATTTATTTATTTAATTATGTAAATATATATTTTCTATTTATAAATAAATTAAATTGGAAAAAAACAATTTTTTTATAATTATAATTAATTATGCAAAGATTTACTTAACAATTTAGTTTGGGGATGATGTTGTAGTGTCCATAAAACTAAATATTAGATCAAATATTACAAAATAAAAAGTAATAAAACAAATAAATTAGTTCAATTCAATTTTATTTATTTTTTAATTGTAATTTAACTTTTATTAAAAAAATTACAAATAATTTTTTCCAATTTTTTTTATATGACATTAATAATGATTCATATGAGTAATAATAATATTTCATAACATTTAATTTATAAATATATAAAAATTAAATAAATTTAACTAACAAACATATAACTTAAAATAAAAAGTATTTATCAAAAATATATAAATTTAATTAATAAAAACATAATTAAGGATAAAAATATTTTTAAATATAAAAATGTGAAATATATATAAAATAAAAAATGTGTATGTAAATTAGATTTATTTCACCCAATCATTATATGTTAAAATTCATAAATTTAATTTTTATTAATAAGCATATAAAATTTTAATATTTATAATAAAATTTCTAACTAGGTTATGTTTATATATTTGTAAGCTAATGGGTGGTTCCTTTTATTGAAAAAAATAGTGTTATTTTCTATTATTAGATAGACAAGGATTTCCTTGTGGGAAAGTAGGCCTTACCCATTTGTATCTAGAATATCAAGTCCAAAATTTTAACAAAAATAGATTTTTTCATGTAACCAACTAGATGAAAATGTCACACCAAAGCACTAAAAAAAGTAGAAACAAGCATACTAAACTAGAGAAAAACATATACTAAGATTCAAAAGAGGGACTAGTGTTGGGTCCTTCACACTTGAGCTAGGAGGAGCTTAAGAAATATCAAGGAAAGATATACGATGCTTCACACATGTAAGGCAATTTTCCATATGTTCCATGTGGAACCTCATATTCCCCTGCAAGGTTAGTGAATATAACATTATGCTAATAATTCTAATTGCAACAAACTAGTGGGAACCCAAATATATGCTTAGCCCATGACTGCAGACCCCATGATGTATGAGAACCTTGAAGGCCATCAACCAAATCATCTGAGCTCATCACAGTGTCAGGCTAGAAATAAAATGTAGAAAAAAAAAACACCACATCACAATTCTTCAATATTGGGAGGCAATAATCTGCCAACCTAGACAACTTATAATACAATCATTTTCTCGACAACCACTCCAAACTCGTAATTGACAAAAAAACTTAACAATAGAGGACATAATAATCTTTCTTCTACTTCCCATATAATGTTACCTACTAAAATTACATGGAAAATAAAATAGTGCAAACAATAACCCCTATTGTGCCTTCTCCAAATTCCTTATGGTGCATGACCCAAACTAGAAAGGGATATGCGAATATAGTCAAACTAGAGAAAAAAATATGGAGAATATTAATTACCCAAATGAAATTGACCTTGACCTTCCACCTACATAGGATAACAAAGAAAATGAATAGTTTTGGTAGCGTAATCTGGTAATGCAACAAAAGCCTTCCAAAATAACCCCGATCTATGTGCCCTATCTAGACATAAACTAGTAGTGGGGAGAATTTCCTTTTGGTGAATGTATCTTATAGATAGTGGTACTCGAAAACCTCAACATAATACCAAAAAGAAAAGAAATTTTTGTAAGCAAAATATATATATATATATATATAATATTTATAAAATATGTGCACAAAATGAAGCATGAATCGAGAGAGTTATATCATATTTGAGACCATATTATACTACAACAAAAATTATTCTAAGAGGTTCTACATCCCCTTCACAAAGACATATTACTATAGACTTCCTATTGTCATTTTTACAATGGTATGTCATGCAAAACTAGTTACATAAACAAACAATTTTACAATACCTAATCATTCATAGTGAGAGGAGTCCACTGACATTGCATCTTCCATTCTATCATTCACATTTATTTTTGTTGGGTATGTCGAAGGAATATTCTACAATTGAATGTAGAGTACATCAATCTCATCATTTTGGAAATAAATCTAGTGTTGAAGGGCTAGAATTCTGTCTAATTTTTCTACTATGTGGAGGGAGAGTTGTAGGATGAGTTGCAAAAGAGTGTAACACCCTCATGCCACATATACCCATGTAACTAACCAACCGTGGTTAATATGCGATGATAGGAAAATATTATAGGATTCAACCTCCTAGGTGACCTTAAGGAATTATAATCAATGAAAACACATCAAACAGACATTCCACACCTACAAAAAAACTCCCAGGAGCCATCCCAACCACTCAGGTAACCAGCCTTGGGTCCCACTAAATTTTTATACCATTAAACCGTCGAACACTCCCTTGATATGGACAAGGGTGTGTCTATAAGGCTCTGGACACTCCCACTGCATGGGTATGCATGCATCTAGGGACTTTTTTCCTTAGACTTGTGTCTGCGTCCGCGGGATTTGTGCCTCTTTTTTAGGCCCAAAGTCCAAGTTATTGCCAAAAACTCAATGACAAGTTTAGAAATTAATTTACACAACAGAACAATGATACATTTTCAAAAACATTGACAAGGTCTAGACTGGAACCCTACTAGACATGACAAGAATTTCATCAAACATGCCACAAATATGTAATCTATAGGTTTAAACAAAACATCTGAGCATAGGGATCTCATACCTATCTAAGAATTTCTAAAAATCATTGTTTCCTTATATTATTCGTTGTATGATAATATATTAGGTCATAGAAACATTGTTCATTCATTTACAAATAAAAGCATGAGGAGAGCCATACATCATCACTGTCATAATGCATTCTTATAACCAACATAATAACAACAAAAATATCAACGATACATCAACCATAGAATCCACATATAAAATAGCACATATAGACATCAGATGTCAACGAAATAACCTCTTATTAATGAATGAAAAATCCAGTCAAGGATGCAACTACCAAGTTCCACCTAACCATAGATTGGTTGAGCCAAATATCTCTTCAACCAATCATGCCCATGACATATTCCAAGAATGATGTGGGACTCAAACCAAAATAACCAACCAAGGCATCCCGAGGCTAAATGTTACACATCATTTTGTAACCAATACATTTGACTATTCATATGGGTTTATCACCATCCATATCATGTTCCCTTAGAGGTAAAAAACACTAATATTCATGAATCAAGTTTTGGAATTGGAGAAAGCTCTGTAAAACCCTTAAAAGTATACTTACGTGGTTTTTCTAGCATTTCCCTGTGCATGTGTTGATGTTTTGTCCATAAAATGCGGCAACTCCCGCACTTTTTGTCACTATAACCTGCGCACCCCCGCAAAAATCATATAAAATAAAAAACTAAATTCTAGAAGCCTAGTTGGTCAAATATTCTCCCAACTAGAAGCTTCTAAAGTCGCGACCAGTTCAAGCTTTATCCCTCCGCTCATGTAGCTTATCCCTTGGTCCATGGGGATCAAATCGCTTCATGAGAGGAATCCATCCCCCTCTTCATGGAACTGAAACTGCCTTCATTTTCCTATAAATTGAGCTCAAATTTCAGGTTGGAGGGCAGATTGTGAATCATAGAAACTGACTTATATAGTTTCTAAGTTGAAGGGAGTTCATAAGAGTGCATACTTTCTACACTAGTGAGTTATTGTTGGCATGAGAATGATCACACCCTTGTGTCTATAACTCCATGCTGGTATTCAGATAGGAAGGCTTATCATACTGAAGGAGAACGGTTTTTCAAGACCTCGGGAGAAATCTGTACAACATGGAGGTATTAGGTTGTAAGATTATTCTTTGTATTCAAGATAATACATATGGATATATTTTTCTCATTGCTTTGTTTCTATGCTTATTGGAAAATGTCAATACTTAAACTCCTTGATCACTAAGTTGGATTAGTTTTTTTAATTATTATATGTTGCAGATGCTTTGATTATTTGTCTTGTCTTTGATTGCAGGTTCTACTCATTGGAGAAACCACTTTGGAGCAACGGGACAAAGGGATACATCAAACGTTTGGATTTCAAGGTAAAGGCATGTCCTCTCTACTTTACTATTATAATAATCTTGAAATGAAATTAATCTAGAGGAAAAGGTTTTCAAATGGATTTGTGTTTCTAGTTACTTGCTAGAGTACTAGGGAGATCGCTCTTGTCTGTAATAGGGATTAATCCACATAACAAATTGGATACCATATTGGGGATCTAGAGCTTAGCTTTCTTTGTTTATATTCAATTTGAATTTTAAGTTTTCTGATTTTGACTTCTTTGAGTTTGGTTGGGTAGATAAATTTTAAGAATCCCTAAAAAAGAAAGCTTGTTATTTATTTTTCTAAGTTTTTCCTTGCCTACGCAGTTTTCGATAGAAAATAGTATGGAAACCTACACAACTTTTAGTTCAGTTCAATGCACATGCGCACCACTGCAAGCTGCGCACCCCTTGGAATTAAAAAAAAATGAAATTTCTCTTTTTTAGAGTTTGATAACCTTATTCTTTAAGTTTTCCCTCATCCATCTTAGTTGTCAGATCTTGTGTGAGAATTTCTTTTCAGCAAATTTTGAGTTTTGTGTGATTTTGAGTTTTCTTTAGTTTATTGTTGATCTATGTGAAATATACCTTCATTTGCCTCAGCTTACTCGTATTATGATATTGTCTTTTTTGAGCCATTAATATCATTGCAAACCTTACTTTTATGAATTTTTGTTCCACTTTTCATTTGCAAACCTGGAAGAGCTTCTAGCTTACTGACACCTGATTTAACACCAACGCACTCTTGGATGATTTTATTTCTACTGAAATAAGTGGAAATTTTCTTAGTCTGATCACAACTACAAGAAATCATCCTGAGACATTCTAGATAGACTTCAAAATTATAATTTGGTTTTTATTTTGAAATTTATGCTTGTAGAGTTTTTTAGAGATTGTTTTCTTTTAGGAACTGATTATTTGTTGAATTGTAGTTTTTGATTTGATTGATTCAAGGAATTTTATTTCAGAAGAGAAATTGACCATGCTTGAAAATTTAGTTCTTCATGAAATCGTCTTCTTTTCAAAAAGGATTTTATTTATGAATGAAAGAGTTTGTGTTTTGAAAATTGATAAAATCTCTCAACTTTCTCTTAAATAAGATTCATTGAGAAGAAAGAGTTACAATTATCATATAGATGCATTTAGAGTATTTTGAGTCAGGTCAGAAACATCATTAAAGTTTCAACTCCATATCCTTTGTGTTAAGTAACAGTCGAATTAATACAACGCTTAAATAAAATAAATCTAGATATTTTATATTTTCTAGGGATCATTCCACCAACATAGCTTAGGCTAGTGTTTTGGAATAGGTTGTAATAAACTTCCAAAATATTTTAAACAAACAAGTAGAATCTCGTGGTAGGAAAATCCATTTGTTTCATTTATACTCTGGAATGCTCTTCTTAAAATATTCAAATACGAGATCATGTCAGACCCAGTGAGGTAATCGTACCTATCTCATTGGTAAAGATAGAAGATGTGCATATAATACAAGTGGTAAACCTCAGTTTAACCATTGTCGAGTAGCCTAGGGTCACTTTTCGACAAACCTTAGATTTACCATATCAAGGAGACTTCAAGGGGATTGAGCTTAATACTCTACCCTTGCATGTATATCGGATCGTATATTGTTCCCCCAGGTGCATTTGTTTCTGTTGGTGACCTTAGTGACCATAATCTTCAGAATTTTTCCCAAGGTGACGATGGAGGGAAGGTCTCACTGTACATGGAGCAGACTTCGGCTAGACTCACTTGGACTTTTTGGAGGATACACTTCACTTTGAGATGGCATAAGTGGAGGGACTTGCACTGAACTGTTTCATTAAGTAGGTTTTCGGGGTAACTGTTCCAACTGCCAAGATTTCCACATTAAACTTTTAAGACGTTGGATTTCAACACCAACTAGTGTTTTTAGTGTGGAAGCATATTGTTTGTGTGTGGTTTGTCTCTTAGATTTTGTAGGCGTTTGTTCAAATTTCTTGTTTTCTTAGCGGCCTTAGAAATATTTTGTTGAAATGATTTCGTGTGTTAAATTTTAACCGTGGTTGAATTACCGAGACACTCTCGTAGAATGCAGGGGAAACCCCATGAGTATACACCGAGTCAATTAGAAAACCTTAAATCTGAAAGAGGTCAACAATTAGGAACTGGATCTAGTGAACAGAAAGAAACATCTGTAATTATACATCCCAATTACGAATTAAATCAACCTCAGACAGAAGAACAACCATAAATTTTGGAATTAATCACAGTTGAGTTTGCAACTGGTGATTTCTCAGATAGTAAACTTATTGAACCCGAAATCTCTGAACCTGAAACTAAATCTAATTCATCTGAGTGAACTTCGAAGTTCATAGCCCAAACCCCTGGTCATCCTCATTCACATCGAGTGAATTTTTCGTATCATTGAGAACCTTCCTCCCAGCCTGATTAGTATCGAAGAGATTACTAACATGGAAGAAGATATTTTAAATCATTCGCATCAAGAATCTTTAGATTTAAGGCATAGTGAAATGATTTACCATTACAGCCCTTTTAAACCAGAACCTTGATATTCTCAGTTAACCAACTTTCTACATAATACTGGTCTCAATTATTCACCACCCCACATTCCTTTTTACTCCATACCCAGAGTTAGTTACATGTATTCATCAAACATGTTTGGTGAGTAATCCATGTTTTCTTCATCGCAAGAAACTTTTTTTTATGGTGGTCCATCAATTCCTACTAGATACCAGTCACTCTTTGGTACTTTCTTAGGAGCATCTCCTTCTTCTAAATAACTTACACATCAACTGGTCTCAATTAATCTGATACCGAAAATATAACAATGGAACAAGTCTATATGATTTCTGGAAACATTCCTTTACCTCACCTTCAAGGTAGCAATTTACCGCCTGGGGAGCAGTATACTCCTCAAGGACAACCTCTTCAAGGGTAGTACCCTATACCAGGGCCACAACCTCTTCAAGGACAATATGCTATGCCAGGGCCACATCCTCTTCAAGGGTAGTACACTATGCCGTGGCCACGACATATTCAAGGAAAATAGCCTCCTTTGGGGCAAGAGTTTTATCAAGAGAAACAATCCTTTCAAGGAGATCAAACCTTTACTGGAAATTATCCGGAAAATTATCAAACTTATGTTCCAATACCTCAAACTAGTTATTTTAAAATTTACACATTGAAACCTTTAATGGGATCTCCTTATCCCGAAGTTAACATAGTGTGGAACCCGTATTTGAACCAATATAATTTACAACCTACTATGCAAGTACCTTATAATCAACCTGGTCAGTGAACTGGTTAATTTGGTTATACCCAAATCTAGCAACCTACCCAACCTACACTTCAAATTGCACATTCGGGTATTTGTTCCTAGTAGTCAGCAAGCTGGTCTGAGTGGGCCAAGAAATAATATCCAATCTATTGTGCAAAATTTTATTCAACAACCAAGTACACCTATCCTTGAATTTTCCAAAGTCCCTATTGCTACAACCCCTCAAACAACAACATCAAATGTTTCATGAACAATCCCCCAAGTCAATGCTCATCAACCTGGACCTATGGTTCAATATAATATTCAAACCTTTGCAGGAATCCCTGTTACAACTAAAATTCCAACAAGCCAACCTTATACTTGTTAGTTTTTTAATCAACCGTATCAAGGGCAATTTCAATATGGACCCCAAGGACAAAATTGAGTCTACCAAATTCAATCATACCCTAGTTATACATATCAGATACCAGCTCAACCTCAGTTTGGTATGGCTAACCCTGGATACCGTAGAGGTATTCCAATCCTATCTGCATAGGCTATTCCAGGCTACCCTGCATATCCTACTCCGGGTACTGGTATCGTTCCTCAAGGTTATCATTTTTCTCAATAGGACCCTAACCGTCGGTTACCATTCATTGCAACTTTAGACTTGCCAGATTTGTTGCGGCTCACGAATGATCCGATTTATTATCTTATGTTTTGGCCGCCAATGGAAAATAAGTTTCCGAATGACATACCTAAGTTTGAAGGAAAATTAGGAGAAGAACCCTCAAATCATGTAATGAATTATCATCTTTGGTGTGAATCCAACTCCTTAATCGATGATTCCATTCAATTGAGACTGTTTCAAAGAACCTTGATAGGCTTAGATGAAAAGTGTTATATTGAACTACCACATGGCTCTTTCAATAATTTCAATGCATTAGCAACAAATTTCTTAACTCACTTTCAGTTTCGAGTTTGTTACGACAATGGCTTGGAACTCTTAACTTCATTAGCAGAAAACAATGTAAAATTGATGAAAATAGAAACCTCATTAATATAAAATATTATGAGGATCAGTGGCGAGGACTTAGTCAGTTCTATTTTTGAGCTTTCATTATTTTGTCTCTCACTCTCTCTCTCTCTCCCATAATCTTGGATACTTATAGTTTTCTTGGAGCACTCTTAGAGAGAGTGGATACTTGGTGATTTGGAGAAAGAAGGAAAAGGAAGAGCAGGAAAGTGAAAGAGGACATCGGGATCAACATCTATAGCAGGTTCTGAGTGTATGTATTGAGTTGCATGTATGTTTTCCTCACTATTTTTTGCATTCACGGTGTATGTATGTGGATTTTCCTAGCCTTGCCATTTCCTCGATAGCCATGGTGTTGTGGGTTTATTTCGATTGATTTTTTTCTGGTTGGTTCCCATGATTCCTTTAGTTGTGGGTTGACTTATTACTTCTTGAAGCCTTGGTTGGAAAAATTCTCTTGAGCCCAATGGACAGCTATTAGCTTGAGTTACTAGTCCTAGATCCTTGGTTGAACAAATTCTCTAGAGACCAGAAATAGTTGGGGTTTAGTTACTAGTCATGGAAGCTCTGGTTGGACAAATGCTCTGGAAGCCCTGTAACAGTTGGGCCTGAGTTACTAGTACTGGAAGCCATGGTTGGATAAAACACTATGGAGCCCTAGAACAACTCGGGTAGATACCAATCCATGATGGTTGTGATGTATGACCATGAGGTGGAATCATTGGTTGAGGGTTGAGGTGGTTTGGCCTCTAGAATCCTTGGATTGATTGTGATTGTTGTGTTTGATGAGATCCCACATTCATGCTTGGAATATGATATAGGGTTGATTGGATGAAGAGAGACTTGGCTCAACCAATCTATGGTCAGGTATAACGTGGAAGTCCCATCTCCAATTGGTTTTTACATTGAATAATAAAGAGCTCATTCCTCTAGTATTTGGTATGAAAATGTATTGGTTTATGTATGTATTATATTGTTGTTGTATCCATTATATTTATGTTGTTATTATATTGGTTATGACCATCTATTTTTAGAGTGATGATGTATGGATTTCCCCATGTTTTTACTTGTAAATGAATGCACAATTTATCTATGGTAAAATAGATTATATTGCAGCTAATGATGTAAGGGGAAAATTCTTCTCAGCAATTCTCAGATAAGTATGAGATACGTATGCTTAAATTTGTTATTTACACTTGTAGATTCAATTTTTTTTAGACATGTTTGTTAGAATGCCTATCATGGTTGTGAGGAGTCCAGGTGAGTTCCGGATGATTTGATTGCTTCTGTACCTTTTTATAATGTTATTAATCACCCCCTATAGTTTCCTAAAGTTATGGGTAGTGAAGTGGGATTTGGGCTAAAAAGGTGGCAGAAATCCTAGAGTTGTAGGCATAGAAATGACCAAATTGGGCCCTGGCCGCTACCTTGCCTTGGCATGCCAATGGATATAGCCTTTTAGCCACACCTTGCCTTAGCATGTCCATGGCTAAGTCTTAAAATAGTCAAAAATTTAGTCTCCCTCAGGGTACAGGGGTCTGGGAGGTTAGGTTACCTCCTGGGGATGTTGTTGATGATGTGTAAGATGTGTTTTTCTTGTTTTCATTGGTTCCACTTCCTTAAGTTCATCTAGGAGGTTGAATATTATATCAGTAGCCTCTCGTCATATGTTTTCCCTAGTTGGCCAATTACTTGGTTAGATGTGGGAAGGGGGTGTTACAATCATATTCCAAGGGAGAATACCTTTATGAAGTTCTATGTGGCATGGTAGACTTGCAAACTGATAAATTTTGTGGAAATTTTTTTCTTAAATATTGTTGATTTTATTCTTCATGTTCTTAGTCATCTTCATTTTGTTGCTCATTATTCACACGAATACCTTCTTGCAATGTTGGCTTATTTTCCTATTCTTCCTTAACACATTTGTGTATATCCACACATGTGTTTGTATCCACACCTTTTTCAACAACTTAAAAAAAAAAATCATCATTAAAAGTGGCATATGAACTTCTAATAATTCTCCTTTTTAGATGATCCTACAATTAGTAACCTAGCTCATTTTCAACATATTCTAAGAAATCACATTTGAATGACTTTTCATCCAACTTGAAGCTTTGTTATTTAGGAATATGCACATATGCTTCACAACCAAAATATTTCAAGTGAGTGTAGCATAAATACATACAAGTCCATACCTTTTCTAGAACGCTAGCATCAAGTGAGGTTGTGGGAGAGTGATTTATTAAGTAGCATGTTGTGAAAATAACTTTTTGACACTACAAGTCATAGGCCTGCAACTTAAAAAAATAACCACACTCATAATAAAATGAAAATTAACCTAATATAAAAGGAACATAAACTCTTAGAAATGTTTGATTAATAAATAAAATAATTACAGGAGAACTCCTCATTCCACACTCCCACTCCTATTTACGCACTTCTACATGCTTACATGCCTCATGGGCTCACCTAGATTTATACAAGTGGATCTCAACCCAAATTAGGTTCTAGATCCTCAAAAAATTCCCAAAATATCTCTCATGATCCATAAAATCTCTCATCTAATGCCTTATCCCTAGATAAGTGCTAACTAATCCATAAATCACTCAACTCTTCCAAAATACTCTCGAACCTTCTCCTATTTACGATGATTCTCATTCTCTCTTAAATCTATAGGAAAATACAATAAATAATTAAACCCCATCTTAATAAACTAACTCCCTTAGTAGATATTTTACCCTAGGTTAGATGCAACTGCATCAAACTCCCCCGGTAAAAGAAAATCATGTTCTCCCGACGATTATAAGATGATAAAATAATCCAGGATCCCAAACTTTCACTTGTAGTAAATCAATTGCTCTATCATGTTGTTGATATTTTGTGGTTATCCATTTATACCTTCCAGGCTTCCAAACTTTATGTTGTAGTTGTACTCCCCCTTTTTTGTTCTATACTCATGTGGTCAAATGTATCTTGTTGTTGTCCTTATGCCTCATATTGCAATATCTTTATTTATGTGCTTTTTTCATTTGTTTCCTTAATTCTTCAATCTCATCATCTAGTTTAGTTTCTGATTGAATTTTACTGGTACTAGTTTGGAAAATCAATTCACCATATCCAACACTAAATTGAAAATTATATTTTATCTCAGGTTCCACATTTTTACTTTTTGAACATTTCTCTTCCTTACCTGTAAATTGATTGGATTCAGGTTCCATCAACATATTTTCTAACAGTTGTAGTTCTTCTTCACATTTCATCAACATTTTATGATCACGTTCAGAAATAATTTTAGTAGATTGGTATTCCTCCTTGCATGAAAAAAAATTAATATCTTATCCATCATTTGCAAAATATCTTGCATCCACACACCAATTGTTATATTTAAAAACATAAGGCTTTAAAGTCTCGATATATGATTATGTCCTCAAGTCTTTATGTTGATCTTCTAAATAGTTTGTAGGGCCATATGTGGGAATAAAACCCACATTCATATAAACATGTTTCATTTCAACATCATCATTTTCCTCACTAAGCATCGGTCCTTATTCTAGTTCACAAAAGAAGACATTGATTCCAGTCATCTAGAGTTTTTCTGCTTCCCTTAACAAAACTTTCAACTTGTGTTTCTGTCTCCTTGCAATCAACTGCTTGATTGGCCATCTAACCATTTTATTCATTACCCATCCATTTTTCTAACATTGTAGCAGCTCAACCAACACATCAATTCATGTATTCAAGTCATCAATATATTTCTAGAACTATTCATCATGTACACCAATTGTTATGCCATCGGTGTAACTTTTCTCTGAATTCTACAAATGACTATCCATAGTCATTGTAAGTCTAATTTATGAAACTAAATTAGAGCATGTATTTCATTATCAATGTGGGCTATTAGAATTAGAAACATACCAAAGTATATGGGTCTTATATCTAGTTATTTCAAGAGATCATTGTTTTAAGCTTTGGAAAAGAGACATGTATGACGGGATTTCAAAAGAAAGTAGTATGTATTACTCTATAAAAGCATGTGAATGATAAGATTTATATTTACTCTAAGAAAAAATTCTATGTATTCTATAAAAGCTTTCATATATATTCTATAAAATCATGGAAATGATTGGTCAATGTCATTAATCTATTTTAGAAGATGGAGAAGATGCTTTACTCTGAGAGTCTTGGGTATCCTTCCGCATTCCTTACATAACACCATTTCCAAGCAACTAAGAAAGCATGTAAAGTTGATCTAGAAACCAAGTAAGAAAGTGAGTCTTGATCTAATACAATCTTGGTTCATGCAGAAGAGGCTCTACTCTAAGAGTCCTTGGTATCCTTCCACATTAAAACTAGTATTGAATTATAGATCCATATTCACAAAATGAAAACATGGCCATTAATAAAATTTTAGAATGAAAACATGTACAGGTATCTACAACAAATAAGAATAAACATTTATAATTAAAGCTAGCATATTCATAGTTGTAAACACTATGTAACAATAAAGTGCGCTTAGCTCAAATGTGGGTCCTCCACTCTTGCATGATACACCTTCAACACAATCAACTACATCAATTCATTCAAACCATATGATTCAGAAGAAAATGAGAGAGAACAGGTTTTAATCTTCAATTATCTTCAGAAAATAACAATTCTCCACAAGTTCCAAAGGTAACTTCTAACTATGAGAGCCTTGTTTAAATAGGCCGAAACATAACAAGAAAATCTAAAAATGTTGGAAAACTTATAATTATCTTCAATCCACCTTAATAGGTCGAATTTATCATTTGGTTACACAAAATATGGGTGAATCCCAAAAAATCACAAAACTACCCATATTTCATGCTCAAATCACGGGATATTTTTGAACAACTAGTCGGGTTTGACTAGTATTGATCGGCCCTAATCTAGTTGTTCTAGTAAAAACCAATATGTGTTCATCCATCCTTGGTTCCCATAGTTTCCAACTGTGCATTTTTTTTGAGCCCAGGTGTCCTACAACCATCACCATTACAAGCTTTTCCAATTCTATCCAAATTTAATTCTAATGCTTAATTTTGTCAAAAGTACTAAAATAATTCAAAGACATATTTTAAATACCTTGTTTTCTATGAAATAGGAAACATGAGGTGGATAAGGTGATAAAGTGGTGAGAAAAGATGATACTATATTGAATATGTATGTCAAAAGAAGCCAAAAATGGGAGACTAACAATCATCCTCATCTCCTTTCATGAACTTCGCCCTGCTCACTATAAGCTGCAATCGAACTAACACTTTACCAAGTTATCCTCTTTGAACTTGGACAATGGTTCACTTCACTTGAACCTTTTTTTAGCACTCCTTTGTACGTTGTTTTATTTGTTGTAAACAACTCCAATATCCCTTCAAATTCTATTGATCAGACTTCGGGTGTCGGGCTCTACTAGTCATGCACCCATTACATTCAAGGACTCAAAATTAAATACACTTTTGAATTATAACTATAAATTTCCTTTTGACCCCAAAATTTTAATTTGAAATCAATTCTTCATTAAAGGACCTTGACTTGAATTTTTTACATTGAGAAACTCTCTCACTTCAACCCAATTTGTGCAAGGACTTTTTTTTCCTAGTTTGATCACTCATAATATTCTTTGGATATCAAAATCATTACATTCTTCCACAAATACCTATATTATACATTATGTTTCAATTATATTTCAAATACTATTGAAATTTCCACACTTTCATTGCACTCTATGTATTTAAAAACTATGCCAAGCTTATCCTTTCTTCCAAAGCCCTAGAGATATATTAACACAGTGCATAAAAAAGACTGAGAGGATCAAGGAATCAACTATACTGTCAGGTGGTTTCTAACAACCATATAGATCTAAATCCCATCCAACATATGTACATAAAAAATAGTGGAAAAATAGAGGTTCGACAGAAGGGTTTCACTAGCTAAAAGATAATCCCTAGTACTATCACCAAACCCCTCGAGATTATACATAATAGTATTTACATCCATTAAAGCCATGATATCATGGATGCAATTGACAAAGACCTGAGTATACTGATTTTCATCGAAACCTTGGAAGATTTTATTATAACAAGTCAAATTTTCAAAATCCTTGAATGTAAAGAGGGTTACAGTGAGCTTACTGTCGAGTACATAATGGATTTCATCGTGCTCCAGATCTTGTAGAACATGAACCCAAATTTATCACCAATCTTCAGCTACATGGTGATCATTCTTCCTCAAAGAAAACTCATAGACAACACAGATGTTGTTATCAAATTTCCTTTTCCAGACGCTGCACCAAAACGTACTTCACAACACAACACTTTACACAGCTTGCAAAATTCTCATAGTATTTGACCATAGCTTATTCAAAGTCATATATGCATGTTATTCTATCAATTTCCATGGAAGTTTGACTAGTCGACTCCATACTTTCACTGTGCTACAACAACTCTTTCACAAACACGAATAGTAACACTCCTCCATAGGCAGGTCTTCAATTCTTGCAACATCCATAGTGCAAGTCTCCACGCTCAAGCTTATGCTACTCCTCAAAATTTTCTTTCTCCTCAGGTCCACATAACTGCAGAATTCAACAATTGTAGATAAAGGTCAACATATTACAATGTAGGTTCAATGCTTTTCTCTTCAATACAATTGCACCGATGCTTCCTTTTATTGACGTTTATGTACACCATGCACAACATTGGAATGTATTCGCTTAAAATACACAAAAAATAAAATGTTCATAGGTATTTTCTCTCTATTTGATCCACATGCAAGTAGACCTTATTTCACCAGATAACAAACTTTCTTCACTGCTAAGATTTGTGGCACGTCAGACAATGTAGTTTTGTGTCGGTAAATGGTCCTGTGAAATATGGGACTACTCATAAAGGCTAGGCAGGACCATATCACCATAAACCACAACTAAATTTTCTAGGCCATCAACAAAATGACTGTATACCCTTTAACTGAAGATCCTTTCAATGCCACTTTTTAAATACCCTGGATGAAACTATAGATTTCTTCCTTATGTACACTTTGAACAATCAAAGAGAGAACTTTTTTATGTAGATTCTCCAATACCCACCAATAAATACAACTAATATTTCTACGAGATAGCTTTCTATATCACCAAATTACAACTTATGATCTAATTTTCCAAGGAATATATCCCAAAAACCATCCAAAGCAATGCAAATCTATTTTTTGTGCTAAAATCACAATATAAAGCTAAAACAAGTGATCATATGAACAACAATTCACATTGCTTCACTTCGATCTATGCAACATTGGGGTTCAAATTCCTTCATCATGAAATGAAAAAATAAAAACATATATTCAATTAAACGATATAAATTACGCTTTTGACAATGTAACATCTGTTGTTAAAATGTCCAAACTATGTTTCTCAGCACATTGTACTATACATTTGCTACATCAAATCTAATCTCTTGCAATTGCTCATAAACATCAACAATATTTTCACCATTATCTATTTCACCATCCACTCTTTCTTCCAGAGACAAATCTTACAAACATTGAGCCTCTTGTCGAAATTTCACTAATTCCTCATATGTCCTGACAACAAAAAAATTCTATCATCGCCTGTAACAAAACATCAATATTTTTTGGTACCAGTATATTTCTCAATGCTAAAATTTTAAACAAAGTAAAATTGTACCAATAGGCTCATAACGCTTTACATGATAAATTTTCATAGAGCCATTCTTCAAAAGCTCCTTACCTCGGGTTGAAACTTAAAAGAAATCAATTTTAATGTCTTTGACATTGGCATCGGATGTATCATCTCCATCAAGAATGATGCTCCGACTACTGATAACAAAATTGAATGCATCCCTGTAATATTTCATAGCATGGGAAGCTAACTGATGCTCATTTTCTTGCTTCTTGCAACCTGTGACTCACTTCTTCTTTATTCTCCTCAAATCTATACGGTTACTCCTTCACACATGCAGATCTCAGGCACAAAATATTTATACACAGCTCCTTTGTACATCATACACACATTGCTTTATTCTCTCTATAACCACTTTACGACTCTTATAACCTCAAAAATTCATCATCAACCAATATGCACCACAAATTTGCTGCAGATTTAGTCACAAATCAAATAATTTCTAACAAGAGCAACATCATAATTAGGCTCTAATACCAAAATGACGCTACTCATAATAAAATGACAATTCACCCAATATAAAATGAACATAAAGTCTCAGAAAGTATTAATTAATAAATAAAATAATTACATGAGAGTTTCTCATTCCTCACTCTCACTCCTATTTACACACTTCTACATGTTTACATGTCTCATGGGATCACCTAGATTTATACAAGTGGATTTGAAGCCAAAGTAGGTTTTATATCCTCAAAAAACTCCCACAATTTCTCTCATGATCCATAAAATCTCTCATCTAATCCCTTATCCCTAGATAATAGCTAACTAATCCATAAATCTCTCAAATATTCCAAAATACTCTTGAATCTTATCCTATTTACAATAATTTTCATTCTCTCTTAAAATTATAGTAAAATACAATAAATAATTAAACCATATCTTAAGAAACTAACTACCTTAGTAAACATTTGACCCTAGATTAGATGCACTCGCATCACTTTTGCCCAAAAATATTTAGGAAAACTATAATTTGAAATAAAACATCTAATATTTTCCATTATTCTCTGATTCATTCTATTAACTATTCCATTTTGTTGTGAGGTGTGATGAACTATTTTTTTTCGGGTTGTATGACATATATATTGCAATATTATTCAAAGGCCTCGAAGCAGTACTATTCATCATTATATATTCTAATGCATCTTAAGAATTTATTATTTTCCCTTTAAACAACCACATGAAATTTTTTAAAAGTATCTAGAACTCGATATTTTCTCTTAATAGGGAAATCCCACACCTTCTTTTAGTTGCATCATAAATAAAATTGAAAAAAATAAGAAAACCCTAGTTAATATATATTAATTGGTCCACAAATATCATACTATATCAAATATAATATTATTGTATCCCTTTTGTGAATATATCTTATAAATTATACCTTTTTCTATCTACCGATAATACAATGTTTTCAAATTTTAAATTACGTACCTTTATATCACTAAAAATATTTTTCTTGGGAAAAAATTTCACGTTTTTTTCACTCGTATGCCCATGTATTTTGTTCCACAAATTTTTTAAAAACTCCTCCTTTGTAACAACAAAAATATTTGACTTTTTCACCATTGATTTCAAGGTGTAGAGAGTGCCTATTTTTCTTCCTTTTGTAGCAACCAATGAACCTTTTACAATTTTCCATCCTCCCTTGCCAAACACTATATGGTACACTTCATCATTTACCTATTGAGTTAAAATAAATTTCATTCAAAGATCTGATACATGAATGATATGATTAAGAAATAAAATACATCCATCTTGTGACTTTATTATAGAATCTCTGGTTTCTTCAATGTTAAAAAGACTAGTATATGTATAAGAAAAAAAAATTTATTCGGTTGATGTAGAATGGTAGGAGGCTTTGGAATCCAAAATCCAATCACTATCATGGCTAGACATATAAAAGCATGTATCATTAGAAGTAAAAATAATTATGATCTCACCTTTTGTTTCATTGTTATTTTTGGTTATCATATTCTCCTATTGCTCCTTTTTTTAATATTCAGCAAGCCCTTTTGAGATGGGAAAGTTTTTGCAATGATAGTAGGTGATCCTACCATGCCTATATTTCGACCTCCTTCTCAATATTGATCTCCTTGATTTCCTTCTATCATGTTGTCTTCCAAGATCACCAAGATTTATGCCTCCATATTTGGTATTTCTTATCCCATAGAGTTCATGAACGTTTCTAATTTTTAATAAATGGCTAAAAAAATCTTCTAAGTTTAATTTACCTTTTGGTGCTACCTTAATTATGGTGAAAACCAATTTCTTCCATTTATTAGGCATAGAGCTCAAGAGTAAATGATATTTGATCTCATCATCAAACATAGTGTTCAGTGAAATGAACTTGTTCACCACAATATGCAACAAATTTCGATGTTTAACTATTGAATTCCCTTCCTTCATTTTGAGATTAAATAACCTCTTAACCAGAAACAATTTATTAACTATTGTGTCTCATTCATGTAAATAATGAACAATTTTCCATAAATATTTGGTGATATTATCTTATGAAACATGAAAGTATATCATGTTCATGAAATATTTTCGAATAGTAGCAATTTATTTTCAATATAAATTCTCGCAATATTTATTAGTCACTAGTGAAGTCTTCTTATATTCTACCTTAATAAAAAAATGTAGATATTTTAGTGTGAGTATACCCTCCATCGTAGATCTCCATATCTTAAAATTTACCACAATAAATTTTGTAATGCTTATCCTTGACTCCACTGAGCCATTTGTAAATAAAACCTACACACTAAATCTCCAACAAAAGAATTGTTGTGATACCAATTGTTATAGTTTAAACACCATCAATAAATTAACCATTAACAACAAAATGGTTAAGATCAATAATTTTTATACAGATATCATTAATACAATATTGATGATAAATAAAACAACACATATAATAAAGAATAAATAAATACAAATTTTATGTGGAAAATCCAACAATGTAGTAGGAAAATCCACGAGGAAATATCAATATTTCTTTTATTAGTGGCATAGAATATATAAGCTTTAGCTTACGAACCTAACTCCTAATTTTGTCACATGCAATGGATGAATTCAACCTTACTTATAGAAAAATTATCCATTACATTCGAGGAGAATCATTTGTTACATTTGAGGAAAGTATTTTTTACATTCTAGGAAAAGTCTCTGTTACATAATAAAAAAAATTATTTTACCTACTTGGACTCACACGTAATAAAATTTGGGCACTGCGTTGGGAATCTGCATGAAGAGTTAACCCCCACAATGGAATGAGTCAAGATGAGAATGCCCAAGCGATGAGACCATATGTCATGACATCACATGGCAGGAGCACATGATGCCAAGTATAATCAAAATGGGTATCTGGGATGTGTCGACAGAGTTGGAGTGATGGGAGAGAAGTTTTAGCTGAGGTACCACGTGATACGAGTCACGATTTTGTGGTGGATCAAGAGGTTGGCCGAGGTGAAGGTCTGTGCCCTCATCTCGCGAGCAAGGAACATATATATATATATATATATATATATATATATATATATATATATATATATATATATATACATATACATCTTATTAGTTAGAGAAAAATTCAAGGCGAAGGAGTCATTTTTTGGTGGAAGGATAAGCGTAACCTGAGTAACATGATTAAATGAAAGTAAGGAGACATGTTTAAGTCCTCCCTATTGAGTGTTCATATAGAAAAATCTAAAAGCGAGTTGAAGTGTGAAATGCTGTGAGATCCAAGGAGAATTTAAGGTCATGATAATGTTGTAGGTCCAAACCGAGCTGAGTGGTGTTGGTTGCAACCTGATGGGTAGAGAGGTGGGTATGGTCAATTTATCTGAGTGACTCGATAGTTACCTAAGGCTAACCAAGGGTCTAATTTAAATTTATTTATTTATTTATTTATGGAGGGGAAGGGTAGCAGAGCATCTCAGCCTCCTCGCATTTCATGTAAAAATATATATTTTGGATACTAGGGTTGTAGTATATGCTTTGGAGGTTATGTCCCTCCTCTATAGTCTTGTATATAGTTGCATTGTGATGTGTATGTTTTATTTATTTATTAGTGAATTATGAATATATAATTGAAGTAAAGATAAATTGTAATTATCATTGCTTACTTGTTTATTCTACACAGTGTTAACTTATCACTCGAACAAAAGTACAATTACAAATGTGTAGTCTAGGTGCAGTACTCGTGCCATTTCTGGGGAACCAGGTTAGTGCCACACATTTAGAGATTATGGTGCACCTTGACTTATGGGAATGAATTAGTGGCATGATAGGTATTATTATAGAATATTTTAGTACAACATGCTAATAATGTGTGATCCCAAATGTATGTCAACTATTTGTGATAGTTTTCTGATGAAACAAAGTGTGTTGGGGAGGCAAGATGGCCATCTGCACAGGTTGAGCTATGTGGACTTGGAAATAAATGGGAAGAGAATACAAGAACTTATATACATGGATACTTCACACAAATCCATGAGGTATATTTGGCACGAGAGTTTGGGGTGCATGTTATGGTAAGAAATGTAGCATTAAAAGAAATGAATTCCAAGGCTAGAGTTGTGAAGTGATTGGCTATTGATGTACGATTTCTGATAGATAGTTGGAGTGGATATATTTATTTTATAATGATGTTGATGGATTATTTTGACATGATATTGGTATAGGAATTTCTTATAGGAAACAAATTTTTTATGGTACCATAGTTTGATAATAAATGTATCATTGGAGATGTGAATGTGTGGACTTTAGAAACTTCCTCTAGAAGGAAAGTCTAAAGGTGTAATTAGTTTCTGTATTGAGTATGAAGAGTGAAGCATGGAGATCATATGTTGAGATATATGCAATAGTCATAAGGGATATTTTAGAAGAAGGAGTATTTGGGATGCATATTCTGTTGACATTATTTTGTAGGCTAGAATTTTTTATCATAATAATTACTTGTGATTTATATATATGTTTTTATTTTTAGCATTCACTTCATTCATTTATGTCATCGAGCTATTATACATTCAATTATTATATTATAAAGGAAGTAGAGATATAATGCACAATAAGAAAACACAAGTTTATGCTGGGAAAACCCACAATGGGAAAAACCCAACAATCCTTTCCTTATAGAATCATTGTTAACAAGAAAAATCCAAGTCACATCTAACTTGACCAGTAGACCAATTATCTAGGTGCCAAGTCAACCCTCTATGAATAACAATAGCCTTAAATATTCTTAATAAATCTTCCATAACTCATCCCAATATATGCCTCATGTTTGTTTTCAATAGGGCCAAATTTTTTCCTGTAGTCCAGCCTCAGAATTTGTCCTAGTGCCACAGAAAACTTGTCCTTGATCACAAAAGAATATTCTCTAGATAGATCACCTTTCTTAGAACAATAGTACCTCAGAATTCTCCAAATTTCCTCAACACATATGAAATGTAGATTGTTTTGAAAATAGTGAAATAATAATGCCTAAATATATTGGTTTCTTCATCCAAAAGTTTGCCTCTAAAGGTTGAGATGATCTGTCTTCTAGAGGGGCGACTTGGTCAACTCGGGGACAAAAATATACTTTAAAAATTCCAATTTTATTTCCTTTAAATGTCCAAATGGGACATGAAAAAAATAAATTTTCTTTTGACTCAAAAAAATTCTTGTTGCCTCTTTACAAAATCGTAATTATGAATAGTGAACCTGGCTACAGTTTCAACACTCCTCTTAACTAGGGAGGTATTCATAATGACTTATCAAGATATTCTGAAGTTGAAGACTTCTGTGAGAAAGTATCTAGATTTAGAAGCATAATATATAACATAACCATAACCAACATTTTAAAATTACCAAGTCCTTGTCAAGTAAGCTTTATCTCTCCATTAAATCAAAGCACAATGTTAGGAGACATTCAACAAGACACCACACAACTGCCTCTTCGAGTAACATACTCCACCAAGGTTCCTCAAAGTATGTCATTTATAGGAACATTTCTTAATTTGGTGTCATAGCACTTGAATTAGGGTGTTAATCCTAATTGACATAACATATGACACAAAGAATGTTATTCCATAATTCTTATCCAATCTACCATTTTCCCGATCCATTTCCATGTACTCAACTTAAGGTGTTAACCCTAATCAATCACTATGCACGACATAGATAAAATATGTGTCCATCCTTACTTCCTCTCAATGTAGGAGGGGTTATCCACAAGCCAAAATCTTGTCTCATCAGCTATTGGTTCATATGTGGAGATCTAATTTACCTTCTTAGCACACATAAACACCATATCTCAAATAGTGGTACTTAATAATAATGTGCTTGAACCTTCCATGAAAAACCATTTTTTCTGAAAATCTTCATATATATTATTACAAAGTATCATGGTCGAATCATGCAGTCCGTCAAACGATTCATCGAACATTTTACAGAGCCAAACTACTTCATAACTAACTTCACAATCTACTATGTATTCTAACTCTACAGTGCTTAGTGCAACAAAATCTTAATTCCTTACCTTCCAAGAAACCATTTGTTGGCCCTCAATTTTGAACCCTTTTCACCATGCATAATCCACCTATCTATCATCCCTTATGATCATATCATGGTCATATTTGTCATATTTTTTCCTCTTTTTCACTTTAAGGTAAAATATTTGTCTTTTGATTTTGGAATTTTTAGTAAAAATTGGGTATTAAAAATTATTTTTGACTGAAACATAAATTCTCTTGATGGCTCCATTGAAGTTCTATGTGCAGGACACCTGGGCACAAAATGAAGATATATCTAAGAAGTATCAGAACCAAGGATGGACATACTCCTGTCATCACGGTCCAAAAGAGTCACAACAAGCTTGGTCAAAGCTGGTCAAACTTGACCAGTCACCTAGAAAATCCCCTGATTAAGGGGAAATTTTATGATTTTGTGGGATCCTACCATATTTTGTGCAACAAAATGGATGAGGTCGACCTTATTAGATGGATTAGGACTCTTATAGGTTGTTACAACTATTTTAGTTGAGTTTTTTTATAATTTTGGCTGAACTACTATAGCTGATAGTATTAAAGTTCACAAAGAAAAGGTGGAGGCCCCCCATTCTAAGCTAAGTACACTACAGTGTAATTTTGTAAATAATTGTGAATATATTAGATTATTGAACATTTCCTTTACAATTTCTTGTGAATATTTTTTTGAGTAGATTCATTGTATGCCATGATCATTTATGTTTTTTAAATGATTTTGTTTTAGTAATTGGTTTAAGTATGGAATGCCAACCAAGGCATCTAAGTTTGAT
Organism: Pinus albicaulis; assembly: GCA_034641835.2. Classification (NCBI taxonomy): domain Eukaryota; kingdom Viridiplantae; phylum Streptophyta; class Pinopsida; order Pinales; family Pinaceae; genus Pinus; species Pinus albicaulis. The sequence continues at coordinate 691,990,887 of CM076578.1, forward strand.
CCTCTTCCTTATGGATTAATAATTGAACTAGAAATTTTGTTTATGAATTTGATCTTTACTGGTTTCTTGATTTAATTATGTTATATTTTATGGTAGGATTGACCTTGTTCGAATAGGCATAACGAGGAATGACACCCAAGGCATCTAAGTTAGAGCCTCTTTCTTGTTGGATATGATCCATGAAGACTGATTGCACTCTTGTTTCTAGATCATAATTTTAATGTTTTCTTTTCAGAAATTTATATTTGTAATATGCATTTTCATTATCTTCACCTAAAAATCTACTTCCTACATTAGCTTAATATAATATCCATATACCTTGCTTTGCTTCTAAGTTTACCAACCAGATTGATAATTAGAACATATGATCTACGTCAACTCAATAAATTAGATTGACATTTTTGGCATTGTTGTTGGGAAAGAACGCTTAGATATAACTGATTAGGAAACTTGTTTAGAAAAACATTAAAAAAACAAAAAAACAAAAGCATCAAAAAGAAAAAAATTGTAGGATTTATTTTCATTATGGTTATTTATGCCTAGAAAAAGAGACGATAAGGGTAGATATACAAAACGTGTACAAAAAAAAACTCCCCAACCACTAAACCATTGGTGGGAGTAGGACCATCCACATTCGAACTAACACCAATTGCTAGGAAACCAACTTTGAGGATCTAGAGGAAAAACAATGTTCAGGACAAAGGTCAAATTTGGTTGAAAGGAAAAATTTGTTGGATTATGAGGTAAGTAGAAGGCAAACACAAGAAGAACCACCTTCTATAGGTAAAAATTCAAATAAACTAAGTGATCAACCAAGTCTTGAACAACTTGAAAATTTTGAAGATATAGAAGCTCAAATATCAACTGAAACACTTGAAAAAGTTGAGAAATAAGTGATGAAGGAAGGAAAAGGATCCACTATTATAGGATTAACTCTAGAACAAAGGATACAATATGAGAGACAAAAGGAAGAATACGAAAGAAAGAGAGAAGAAGAGAGGAAAACACAAGAAGCTACTAAAAGGGAAAATGAAAACAAAAGAATGGAAGATGAAAGAGGAGACAATAACCATGAAACTAATTTGGATTCCCAATCTTAGATACTAGAGAAATATTAGGAGAAGAGGTAAAAATGAAAAGCATTTCACCTTCCATTTTGCCAAAATTTTAGGGTATGTCTTTTGAAGATCCTGACTCATTCTTATTTGAATTTGATATCTTATGTCAAACATATGGATATATTGATGATACACATAAGCTTCATCTTTTATGTGAAACTCTTAAAGCTCTGCATCAAAGTGGTCTATGGGATTAGGTGAACATACTATTACCAGTTGGGAAGACATCAGAATTTTTTTTCTCAAGAAATATCAAGTATATTGTAGGCCTAGGGATTTAGAGGATGACATTTTTAGAATGACTCAACAAGAATATGAAATTCTAGAGGAATACTTGGAAATAATTCTCTACAAATTACAAAAATATAAACATCATTCTTTAAGTCCAGATAATATTTGAACAATATTTTTAAAGGAAATCTGAGATGAATATCTTGATATCCTTAATGTTATGGGTAAAGGAGATATTTCATATCTACCATTTGGTGATATTTCTGAGTTTTGTCAAAAATATTCAAGAGGAAGAGAAAAAATTGGGAAGAGAGACGCAAATTCCAAAGTTACTAAATCAGCAACAGGAACTATTACAAGAGCTAAGCTAGGAAATTTTTTTGAAGATTTTAAAATTGATATCTTACACCCATTAGGGACACAAGTTGATGTACTTAAAACATGAAAGAAAAAATAAGAACAAGATCAAATATTATCAATTTTTTGTCCTAAATATAGGAAGAAGCATCCATTAAGAGAATGAATTTTAGACAATATTCATGTTTGTGGAATTTGCACTGGAAATCATGCGACTAATAATTATCCAAGGCTAAAGGAATTGCAGAAAAATCAAATAGAGGAAAGCCAAGGGATGTAATATCCCTATTATTTAGCACCAAGAAGACCTTGGTAGCCTCGATTCACAAATATACCTCAAAATCATCATCAACACTTTACCCAGTAATTTCCTCAAGGCTATCATTATCCTATTCAAAACCATGGAATGCTCCTATGCCTTGACAGGCTTGAATTCCTCAAAAAACTCAAAATAAACCTTCTCAAGGTTGGAGAGGGTATGCCTATGGAGTCCAACCTCCTCAAAAATACTATCCCCAATCATTTCAATCCTATCCATATCAAGCATTTCCTCGACAATAGTTTCCATATCAAAAATTTCAACAACTGCAACGACCAAACCCATCATCATCGTGGGCACCACAATTAACCCAACCAAAACAGCTTCAACTACCATCTAACCAATCACCACCCGAACCGCCTCAATTACCAACCCAACTAGTGGAAAATATAAGTAATAAGTCAATATATAATGAGGAAGAAGGAACTTCATTTCCTACATATTCAATTATTCATGTTAATGATGTTCATTTAAGGTATGGGAAAGTACTATAGAAAGCCTCCCTCGTCATCATAGAAGAACAAATAGAAGAAAAACGGAGTCCTGAAAAATCCAAAAACAAATATGCAATAGAAGAGAATAAATTTCAAAAATGTAATGCAATAATGACTCAAACACCTCCTTTTCTTGAAATATTTTTGGAGAAAAAATGTTTTATTACTCTTCCGGAATTTCATATCTTATATGAATTAAAGAATTTTTATGTAAAAATTCCTTTATTGTAATAAATAAAATATATCCCAATATATACGAAGATATTTAAGGAACTATGCATAAATAAAACCGGAAAAATAAAGAAAGTCCCACCAACAATCCATGTAATTGGATTATTTTCTAGCTTCATGTCAGCAAGTAGTCTAATTATGTTGATATGGATATCGCAATGGTTACACTTTAAATTAACAAATATTTAGTTTCTAAAACCTTGATTGACTTGGTTGCTGCTATTAATGTGATGACGATAGAAGTGATGAAGTACCCAAACTTGCCAAACATTTGACCAACCACTACAATTTTGGAACTAGATGATATATATAAAGTAGTGCCAGAGGGTGTACTTGAAGATATTATAGTTTCATTAGACTCCTAGGAATATCTAGTAGACTTTTTAGTTCTACATCCAATGAAAAATCTTGGAGGGCACCCATTAATTATTGAGAGATATTGGTTAGCCACAACTGATGTCTTCATTGGTTGTAGATCTATCCTCCTACTCAATCTCCTTATTTGCTATCATGACCTGATGAAATAGAACAAGAAAAGGAAGAGATTCAATCTATTCCAATTATTAATCATTATTTTTATTTTAGAGAAAAGGATGCCGAGGATCTAATAGATTTCTTCATTTTAGAACCAAATATTTTACAACAGTTGAGAACTATGCAATATCAAGCTGCAAGTCAAATATTGGAACAACACTTTCAAGAAAATTGCACAATCATTTCCTTACAAATTCCATTTGATGTTATTTTTACTGATAATTAAATTACACATTCATAAAGAAAAAAAAATTGAACTAGCCCTGAAAAATCCCTTAACATAGGGAATAACTTGCAACCAAATCAAGAAAAACAACTGGTTGAATTACTAAGGAAATATTCAAAATAATTTTCTTGGAATTACACAAATATGCAAAGAATTCATCCTAAGACTTGTATTCATCACATTTACACAAATGAAAATATTAATCCTATAAGGAAACCATAATGATTAATAAACCTAATGATGAAAGAGATAATCAAGGAAGAATTGTAGAAATTACTACAGGTAGGATTTATCTACCCTATCTCGGATAGCCAATGCGTTTCTCCTCTAGTGGGTGTTCCAAAGAAAAATGGGAAATGGATATTTTTTGTGGATTATAGGGAATTGAACAAAGAAACACTCAAATATCATTTCCCTTACCATTCATTCAAGTCGTAGACTCACAAGCTGGGAATTTTTTTTCTCATTTTTAGATGGATTTAGTGGCTATAATCAAATTGAAATAGCACTAGAGGATTAGGAAAAAAACTACCTTTACATTTCCTTGGGGTACATATGCTTATAATGTGTTATCATTTGGACTATGTAATGCATCGGTTACTTTTCAATGGGCAGTTTTGGCCATATTTGTTGATTTACTACATGAGCGTGTAGAAGTTTACGTGGATGATTTCACTCTATATGGGACTAATTTTGATGATTGTTTGAAAAACTTAGAAAAGGTTCTACAAAGATGAATTGAAACAAATTTATCTCTTAGTAATGAAAATTTTTATATGATGCTAACTAAAACAATAATATTGGGACACCATATTTCTTCTTCGGGAATAAAAGTAGATCGAACAAAAATTCAAATCATTGTGAATTTTTTAGCACCAGCGAATCAGAAATTGGTAAGAATTTTTGTAGGATATGTATGCTATTATCGAAGGTTTATTGAAAAATTTAGCAAAATGACCTTGCCCTTGTTTAAACTACTTAGAAAAGGACATAGAGTTTCAATGAAATAGAGATTTCCAAAATGCATTTGAGAAACTAAAACAAAAATTGTCCACAACACCAGTTATTAGAGGAAAAAATCGGTCATTTCCATTTCACATATCCACAAATGCATCAAATAATACAGTAGGAGCATCATTAGGCCAAAACGAGAATCAGCTACACTATGCCATCTATTTCATTAGCAACAATTTAACTCTAGCTGAGTTGAATTACACAATTACTGAAAAAGAAATGCTTGTTCTAGTACATGCAATAAATAAATTCATACATTACATAACAGTATATGAAATGTTCATTCATACTGATCATTCAATAATTAATAATTTAATGAATAAACCCATTACTAATGGGAGGATTACTAGATGGTTGTTATTAATGCAAGAATTTAACATTATTGTATTGAATTGGTCGAGAAAAGAAAATCAAGTGGAAGATTTCCTTTCAAGGCTTCATCTTCCTGGTGATATTCTTCTAGTTTCCGATAACTTTCCATATGAAAATTTATTTTCAATAGAAGTTAGAACTCCATGGTTTGCTGACATAGCTAAATATTTTTCATCTGCAAAGTTTTCTTCTCATTTCACCAATAAGCAGAAAAAGAAAATAATTAAAGATAGTGCTAGATAAAGTTGGGTTAATGGAGACATCTTCTATACTGGAATTGATGTGTTAATTAGAAAAAATGTAAGAGAAGATGAAATTTTGATATTTTTAAGGCATTTCATGATGAACCATGTGGTGGCCATTTTGCAGAAAAAATAACAACTTACAAGATCTTGAATCTAGGGTATTATTGGCCATCCATATTCAAAGACTGAAAAACATATGTAAAAAAATGTGATAGTTGCCAAAGAATATGGAGACCTATGCATTTTGATTAAATTCCTTGGAAGACACAATTACTTGTAGAGCCATTCGAAAAATGGGATATTTACTTTTTGTATCCAATTAACCCACCATCCAATGGAAAAAGTTACATCTTAGTGTGTACTGATTATGTGACAAAATGGGTGGAGGCAAAGGAAATGAAAAAAGAAACAGAAAATGCAATGGTATCTTTTCTTTTTTAAGATATATTTGTCATATCTGGAGTACCAAGACAGATCATCATTGACCAAGGGGCACAATTCAATTCCAATTTGATCATAGATCTTACAAAAAAATATAAAATCAAGCACAGAAATTCAACTCCATACATCCCGCAAGAAAATGGACAAGTGGAATCAACAAAAAAAGTGCTTGAAAACATCATGAAAAAGACAGTAAATATGCATATGAAGGGTTGGTGAGAGAAATTGAATGAATCATTATGGCCTTATAGAATAACATGGAAAAGAATTTATGTTGCCATTTGTTTGAATTTCAAATCCACACATATATAATTGCATATGAACTTAGACTGAACGAATCAGAGGCACAACAACAAAGGATCGTGCAACTGAATCAATTGGATGAAATCAGAAAATAAGTAGTAGAACATACATCATTGGTACAACTACAAAGAACAAAGTGGCATGACAGATTCATTAAAAGGAAAATCTTTCATATAGGAGACTAGACACTTCTGTTTGATTCAAAATACAGGGATTTCAAATCAAATTTCACCCCTCATTGGTTAGGACCTTATGATATTGAATAAGTCTATGATAATGGATCAATGAAAATCAAGACAATAGATGAGGCAACAACAACATTTCTAGTTAATGGGCATAGATTGAAAGTCTAAAACAAACCTATGAATAAAGAAGATCTCCTCAAGAAAATCTCAGCAGAAGAAGACACACAAGTTTTAGAAAAGAATAGTCTTATGCCTTCCTTACTTGCAGAATAAAAATGAATGAAGATAAAGAAAAGAAAAGAAAAAAAGAGAAAAATATAAAAAATAATAAAGATATTTGATTGCGAAAATCTAGATTTCTTGCATAGTACAAATCTAAATTCAAATAGGAAAACCAAGTCACTTGGCTAATATGAGTTCATTTTTAAAAAAATTGTGTTTAATTTACTTTATGTTTCAGGTTGGCATTCTATCCTCCAATTTCCAGACTTGAGGACAAGCCTCAAAATAAGCAAGGGGGAAGACAGAATAAAACAAGTGCATTTTCTTTTAAAAAATCTGAGAAAATCAACATGCTCATAGCATCAAGGGATGTGAACATGAGTAGTATCACATAAAAAATGGGACCTAAATATCAAGAACATGACAAAGGGACTTGAAGATATATGAGTCATAGACTATTTCTTAAGGGGACCTAAGGATCAACATGTAAATTCTGTCACAATGGACCTACATACAAAGATCTATTTAAATATCAGTGGACCTGCATACAAAATGCAATCAATTAGAAGAGCTATTCATTGGAAAGATACCTCTTTTCAAGCATTAATAAAGGTAAGTAATGAAATACTATAAGCTATTTTTTTTTAAATACCTTTTTATTTTGAAAAAAATCTTAAATTAGAATACTAATAAAACCTTGGTGCATAAGAGTGTCAATTTTCATTCCCTATACATCTCTAACACTTTTCTCTTTTCATAAAAATTTTCTTCCCCACTACATATTCAAATCATGAAACTTTCTACCTCGCTGTCTATTCAAGTCATGCCTCTTGCCCTACAAGTCTTCTCTACAAAACAAGCAAGCATGGGTTAGTGGCATAAAAAGAAGAACAAAGGTGGAATGATGCATTCATATATGATGTATTCACATGATCTAAAGAAAAATATTTTACTCTATTATAATTCTTGAAATTGCCTTAAAATGGTCATTTAAAAAATCCACCTTAATGAGTAATTATGATGAGAAACACATCATGAAAATGAAGGCATTCAACCCTAAAGGACAAAGAAGAAAATAAATCATGACAAAAAGGACTTTGCAAAGATCAAAGTAATCACTAAATGGAATGTGGTTTTGATGGATATGAATATGCAATGAAAGGTGCATGAATATGAATGAAATTGAATCGATTATAAAGGAAATGTACGTAATAATGAAATCATAGGTGCATATAAATAAAACACCTATGAAAAACACCTTTGAAAAAGGCATATGTATGAAGGGAACATAAAATTGCAAACAAACCATAGCGAATATCATACATAGGAAAATCGAATTTTGTAATCGATGAAGATGAAAAAGGTGGTCATAAAAATGACAAAAAAAGGGAATAGGACAGGTGTTGAATGCGACAGAAAAAACTTCAAAACGCTGCACAAACACAAAACCTGGTAAAAATTTCAAATGCTGCTATGTAGAGAGGCAACATTCAACACCTACGCAGAAGCAAAGAATTGAACGTTCAAAACCAACGCAGAAACAGAGAAACGAAGGAGCAGAAAACCCAATGCCAATTTCTTCATGCATATAGCAAAAAGGGAAATGAAAACTCAACAAGCATAGAGTTATGACTTAGTTCAGAAGCATAAAAAATCCAGAATAAATATACAAGCACAGTCAGGGATGGAATTGATTTAATGAAGTTAATTAAAATTATGAGTTGATTACATAATAGGGTAAATGAGGATTCCAATGTTGGGGAAATATGGGAATATCCGTGAAAAATGTAGAGTTTCCATTAAACTAAACTCTGCAACCAAGCATTGAAGCCTTCAAATAAAATCTCGAAAATTGCGTGGAGTGTTTGAGTTCAATTAGGAATCAAGGTCAATTTTTTTTTAAATTGGCTGTCAATGTAAACAGCAAGTCCAAGTTACAATCACATGGTTTGAAAATCTTCAGACTCTATTAGGTCACTATATTAATAGTACAGTCCCTTACTGTTTTTAGTGTAACCCCCTTATTGTTATTTTTGTATGCCTATAACCCCAACATTTTTATTATTGTGCCCTTACATTATTATTTTTAGGTCGGCAAGGACTATATTGTGACCCCATGGACTCCTATATATAGAAGGAGGTTTTGTCATTTGTATCATCCAAGAATTTTTCATTTATGTAATGTAAGGAGGTTTTCCCCTCTAAGTGGCTTATTTCTAAGGTGTTGATCTCTATTTTCTTCTATTTTTGGAGCTGGTTTCATAACGTTTGGTATCAGAGCTTTGAATTCTAGGATTTTGCTACTCCAAAAAGGTCATCGTGGAATTTTCACTACAATTTTTTTTCTACGAAGCTTCAGAAGCTGATATTTTTACAAAGCGAAGCTGAATTCTTGAGGAACATCGTGTAAAAATTTAATATCTTGGTTCGCAATTTTTTCGGAGATATGATCTGTGGAAGTTAGGGTTTTTTCAGGCTCTCGAATTTCACCTAAAACAGGTCATCGTGGAATTTGTGCTATAACTTGTTTTCTAAGAAGGTTCAGAAGCTTAAAATTGTACAGAGAAAAGTCGAAATCCTAAGGAACTCCCTGTAAAAATTTCAGATCTTGGTTCACAATATTTTCGGAGATATGATCTGTGGAAGTTAGGCTTTTTTCAGTCTCCCGAATTTCATCTCAAAGAGGTGACCGTGGTAAAATCATCATAACTCTCTCTCTCTGAGCGTCTGGCTAGAATTCTATAAAAAGTGGCCATAATTACATGGATTTTAGTTTCCTTTGTATCAATTTCAGAGCCAAAGAAGGAAATATTGACACATGGCACGTCGTACAAGTTCGCACTATTGAACCATTCCATAATTAGGTCATTATGGGAGATTTGGCATAACTTTGCCTTGAAGAATCCAAATCAGGATAGACCTGTGGCAATTGAAATAAGATTCAGAGGGCCTATATAGGACCAAATTTCAAATATTGAAGGTCCTAAATCACAGAGATAATTCAGTTTCAATATCGAGCTCCTCAAAAGCAATAAAACGGTGTGTATTTCTTGTTCGAATTACATAAGTCTTATGTGAAAATTAAATTTGAAGTGATTCCAAGGGCATATTGATGCATAGATACTGGTATTGGGTTCTAAAATGCCACCTAAAAATAATTCAAAACCCATTAAACCTTCAGAAGTCTCTACTATGACTCATGAAGATGAAGAAGCGCAACATGACATATCAAAATTACAAGAGAAAGTGCACCAAATTGGGCTCTCACAAAGAGCAACAAAAAATGAAATGGAAGTTTTAAAGAAAGGCGTGGAAGCTAATATGGATGGTTTGAAGAAAGGTGTGGAAGCTAATATGGATGGTTTGAACAATGGCATGGAAGCTAATATGGATGGCATGGAAGCTAGCATGGAAGCTAAGATGGATGACATGGAAGCTAAGATCGATGAAAAAATAAAAGACAACATGGAAGACATGAAGAATAATCTAAAAGAATACATGGAAGGTTTGATGACAAGCTTAATACAAGAAATGATTCCTAATGGCATAAAGATAGTAGAGGAAACTCATGATGAGAAAAAAATAAACGTTAATTGTGATTTCATAAACTCTAATGTTGGATTGAAGAAATACCACATTCCAAAGATGGATATGAGGAAGTTTGATGGCAAGGATCCTATAACATGGATACTATAGATGGAGAAATATTTTTATCTCAATAATGTGCAAAACACACAAAAGGTATGCATTGCAACTTCACATTTAGAAAAAAATACACTTGTATGGTATCGATGGCTTTTCTCCCATAAACAAATTTTCACTTGGTAAATTTTTACAGAGAAAATGATAGCACATTATGAAGATACAAAGAGAAACACCTTCTTTAGCTAATTGATAAATCTTTAAAAAAATGGTTCAGTGGTGGAGCACATTGAGGACTTCCAAAAATTGAATATAAGGGTAACTGATATTCCATAGGAAAACAAGACTGATGTCTTCATATGTACTTTAAGGGATAACATCCAACATGAAGTTCGTGTTTTGGAACCTGATGCATTAGAGAAGGCATTCAGGTTGGAAAAAAAAATTGAGTGTAAAATTATGGCGACAAGGAAGCCTACCACTCACATCTATAAAGATGGAAGTGTTGCTACTCCTAGACTTCCACAACCTACAAGGTTGACACCACAAAAATTGGAAGAAAAAAGAGAAAAAGGGATTTTCTACACTCATGATAACAAATACAATAAAGGTCATAAGTGTGCTGAGAAGAAATTATTTTACATAGATTGTGAAGAGGAGGAAGAAAATGAACAAGAAAATTCAAAAGAAGAGGATATACACCAAGAAACAGCCCTAGAAGAAGAAGAAATGAGTTTGAACATATTGTGTAATGCATTGGCAGGAATTACCACTCCTCAAACTATCAATATAGAAGGACATATGAAGAATAAAAAGGTAATAGTGTTGATTTATTTGGTTAGTACCCATAATTCTATTCATTGTAAAGTAGCCAAGGAATTTAATTGTTTCCTATACCTAGCACTAGAATGTCAAGTGATGGTTGCAAATGGAGGAACTATAAATTGCTCTGGAAAATGCCATAATATCAAGCTAACCATGGGGGAATATGTATTGAATAGTCCAATGTTTTCCATTCCAATGGGAGGTGTTGATGTTGTACTAGGAGTACAATGGTTACAATCTTTGGGGACAATAGCTTTTAATTTTCAAGAACTTTTCTTGGAATTTTTTTCAAAAGGAAAGGAAATTGAGTTACGGGGTATCACAGGGAAGCCAGGAAATATAATAAGCTCTAATGTCATGACAAATATTCCGAAGAAAGAACAACGAAGCGTAATTTCACAATTATGCTCACTAGAAGTTCCAACATAAAAATCATCTATTTCCCCATATCTCCAAAAGGTCTTGGACAATAATTCCAAGGTGTTTGAAACTCCCAAAAGACTCCCACCTATTCATGATCATGGTCATGCTACTCATTTGATTCCATGAATTTTTCCTCCAAACATCAGGCCTTACAGATATCCTTATGTCCAAATGAGAGAAATTGAATGTATGATTGCATAAATGTTACAGGGTGGTATAATTCAACCTAGTCAAAGTTATTTCTCTACTCCAGTAGTATTGGTGTGCAAGAAGGATGGATCATGGCGAATGTGTCTGGATTATAGGGAGCTCAATAAGCTCACTATTAAAGATAAATTTCCCATTCTTGTGATTGATGAATTACATAGAGCAATTTATTTTACCAAGTTGGATCTTCATTCAAGATATCATCAAATTAGAATGAAGACTAAAGATATTCCTAAAAAAAACATTTTGAACTCATGAGGGTCATTATGAACTTTTGGTCATGCCTTTTGCCCTTACAAATGAACCTTCTACATTTCAAGGGTTGATGAATTCCATTTTCAAACCCTTCCTTAGTAAAATTTTTCTAGTATTTTTTGATGACATACTAATCTATAGTAGGCCTTGGAAGGATCATGTTCAACATGTTGACAGGGTGCTCAAACTATTGGAGGAGAAACAATTATATGAAAAAACATCCAAATGTTTCTTTGGAGTACAAGAGGTGGAATATCTGGGTCATATTGTATCTCACGAGGGTGTTAAGGTAGACCTTAATAAAATTAAGTCCATTAAGGAATGAAAAGTCTCCACAACCATAAAGCAATTGCGAGGAATTCTCGAGTTAACATAGTATTATCGTGAGTTTGTTAATAATTATGGGGGAATAGCAGCACCTCTAACAACATTATTAAAGAGAGATGCATTTTCATGGACTCCTGAAGCAACTAAGGCATTTGAACATCTTAAAGAGGCAATGTGCCTACCACCAGTCTTAGCTAGGCCAGACTTCACAAAAACCATTATTATGGAATGTGATGCCTCAGGAAATGGAATTGGTGTTGTTTTAATGTAAGAAGGAAGACCCATTTATTTTGAAAGTCATCCAATCAAAGGAAATTATTTACATAAAGCTACTTATTAGAAGGAAATGTTGGAAATACTACACACACTAAAGAAATGGCGACCTTACCTAATGGGAAGACACTTCAAGGTAAAACACTTTCTGGAACAAAGACTATATTCAGAAGAGTAGCAAAAATAGGTCACAAAGATGTTGGGTTATGACTTTGAAATCATCTACAAAAAAGGGAAGCTAAATGTTGTTGCAGATGCACTCTCAAGAAAGGATGAAGAGGTGGAAGTATTGCTTTGTGCCATTTCTATTATCCAACCAGATTGGATAATTGAACCAAGGGATGAATGGAAGAAGGATGAAGAAGTGTGGGCACTCATTCAAAAGTTGCAGCAAGATCGTAGTACATCTGATACATTTAGTTGGAAAAATTATTCCTTATGGTACAAAGTTCGCTTATATATTTGCAAGAATTACCAAATTAAACAAAAGATTCTTTTGGAATTGCACACTTCTCCTTTAGGAGGACACTCAGGATTTTTAAAACCTTACCACAGGGTGAAGAAAGAATTTTTTTGGGATGGCCTTAAATATGATATTCAAAAGTTTGTGGCAGAATGTTTGGTTTGCTAGCAAAATAAAGTTGAAACAATTAAGACCTCGAGTATTCTACAACCTTTATCCATTCCAAGACAACGTTGGGAGGAGATTTCAATGGATTTGATCACAAGTTTACCTAAGTTTGAAGGAAAGAGTGTCATCATGGTGGTAGTTGATAGACTTACCAAGTATGCACAATTTTGTGCATTATCTCATCCATTTAAAGCAAGCACAATTTCTACTGAATTTATGGAAACAATTCAAAAGCTACATGGAAACAAAAAGATTATTGTAAGTGACAGAGATCCCATTATTACTCGAAATTTTTTGACAGAATTATTTTCTTGTTTGGGTACTCAAATAGGTCATAGCCCATCTTATCATCCTCAATCTGATGGTCAAACAGAGATAGTGAATAAATGTTTGGAAGGATATCTTCGTTGTTTTGTATATGATAAGCAAACACAATGGGTCAAGTGGTTACCTCTCGTTGAATGGTGGTATAACACTTCCTTCCATACTGCAGCAAAAATGGCCCCATTTATGGCACTATATGGATATCATCCACCATCCATCACATATTCTTTAAGAGAAAAATCTGAGGTTCAAGTAGCGGAAGACCACATCGAGAATCAAAAAGAAGTTATCCAACCCTTAAAGGATAACCTAAATTTGGCACAAAATCGAATGAAACAACTGACAGATCAACATCACAGCTAGAGAAGATTTGATGTAGGAGACTAGGTATTTTTACGGCTACAACCATACAAAAAAATGTCCCTCAAGCAAGCTAAGAACGATAATAAATTATCACCAAATTACTATGGTCCTTACAAGGTGTTGCAAAATATTGGTACTATGGCATACAAATTTGAGCTTCCTTCTTCTTCGCGAGTGCATCCAGTTTTCCATGTTTCATGCTGAAAGAAGGTTATAGGGTACAAACTTCCAGTTCGAACAATATTGCTAGAACCTGATTAGGAAGGAAAAATCATATTGGAACCTGAAGCAGTCACGGAAACAAGAACTCGACGGCTACGAAATCGATCAATTTGAGAGTATTTCATCAAATGGAAGAACTTACCCACTGAAGATTCTAGATGGGAGGATGAGAATTTTATACAGAGGCATCTGGAGCCACTCAAGCATTGAGGACAACACTTTTTTTAAGGAGAGGGGCATGTTAGGTCCCTATATTACTAGTATAGTCCCTTATTGTTGTTAGTGTAAACCCCTTATTGTTATTGTTGTACCCTTAACCCAAATATTTTTATTATTGTTCCCTTACATTATTATTATTAGGTCGGCTAGGATTATATTATGACCCCATAGACTCATATATACAGAAGGAGGTTTTGTCATTTGTATCATCCAAGAATTGTTCTTTTATGTAATGTAAAGGAGGTTTCCCCCTCGAAGTGGCTTATTTCTAATTTGTTGATCTCTCTTTTCTTCTATTTTTGGAGTTGGTTTCATAACAAACTCTATTTATCTATTTGACAGTGTGGGTGAACTCTAGTTGATAGTTTGAGCTAGCAAATATTTTGATGGAAATCCGAGTTTATAACTGTGTGGTGGCACCATAGGCTCTAGGTGTATGGTTTCCAACACCAAGACTCCAATAACATTAATTAACCTCAGAAACAATTTCAAAGTATGTGGTGACTATTGGAGAACACCCATAAAATTGATTTCTTTCTAGGATTTGATTTTTAAAGAGGAAGTGTATGGTAATGTTAATTAAATTTGAAAGAAGAGATGAGTACATGCACTTAAAATGGTTTGAACAGAATCATGATTTCTCAAATACAGAATACCTGTAGGTTTATTCACATTTCCATAATTCAATTTTTAAATATGTTAGTGAACAAAATATCATTTTCTGAGGTATTTAAGACATAGGGTATTTTACAGAAAAGTGTTTTCAAGGCATCGAAACATAGCCTTCTCTCCACAAGAAACAAATACATAGGTGAAATCTCAGAGTTTTTTTTTCTCATCACAGAAGGTGTCCAATATTGAAAAGCACCTAGATCAGGTCCTCATAAGTAGCACTTCTATGTTATTTAAAAGAAAAATTTGTTTTTCAATACATCCAACAAGAAATATCTTTGTTCTCTCCTCAAAAATATAATTTATTTGTTCTATTAAACTGCAAACAAATATATTTTATTAAAATATAGAGTTATTATTCTCCCATGATATTATTTATAGTTGAAGTTTATTTAACTTGCTATAGAGACCAAGAAGAAAAAAATCATCAAGGGTTCAGTATGGGGAGTAGGATTGAACCCACTGGATTTCAATTGGAATATTTGAATAAAGAAACCATAAAAAAACTCTACCAGGCAGGACTATTAGAGTTTCTAAGAAATTTTAATGGTCATAATGGAAAAGTCACATAGGAGTTTTTAGATAACTTTGATAATGAAAAAATAGAGTAGGAAATATTCTTGTTCCCATTACTCCAGAATATATTTCTCAATCCACAAATTTGTCAATGACAGGAGAAGAATACGATAAGGGGAAACATTTTAAGGAGAAGGGGTGAAATTAATTCTTATAAAAATAAAGGAAGGGAACATTTGATAAAACTAAAGTAATTCCTAGGGACTAGATAATAGAACCTTGGGAAGAATTGGCTCTTATTACTCATAAATACTTTACCTTTGATAGGAGGTGTTCTCACCTAATTTGATCTCAGACTGAAAAAGGCAAACCAGGGTAACCACAAACCACACTTAACCTTGTAGCTAGCCCTACAAGGCAAGGGGATGGCTCTCTCCGTAAGAAATCTTCAATGAAGTATGAATGAAAAATTATTTTAGGCTAGGTATAGTAGCTCAAAATATTTTTGTAAATTTTCTGGGTTTTTGGTTGGATCAAATGGAGCTGGGCAGTTTAAATCTAGGGAATTAAATGAGAAATACAGGGTATTCTATGGGGCAAGGTAGGCATGGAATTTTAACAACTTTTATTTTATGATTATGAAGTGTTTAAGACTAGTGAGGAGCTGAGGAGGGCATGTGAGATGGATCCTTCTCAAACAACAGAAAACATAAAATATTTGAATGATTTTCCCAAGGCAAAGCACTGTAAAAATTTGATTCTACCTATCTAACTTGAAAAAATTCAACATAAATAATGGAATGGATGAATGGCATACATAAAATTTTACAAATGATCACAAAAGAAAAGACAGTGCTAAAATTCCATACCACAGGGATCCCATAAAAAATTGTTGCAAATATTTATTAATTCCCTGCCAACAGGTTACAAAGATGTACAATGAAGCGCGCCCCAGTGATTTCCAAATTTTCCCCACTTACAAATGATATAAAAAATTATATTAAATAGAGAAGTTTCAAGCAGGCGAATCTGTAGAAGGAGGAGTTGTTTCACCTGCCCCGAAACCAAAATCTGAAGATAGAAAAACAACCCAACAACATGCCTTTGAAAAGGAGGAAACAATACATATTTGACCATCTCGAAGAACACTCTGTTACATTTATTCCAAAAGATAGGAAGAAAAACAAATCTGGAGATGATCCCTTGATTTATCGTTGTTGTCGATGCCGGAATAATCTCTATGTTTCATAATTAGCTCTCCGCCTTAACCGAATGTGCCCTTTTTCCTTTGCCGAAGAAAATCCCTTTAAAAATAATAAATTCACATTTTTCGTTTTAATGAAGAAAAACCCCCTTTTTAATTAAAATGAGAAAAGGGGAAGTGGTGGGCCCAAATATCGCAATCGCAAATCGGCATCAGGAGGAGCGGATATAACTTGGGCGGAGGAAAATTGCGATGAGCAACAAGCGATGGTGCATAGGAGCGATGAGCGGTGAGTGGGAGTAATTGGAGCAAGGGCCGATGGAATAAAGGCAAATGGGATGAAAGCCGATGGACAATGGAGCGATGGGGAAAGGTACAATGGTGGGTGGGCCGATGTGATATAGTCTGAAGCAATGGAGGGAGCGGGGATATGGCCAATGCGATAGGAATGCCGAAGAAAAGGGAACACTGAAGAAATCCTTTAAAAACAAAAAAATATGGAATTTGTGCTTATACACAGAAAAAAACCTCTTTTTCATTAGAAAGGGTAGAAGCATTTCTAGTGGGACCGGGGAATATCACAATCGGCGATTGGAAGAGGACTAGGTTTGGAGTCGTAGGACTGTCGATCGTGCGATGCGATGAGAGGTTTTTGCATAGGTGAAAAGGGAAATGAAAGGTTAAGTGTTACAGGGGAATATGATAGTGCGATATGTGATCATCGCATCGGCAGGGAACGATGAAATGGGGTTTAAACACTACGGGGATGCGATATGGCGATAATTCGATGTGATGATGTGACTTATCGCATCAGCAAAACCGAATGCGCGGGGTTTAAGTGCTCGGGAATGGGATGGTTGCGATGTGATGGTGCAATGGCATTGCATCAGTGATGGGCCATCGCATCGGCGACTTGTGGGAGTCCTCAATGAAAAAAAAAATTGGTAAAGGGAAAAAGGAAAAAATCATTAAGTTTAAAGGGCCAAATGAAAAAGGGGCAGAGTTGTGCTTTTGGAGCTTTTATTATTTTGAGCATATATTCCAATCCAGAAGTTAGTTTTAGGAGTGTGATATACCATTGGAAAGCTCTTTCCGAACTGCCCCTGATGGAAATATTTACAACATGTTTTGCATTAAATATCATGTGAAGAACACCTTTGAAATCCAGGCAGAGAAAAAACCCCTTTAACCCTTGGTGACGGGCTGCAAAGCTCTAATATTGGCCTTGTGGAGATAGCAACTTCTGAGGTTCAACTTATTACATATAGAGACATAAAATTACATAAAAATGATAATCAAAACAAAGTACTCTGTTTACACCTCAATACATGTTTTGAGATGAAAATAACATCCAGCTGAAAGAACAACTCTTTTTCTTTTCCAGATACTATGCTTTGAGTTTATTTGGCATCTTCATGTCCCTACTGATATTTATTGGCATTAATTTGACCATGGTGGAACCCTAAAATCTAATGAGACCAACCCTATGACCTAATAACATGAACAACAGAATGAAAGTGAATCATGATTAAAGACCATAGAGAGGAGAATCAGCAAGATGAGGGAAACTGATGAAGTGACTACTACCTTTAGTGAATCCATTACCTAATGGAGTGATAAAAATTTACATTATGGGACTCCTACTATGCAAATGAAAAAGAGCAGATTTGATCACTGATGGCAGTATGACAAGACTGACACTAACATTGGCTCCAATGGGGATGGTAGCTCCTTGGAGGTGCCAAGAACACCATAGACCTAGTAACCTTATCCATTGGGCAATGGATTCAATAGCTAAAATAAAAACTAAACACCGAAAGAGACTTAACACGATAAACTAACTCAAAAGTGAATCAAAACTAAAACAAAACTAAAAAAATGAGCATTGATGGTAGTACATTACCAAGACTTTAGGGCTTCAAATCCTGATGACAACCACTTGTTGTGTTTTAAACATATGTATAATCAGGCGATATCAAAATTCCAGTGTAACCAATCAAGCGAATGCCTCCTTGATTGATTCTCCCAATCAGATTCTCTGGACAACAATAAATCTTTACAATTGGGCAGCCAAAAACATAATTGACAATGATCTCCTTCATCACTGAATACTGCAATAATTACCTTCACTTCTGACTACAATAGATTTTCCACTAGATCCTGAAAAACATGAAAATTTACCTCCTGTTGATATATAGAAAATAAGGTACCCTTTTCTCTTGATTATGATCACTCTTCATAATGTACCTTAGCAAGAGTGTGTTCTTGGTATTCAAAAAATTTTGAACAAGTAAGTGAGCAGTTTTCTTCTTGAAAAAACATTTCAAAGCATGAGACATGGGAAGAAAAATCTGAATGGCCGTTCTCAATGCTATGGTCCTTTGCAATCTGAATATATTGTTGATCATCTTCATATGACATGGCCACCAGATCGTCATATTTATTATCACCCTCATCAGTCCTAAGAGAAAAAAATTCAGATTGTTCTTGAAATCCAACACTATCATTTCTATAATTTACCATAGATTCATCCAAAGAAACTTTTTCACTTACTTGAACGAATATCTCATCTTGTTTTTCATAGAGGGAATGGATTACCTCCTCGTGAAGACTTTGTTCTGATGGGATGATAACATTAAGGTCTATAACTCGATTTTCTTCATTTGAGGTGACCTGAACAATAGAGCTTTCCTTCATGGGATTCGGAACAACATACTCCTCGTCATCACATTTTGAATCTAAATCTAGATTAGCCAGCTTGAATTTATCAAAATCTGAGATTGGAACCTCATTTTCCTACATACCATCTGTTGTTGCAATCAGATCTGAAATAAGACCTTGTCTTCCATCATTTTCAACTGTAAAAAAATCCTCAGCCTGTTGATCTTGATAAGTATCCTCTAAGATTTTTCTATGCTGCTGAAATGAATTTTCATACAAATCTTCCATGATCTCATCGTCCATGAATTCATCATCTCCATAAAAATTCTCAAGATTTTTAATGAAACTATTAACATGTTCACAACAGTTCTGAACTAATATTAAAGATGGAGAAGAATCTTTATACCTTTCAAAGAATATGGTGTGAAAATCCTTAAACAATAAATACAAGCAGGTGGAAAACTTTCATACCAAGATCGAGCTTCATTTTCCAGAGTGGCCATGAATAACTTCATCAAGCAATCTTCAGGAAAATCAATCTTTAATCTACGCACATGCATGTGAAATCTCACCAGATGAAGAGCAGCATCATTACCTTTCACATTTTTGAACATAGGCAAATTCCTTTGCTAATCTACCTTATGCATTTTATTTGGGAAACCTGGAATGTGATCTTTGCTCATGGGAGCATACCTTCTTGCAATACGTTCCATCTTGAAAAATATTAAAGCTACTGATCTTCCTACAGTGGAGTCACCATGAAGTGTTGATTTTCTGAATCTTTCAATAAATGGAGTCACCAAGTGGATGGTTCAGCCTTCACATGTATTCGATTTTTTTTCACCATCAAAATTTAGATATGATATTTTTTCATTCTTTCCTAGGGAATATTTGTCTTTTAGTTATTACTTTTTGTCTTCCCCAGTATGGTCGCCACTATGTTATCACCTAATTTGACCTCAGACTGAAAAAGGCAAACCAGGGTAACCACAAACCACACTTAACCTTGCAACTAGCCCTAAAAGGCAGGGAGAGGGCCCTCTCTGTAAGAAATCTTCAATGAAGTATGAATGCAAAATGATTTTAGGCTAGTTTTAGTAGCTCGAAATATTTCTATAATTTTTCTGGGTTTTTGGTTGGATCAGATGGAGCTGGGCAGTTTAAATCTGGGGAACTAAATCAGAAATATAGTGTATTCTATGGGGAAAGGTAGGCATGGAATTTTAACAACTTTGATTTTATGATTATGAAGTGTTTAATACTGGTGAGAATCTTAGAAGGGCATGTGAGATGGATCCTTCTCAAACAACAGAAAACATAAAATATTTGAATGATTTTTCCAAGGCAGAGCACTGTAAAAAGTGGATTCTACCTATCTAACATGAAAACATTCAATAAAAATAATGAAATGGATGAATGGCATACATAAAATTTTACAAATGATCACAAAATAAAAGACAGTGCTAAAATTCCATACCACAGGGATCCCATAAAAAATTGCTACAAATATTTATTAATTCCCCACCAACAGGTTACAAAGATGTACAATGAAGCGCGTCCCAGTGATTTCCAACTTTTTCCCTCTTACAAATTATCTAAAAAATTTCATTAAATAGAGAAGTTTCAAGGGGGCGAATCTGTAGAAGGAGGAGCTGTTTCACCTACCCCGAAACCAAAATCTGAAGATAGAAAAACAACCCAACAACATGCCTCTGAAAAAGAGGAAACAATACATATCTGACCATCTGGAAGAATGCTCTGTTACATTTATTCCAAAAAATAGGAAGAAAAACAAATCTGGTGATGATCCCTTGATTTATCGTTGCTGTCGATGCCAGAATAATCTCTATGTTTCATAATTAGCTCTTGGCCTTAACCGAATGTGTCCTTTTTCCTTTGTCGAAGAAAATCCCTTTAAAACTAATAAAATCACATTTTCCATTTTAATGAAGCAAAACCCCTTTTTTAATTGAAATGAGCAAAGGGGAAGTGGTGGACCCAAAGATCGCAATCACAAATCGGCATCGGGAGGAGCGGATATAACTTAGGCAGAGGAAAATTGCGATGAGCGATGAGCGATGGTGCATAGGAGCAATCAGCGGTGAGCGAGAATAATTGGAGGAAGGGCCGATGGAATAAAGGCTGATGGGAGGAAATCCGATGGACAATGGAGAGATGGGGAAAGGTCGGATGGTGGGTGGGCTAATGTGATATAGTCCAAAGTAATGGACTGAGTGGGGATATGGCCGATGCGATAGGAATGCCGAAAAAAAGGGAACGTTGAAGAAATCCTTTAAAAACAAAACAAAACGGAATTTGCGCTTATACACAGAAAATAACCATTTTTCATTGGAAAGGGCAGAAGGATTTCTAGTGGGATCGAGGAATATCACAATCAGCGACTGGACGAGGAGAGGGTTTGTAATTGCGGGACTGTCGGTCGCGCGATGTGATGAGAAGTTTTCACATCAACGAAAAGGGAAAGGAAACGTTAAGTGCTGCGGGGGAATATGATAGTGCGATATGCGATCGCATTGGCGTGGAATGATGAAGCGGGGTTTAAACACTGTCGGGATACGATATGGCGATAATGCGTTGCGATGATGTGACTTATCGCATCAGCAAAACCGAATGCGCGAGGTTTAAGTGCTAGGGAATGGGATGTTTGTGATGCGCTGGTGCAATGGCATTGCATCGGCGATGGGCCATCACATCGGCAGCTTGTGGGAATCCTTAATAAAAAAAACTTTGCAGTAAAGGGAAAAAGGCAAAAATTATTAAGTTTAAAAGGCCAAATGAAAAAGGGGTAGAGTTGTGCTTTTGGAGCCTTTATTCTTTTGAACATATCTTCCAATCCTGAAGTCAGTTTTAGGAGTGTGATATACAGTTGGAAAGCTCCTCCCGAGCTACTCCTAATGGACATATTTATGACATGTTTTGAATTAAATATCATGTGAAGAACACCTTTTAAAACCAGGCAGAGAAAAAGCCCCTTTAACCCATGGTGACATGCTGCAAAGGACTAGTAGTGGCCTTGTGGAGATAACAACTTATGAGGTTCAACTTATTACATATATAGACATAAAATTACATAAAAATGATAATCAAAACAAAGTACTCTGTTTACACCTCAAATACATGTTTTGAGATGAAAATAACATCCAGCTGAAAAAACAACTCTTTGACTTTTCCAAATACTATGCTTTGAGTTTATTTGGCATCTTGATGTCCCTGCTGATATTTATTGGCATTAATTTGACCATGGTGGAAACCTAAAACCTAATGAGACCAACCCTATGACCTAATAACATGAACAACAGAATGAAAGTGAATCATGACTGAAGACCATAGAGAGGAGAATCAACAAGTATTTACATGAGGGAAAACTGATGAAGTGACTACTACCATCAGTGAATCCATGACCTAATGGAGTGATAAAAATTTATAGTATGGGACTCCTACTATGCAAATGAAAAAGAGCAGATTTGATCGTTGATGGCAGTATGACAAGACTGACACTAACAAGAGGTATAGTATTGTACACCTATATCACATCAAGTCGCTCCAACACATTAAAGTTGATTGTAAAGTAAACCTCCCCTATTTATTTTCCAAGAGTTTGATGAATATTATTGAAGGGATGATAGGAAAAACATAAAACAAAGAAGCCAGCTACTATCACCAAGGGTTAATCTAGATGTTGATTGAGTTTCAATTGAAAATTAGGGAAGAGACATGGGAAAATTTCTTGGACAAAAGCCACTTTGTAGAAGTCCAAAATGAAGAAAAAAACCGGAAATGAGGAAATAATTTGGCGATTGCATATTTCAAGAAATGTTACGCAATCACCATTGTATCCAAGAACTGAATCCAAGAATAAACAAGAGGACATAGCCATTTAGAAGGAGAGGTCCTTCATATCTATCCCAACGAAGTCAAGAAGAAAAGGAATATAAGAAACATGTGAAAAAGGCGAAGATATTGAACTGGGGATCCTAAAATAATTTTCTCTTAGTACACATCGACAATCACCTCATGAAGTCATTGAAAAACTAGAAAGGGAGGCACAAGAAAATCTTAGAGAGCTAGAGAAGGATTCTTGCTATGAAGACACATGGATTGGAGGATCATCATCCCATTCATATGAAAAAGAGACCAAATAAGTTTCCAAAGAGGGTCATAATGAAGAATGTGTGAAGACGGTATAATACTTAACCACTCAGCTTCAAGTCAATAAACTTATTGAAAGACATCTCAAAAAGGAAAATGAGATCTATAAAGAGAAAAAAAAATTAAGGTGGTGAAATAAAACAAGAGATTGAAGAAGAGAATAAAGAATATAGAAACAAAAAATACCCTAATTCCAAAACAAGCATACAAGTGGTTAAAAGAGAAAAAAACTTTGGTAGTATAAATATGAGAAACATAAAGTGAAGAATGCAATGTACAATGAAGACGAAAAAGGATGGGAGGGCATTGATATCCTTTTGAAGGTAGCTCAGTAGGAAGCTTAAACATCAGGGGGAGAATCCAAAGTTACAAAAACAATAAATTCAACATATACAGGAAGAAGATCAAGGAGACAAAGGCAAGCATGAGGACATGCTTGAGACTCAGCAAGGGGGAGATGTTCGCCCTCAGTTTTGACCCTTTTTCACCATGCATAATACACCTATCTATCATCCCTTACCATCATATCATGGTCATATTTTTCATACTTTTGCCTCTTTTTTCACTTTAAGGTGAAATAATTATGTCTTTTAATTTTCGGAATTTTTAGTAAAAAATGGGAATTAATTTTTTTTTTTTACTAAAACAAAAATTCCCGTAATGGATCCATTGAAGTCGTATGTGCAGAACACCTAGGAAAAAACTGAAGATAGATTCGAGAAGTATGGGAAACAAGGATGGAAATACTCTTATTGGCACAATCCAAATGAGTCAGAACAGGTTCGCTCAAAGCTGGTCAAAGTTGACCAGTCACCCAGAAAATCCCCTAATTCAAGAGGCAACTTTATGATTTTGTTGGATCCTATCATATTTTGTGCAACAAAAGGGATGATTTCCACCTTATTCGATGGATTAGTACTCTTATAGGTTCTTACAGTTATTTTATTTGAGCTTGTTATACTTTTATCTTATTTAAGAACACCTATTCAGCGACTATGAAAAAAGTATTATGATTATTGAGAATTATCTATTTTGGAATATAATTTGAAAGAAAATGTGTTCTACTTCTTGTTGTTCTTAATGTGGTATATGATTTCTGATATACTGTATCTAATAGTATTCAAGTATAAAAATCAAAGTTGTAGGGCCCCCATTGTAAGCTAAGTACACTACAATGTATTTTTGTGCATAATTGTGAATATCTTGAATTGTTGAAAATTTCATTTACAATTTATTGTGAATATTTTTTTGAGTAGATTCATTTTATCCCATGATCATTTATTTTTTTTGAAATGATTTCCTTTCAATAATTATTTTAAGTAGGGAAGATCAACCAAGGCATCTAAGTTAGATACCCTTCCTTATGGATTAAGAATTGAACTCGAAATCGTGTTTATGCATTTTATCTTTACGACTTTCTTAATTTAATCATGTTATGTTTTATGGTGGAATTGATCTTGTTGGAATAGGAATAATGAAGAAGGAAAACCAATGCATATAATTTAGAGACTCTTTCTTGTTGGCTATGCTCCATAAAGACTCATTGCACTCTTTCTTCTAGATCAGAGCTTTAATGTTTTCTTTTCAGAAATTTATATTTCTAATATGCATTTCCATTATCTTCACCTACTACTTCCTACATTAGCTTAATATAAGATCCATATACCTTGGTGTGCTTCTAATTTTACCAACCCAGATTGATAAGTAAAACATATTCTCTAATTCAACTCAATAAATTAGACTGGCACCATTGCAGATCCCAAAAACGACCACCAATAGTACTTTTTCTCATGAGAAACACTATCATATTAGTAATGAAATTTAATACATCGAAGAACCAATCATATACCAACATATTGATGGATCAACAATATTTCAATTATAATTCCTCAAATTCTTCAAATTGGTTTGTCATGGATTTACAATCCATTATCCAAACTCAAGGAGGATCTTGATCACATGCTTCCCTTGACCAGGTAATATTTTACCAGATTTTTCCCAACACTCAAGTCCCAAGGGTAGTATACAAATCCAATATTCTTCATCTCAAATTATTCTCCCATCTCCCTTTGAAGGAAATACCTTTTCCTATATATCATGAGTTCATATTCGTCAGAAACAAATTACTGAGATAATTCTTGCTCTAATAAATTAATCTCAAAGTACGATATCTTCTTCGACCATGAGACTCCTTTTTTCATGTCCTTCAAAAGTGTGGGATAAATTATTCCAATAGAGGCAAACGTCCCATCATGAACCTCTTACTTTTATAGGGATAACCTTCTTACTTCTTTACTTCCATGTTCCATCTATTTCCAATGTCAGGGAATCCCTAGCCATTATCCTGCAATACTTTCTGAGAGGATATGAAAGAATGATTACAACCAAGAAAAGGATATATGGACAAAGGACTAACTAAAATTAATAACGATAGACTTAATCAAAGAGTAAATTTATATAGTACTTATCTTTCGATAAAAGTAAATTTCCTCTTAATCTTAAACCTTTTGTAATTTTCACCACTCTTGTCCTCACATCAATATGATTTCATTTATATCATTCCCAAGAGTTGGAAATTCTTAAAAATAAATGAGTAGTTATGGGGTTTTATCTACAAACCCTAATGGTTTTATTGTTGAAACAATTAACATAATTCCATAAATCCTAAGATATGACAATTTTAAGGAGAAGAGATATATGTTGCATTCTTTATGTAATTGTGGTTCATAAGTAACCAATCAAAGAGAGCACACATTACATCATATTTACATTTATATCTTGCATTAGTCCACATATCCTTGAATAGAATCAAGGGTTTCAAGGGAGTCCAACTTGGTGATTCTTCTTGAATACTTTCCACAATCTTGGATCCTTTATTATATAACTTTGTTGGCATCCTAGGCCTTACTTTATTTGAATTCCTTAAATTTAATGGCATCAATTTCATGAGAGACTTTGTTTCGTATAGAGGCTTGGTAGAATGGTTTATTTATCCTTCAAAATATTATAGGTAAAATCATAAAAAGAGTATGCAAACAACCACATTTATAAGTGATTTATAATTCACCTCAAACATGTGAGTTTTCTTTAGAGATAAAAAGGTTCGAACTGATCTCTTTCATAGAAATATACTAGCTCAGAATCATGCTTAGAACCTTGACTTATCAGATGTATTCTCCAAAAGTGAATCTTGTAGTATGCTTAGACTTATCAGAAAACTTGGACTTCTCTTTGGATTATTCTTCATAGGTACAATTTTGGATAGTATATCACAAAGATAAAAAAAATCCACTATACATAGATCTCAAATTTTTGATCTATCACAGGGACTCGATCCTTCTTACACATGGATCATAATCATAAATAAGTACATGGATCGGCATTAATTAGACTTGGATTAAATTAGAGGCAAATTCTTCTTCCTATATGAATTGATCATCTTCCATGAATTTAATAAGGTTGAACTAGAAGGTGTGGTCATTTCACTATCCCACATAGGTTTGAATTCATCGCGTTTTTACAGATGTTTAGTCCTGAAATAGTTTCATAACGGCTTAGATTTGTTTCAGAGGTGTCTACATATACTCAGATCATCAATATTTTTTTCAAATTACTACAGAGAGTAATTGTTACTTGTATTAAGAACCTAAATACTTCATCACAATGATAATACGAACCACATAAATAATTCAGACCTCAATATAGAGGTGATCCAGAATTAATTTCACGCTTCTTATCAAAACTAGCTCTGATACCATGTTGAAATTCGTTTGTAGGCTATAATTTATGATCATGATAATTACTTGTGACTATTATATATTTTTTTTATTTTTTGGATTCACTTCATTAAATTATGTCATCAAACAAGTATACATTCAATTATGCAAATATAAGCAAAGTGGAGATCATAATGCACAAAAAGACAACATAAATTTATTATAGGAAAACCCACAATGGAAAAAACATAGCAATCATTTCCTTATAAAATCATTTTCAACAAGAGAAATCAAAGTCACATCTAACCTGACCAGTAGACTAATTATCCAAGAGGAAAGTTAGCCCTCCATGAAAAAAAATATCCTTCTGTAGTCATAAGAAATATGCCATAATTTTTCCCAATATATGCCTCATGCCTATTCTCAATAGGGCTGAAATTTGGCTTGTATTCCAGCCTCATAACTCATCCTAGTGCCACAAAAAAAATATCCTTGTTCATATAATAATATTCCTCATGTAGCTCACATTTCTTAGAATAATAGTGCCTCAGATGTAACACCCTCTTCCCACATCTACCCAAGTAACCACCCAACCGAGGTAAGCATGTGAAGAGGGGCTATTAATATGAGATTAAACCTCCTATATGACCTTAAGGAATTGGAACTAATGGAAACACCAAAAACACACCTTACACTACATCAACGACATCCCCAAGAGGTAACCCAACCTTCCAAGGCCCTGTTCCCTTAGGGGGAACTGATTTTTAGCCACTTTGAGGCTGAGGCACAAGATTTGAAGGGAAAGGTAGCAGCTATAGACCCTATAGTTGTGGCCCAGCATTTTTAAGGTAGCAACTAAGGCCCAAACAATGAATTTTCCGCATGTGGCTCTGGGATCTGTGCCACATTTTTAGCCCATGCACCTGGGTCACTTCTTAGAAATTCATGTAACTTCAAGAGAGGGTAATTAACATTAAAACAAACATATGGAGGAAATCACATCAACAGAAACTCATCTAACCCCACCCACCCATGACAGGAATGTCATGAAACATGTCGCAGACATAGCATCTACAAGTATAAATAACATATTTAAATAAAGGGGTGTCTTTCTTATCTGAGAATGGATAATAATCATTGCTCCCATACATAGTAATCTATCATACAATAAATTTTACCATAGATACTGGGATAATCATTAACAGGAAAAAAATTTAATATATCCATACATCAACATCGATCCAATACATGTTCATAACCAACAAATTAACAACAGAAACATCATGAATACATTAGCAATTAAATCCATACATAAAATAGCATATTTTCATATCGAATAATCTAGAAATTAGCTCTTAATTACTGAATGTAAAAACCAACCAGGGATGGGACTTCCACATTCCACCCGACCACATATTTGTTGAGCCAAGTCTCACTTCATCCAATCACCCCCATGTCATATTCCAAGCATGAATGTGGGACTTAATCAAACACATCAATAACAATCAATCCAGGGCTTCCGAAGGCAAAACCTCCTAAACCCTCAACCAGTGGTTCTACCTCACGGTCAGACATCAAAACTGTCACGGATTGGTCTCTATCCAAGTTTCTCCAGGGCTCCAAAGCATTTGTTCCAACTAGGGCTTCTAGGACTAGTAACTCAACCCCAACTATTACAAGGCTTCGAGAGTTTTTGTCTAACCAAGGCTTCCAAGACTAGTAACTCATCCCACCTAGGGCTTCCAGATTTTTTTTCCAACCAAGACTTCCAAGACTAGTAACTCAACCCATATTTTTATTTCGAAATTCCAGACCGCATGTCCAACCATGGCTTCTAGTAACTAATAACTCAACCCAACAACTAAAGGAATCATGAGAACCAACTAGAAAAAAATCAATGGAAATAAACCCACAATACCATGGTTTTCTAGGAAATGGAAAGGCTATGAAATCCACATTCATATACCATGCATGCCAAAACTAGTGAGGAAAACATACATGTAATTTGGTACCTACACTCAAAACCTAATGTATATGTTGATCCCTATGTCTTTCGCTTTCCTTATTTTCCTTTTCTTTCTTGATCCAAATCTAAAAGTATGCCACACTCTATAAGAGTGCTCCAAGAATACACTAAGTGCTCAAGAGTATGAGAGAGAGAGAGAGAGAGAGTAATGAGAAATCCAAAATTGAACTGACCAAGTCTTCCCACTGATCCTCATAAGCCGTTTTATTAATGAGGCCTCTAATTTCTTCATTTTCCATTATTTTCCTTCAATTTCCTCCTCACATGCAACATGTGACCTTTCACCTTCCGTTTCTCCTAATTTCCATTATTTTCATAAATAAAATGTCAAATATTGGATCATGCATTTCCAAAGCCTTTTCCATTGCACTTTCCATTTTCCTTAGCCATAATAAACCAAATCAACACCCACTAGGATGTTTTTTCCTGCCATTCATCTTGTAATACATGTCTCATCATTGTGGTCTTATATATATTTTTAGATCTATTTTTACCAAAGATGTTACAGAATCCTCCCCCTTGGGCGAACACCATCCTTATTTTTCAATCACACCTACAAATAGAAAAATAAAACATACAACCTTTGGATCTTTATAACACAACTTGTTGCAATATTTACAATGAATAACCTACTCGAAATCAAAACCCATCATGATAGCCATACTGTGTACTAGAGCTTTATACCACAACTCATTAAGGTATTTACAATAACAACCACATATACTCATGCACATTTTCCTCAACGAGCAAATAACCATACTGCTTATTGAGCTTTATAAACCATCTCAACACGATGTTTTCAATAATATACACATGTACACATATACACTTTTTCTCAACCAAAAAATAGAAGGATATAATGCCCATATCAATAACAAGAAAAAATAAAGGCTCACACCTCCACCCTCAGGGTAATACTAAGATTCACCTCCTTCCTAGGAAGTCCAGAATCCACTGCCAAATTTAAAGTTGCATCCAATGTCCAGTGCTACAATCTCGCGCCACGTCCTCTTAGTGAACAATTACTAGGTCATTGTTCCAAGGCACACTCCCGATGTAAATATTATTCCATCTGATAATTCTAATGACCAAAACAAATCCATCTCTACCTTCCCTTCTCTGCTACATAATCCCTCGGTAAATCCGTTCGCCCCTTTGGTGCAGTCACTCACCTTCCAAGTTCCGCTGACACCCACATCCAAGGCAGTCCATCCCTTGACAAGGCTTCCTCGTATCGGAAGATATAAAAACCAAGGCATATACCTCTGTTGAAACCATCATACTGGTCATAGCATGCTCATGGAAAACAATGGACACTATTGGATAATAGTGTCCCACAATGGCCCTACTCCTGAAATTCTTTACCAACATACTGATGCATATTCCAATTCCTTTTGTTTTTGCTGCTACTGCAATCAATTTCAACCACACAATTGGGAATTTTCATGCATTCCTATAACAAGAACATATTTCAAAATAAACTAAAAGAAAAATGAAATAAATTCAAATCATACGTCATGGGTAGCTCGCTAACAAGGTATGCTTGCAATCCTATTCACTTCATGTCACACAAGTCAAAATAGTTGTTTGATCAAATCATTATGTATAAACATATCACATATGGTTAGCTCAAAACAAAACCATCATATATTAAAATCAATATTCACATGTAACCATCATAATTCATAATCATAGATCATACACATAACAAAACTGAAATAAAATACCGATACTTAACCTTCATCGGTTCGTACTTCTACCTTTGTTCTTTCTATACGCACACCAGATCAGTTGCCACAGCCGACAAGCACCCAATGCATTCTCCTCAACCATGTACACATACACACAATGTACAACATGTATATCCACTCAAGGCATACAACACCATACAATACATACACACACACCTGGTGTAC
The DNA here is from genome assembly GCA_034641835.2 of Pinus albicaulis. Taxonomy (NCBI): domain Eukaryota; kingdom Viridiplantae; phylum Streptophyta; class Pinopsida; order Pinales; family Pinaceae; genus Pinus; species Pinus albicaulis. Next base: position 692,021,771 of record CM076578.1, read on the forward strand.
AAACACAACACAATATATACGCCTATACCTGGTGTACAACAAAATACATGTACATACACATACATCTGGAGTACAATGAAACACAATACATATGCCTAGACTAACATAAAACACATATAGCTACACCTGGTGTATAACACAACACAATACATATACATACATATATGTATACATAGTACAACACGACGAATACACATGTCATGATACCACGATGACACCATACACATACATAGTGGCACATGCTAGAAACACATGGAAGACATGCACACAATACCACATGTATAACAATACCATATGCACAACATGTACACAGTACCACTTTTACACAACACTACCTACACAACCTGTCCACTTTATCACATGTACACGACACCACCTGCACAACATGTACACAATGCCAAATTTACACCGCACCACCTGTACAATGTGTACACAATACCTCATGTACACAACACCACATGCACAACATGTATACAACACCATATGTAAACAACACCACATGCATGATAGGTACATGCCATCACTTGCACACAATGCCACATGTACAACCTCTACATAGCACCACATTCCCATAACGCCATGTGTACAACCATGCAAACAACACCAAATTCACATAGCATTATATGTACATCATGCACACAACACCATATGTGCATAGCACGGCATATTCAACATGTACATTGCACCATACGTACACAACACCAAATATCATGTGCACAACACCATATACACACAACGCCGCGTATCCAAGATGTACATATCACCATCTATACCTGGCATTGCATATAAAACATCATATATAGAACATGCATACAACATCATATGTACACAATACTACATATGAAACATTACACATCAAAATAGGTACAATCATTGAATATTCAACATGCACAACATATAGACAACAATATCTTTTCACATCCATAAGCCACACACTGACCCCAAAAGGAACCTTGCTTCTAATGTCTTTCCGCTATCCATGCTTATCCTAGCATGTCGCATATCACAATACTTTCACTCCGTTGATGTAACCCTCAGCATTACCCATTCATAACATAAACATAGGCATAGTACAAGTATGTAATATCAATTCATGTCCACATAATACTGACCTCATGGATTTGTCAGAGTTACTCTACCATTTGATTACTCATAGGCAGGACCCTATTCATGCCATTCACCTGCATAAGAAATCATTCCTCCACAAGAATAATCCTTGAAACCATGTCATAGAGTGACATACATGCATGCATGCATACATACATACATATATATAATCATTAGAATAAAAAAATCATGATCCTATCAGACAACATCATACATATATACATATATACATATAAATCATCAACATAAAACCATCAAGATCCATGAGGACCCTATCAACCAATGACATACATACATACATTCATGTTTACATATGTAAGCATCAACAAATTCATGATCACAATGAAATGGCTAGATATCATAAGGTCTAGGTAAAGATACCTTCCTTATTTGTGCACAATATGCACAACATTGGGAACAATAGCTACCAACATAGGCAAGGAATCTAACATCTCATTTATTTTACCTTTTCTATTTCCTTTATCATGTTTGCACTTCCACCATCCATTTACCACAATGGACCTAACCAGTCCAACCAACTGTCACACTCTTACCTTCCACTGCAATTAGTCATGCACTGAGCTTCATTCATGTCTTACATTACCTATTAGGTACCATAGAGCTCTTCCCAATCTCCATTAACTTTCCTCTTTCCTAACCAATTCCCAAGTCTCTGAGAAGGAAAGAACAAAAAAAACCAATAATAATACCATTAGAACCAAAATAAATATGACACCGCAACAAAGTGGCATGGCCATGCACTACATGCAATCAAGACTACAAATCAACAGCAACCAAAACACAAAAGACCGAAAGCACAAAAATTTACAATGAACACCATGAATCAATCCTCATGGTTCCCAATACTTCCAAGGATATCTTCGCCCAAGCCTCCTTCACGATTTCATGGCAGTCTCTTTTTCCATACAATTCCCTAAATCATGCTACCATAACCACACAATTTTGAGTGAATAAATAAATATACAAATATACCAATTATCTTATGTTGTTGTGACAAGCACACTGGCCTGTAACTGAACACACATGTCAGCCATATGTATCACCATTGAGACATCCTATCTATCAATTCAAAATCAACATTTATCTATACTAACAACCATGTCCTAATCAATAATCAACTCACATTCATTAGTCATAATATAGGATGCTACGCTTGTCAGCTACTTACACCCAAGTGCACATCAGTTATCTCAACACATATTTTGTTAGTGAAATAATTTCAAAACAAGATCATTCCTTCATGAAAAATCATATCATACAACTAATAAAACATTCAAACAATATATAGATGACATAATAGACACCAATTCTCAAACACCAAGAAGATAACATAAAACATTCAATTAAAAATTAGATGACATAAGCAAGCTCATACCTTAATGTATCTCAGGGGAGGCTACCTTGTCTGCACAATCAATTTATATTAGCACGATGTAACTTTGAAACATATCAATCCAATCATAAATAAGGTTGTGATATCCCTAACAATATCGAGCTAACAAGTTCATATAATAGACCCATAAGAAAATGTCATTCCTGCATACAACCACACATGCAAATTCAGCCTAAATTAGTACAATACAATATAAGAATTATATCAATGCATACATGAACATAATAACCCTAACCATATACATAAGCCAATACAAGGAAATATGATACATATAACGTCATTATCTTAATGAAATAGCCCTAATCATCAAATTACTAGTATATACAACCAACAAGCTATATATCACATTCATCAAGAACATGTAACCTAATCATCAAGGTAACTAGCATACCACAACAATAAATTAAAATATAACACGCTCATCAACAACTTATAACATATTCATTGATCTAACTACAAGTTAACGTATTCATCGATGACATATAACATAATCATCAAGTTAATACCATTCTTGACTAATTGACACGTGTACATATGATCCCACTAATTAACTAACATCTATCATGTATATAACCATAACATCAATAGAATGACAGGAATTCACATAACCATAGTAATACTAGAATGAAAAACATATAAGCAACCATAATTCTTACAAAAACCATGAATCACATACCTACATGTCAAGCATACAACCTGTATGACGACCTGCTCTTGCCTCGAGGTCAAATGCTGCAACTTCACTTTGATGATTTGCATCTCCTACTCTATATCATCCAACACATTAGCATCATAGCATACCAATATCATCATGATGGCATAATTAAGTACAATTACCTTATCCACGACAACCTCAACCAAACCAATACAAACTTGACCATATGCACCCACTTGACATGTATAACCAATCATCAATGACCAATGCATCTTCAACATATAATCTCACACAAGCAATCATAAATGGAAAACATGCAAGCATGACCAATATGTGACCTAACATAAACAAGAAATGCATGTACAATATATAGAAACATGTAAGAAAGCATGCACATACAATACATAAGCGAGAACAATGCAAAATTGGTCATACATTCATGAAAATATATTGACGACAACACCATCAACACTTCCATGGTGACACCACTTCCACCATGGCCTACACAACACGGATTCAACCACCACATACAACATAGATATGAAAACACATAAGAAATAAACACAAAATCATGACCAACACACTACCCAAGGGGAGTGAAACCACGCTTTGATACCACTCTACAATATCATATATCATATAAAGAGAACAAAAACTAAACAACACCATCATGAATACACAACACACACATAGAACATAAGCATGATGAAGATATATTAAATTGACATGTATGCACAAAAAACAAACACAACCCAAGGAGAACACAACCACGCTCTGATACCACTCTATAAAACCCTCTTTCCACATCTACCCAAGTAACTAGCCAACCGGGGTAAACATGTGACGAGAGGCTACTAATATGAGATTCAATCTCATAGATGACCTTAAGGAAGTGGAATTGACAGAAACACCAAAAACACATGTTACAATGCATCATTGACATCCCCAAGAGGTAACCCAACCTTCCAGGGCCCTATTCCCTGAGGGGGAACCGATTTTTAGCCATTTTGAGGCTGAGCTGTGGGCTTGTAAGGGCAAGGTAGTGGTTATATACCCCATATATACAATTTTTCCTTGTCAAAGTAGCATATTATGCCCAAAGAATGAATTTTCCGCATGTGGGTCTGGGATCCATGCCACATTTTCAGCCCCTGAACCCACATCACTGCCCATAACTTCCTATAACTTTAGGAGAGGATACTTAACATTATAAAAAACATATGAAAGCAATCACATCAACCAGAACTCATTGACCCCACCTAGCCATGAGAGGAATTTCGTCAACCATGTCACAAACATAGCATCTACAAGTATAAACAATAGATTTAAACATAGGGGTCTCTTCCTTATCTGAGAATGGCTAAGAATCATTGCTCCCATACATCATAAGATATCTTACAATCAATTTTACCATAGATACATGGGATAATCATTTATAGGGAAAAACATCAATAGATCCATACATCATCACTTATCAAATATATTCCCATAACCAACAAATTAACAACAAAAATACCATGAATACTATAGAATTGAAATACATACATTAAATAGTATATTTGCAAACCAAATACCAGAGAAATGATATCTTCATTACTAACTCTAAAAACCAACCAGAGATGGCACTTCCACATTCCACCTAACCATAGATTGGTTGAGCCAAGTCACATTTCAGCCAATCACCCCCATGCCAGATTCCAAGCATGAATGTGGGAATTAATAAAACACATCAATAAAAAAAAACCATGCCTTCCAGAGGCCAAACCACCTCAACCCTCAACGAGTGATTCCACCTCACAGTCAGAAATCATAACCATCATAGATTGGTCTCTACCCAAGTTCCACTATGGCTTCTAGGGCTAGCAACTCAACCCCAAATGTTACAGGGCTTCCAGAGAATTTTTCCAACCAATGCTTCCAGGACTAGTAACTCAACCCACCTAATTCCTCCAGATCATTTCTCTAACCAAGGCTTCCATAACTTGTATCGCAACCCAGAGTTGTTTTTTGGGCTTCTAGACCATTTTTCCGACCAAGGCCTACAAGAATTAATAACTCAACCCAAAAACTAAATGAATCATGAGAACCAACCAGAAAACAATCAATGGAAATAAACCAACAATACCATGGTTTTCTAGGAAATGGAAAGGTTAATAAATCCACATGCATACACCATGCATGCCAAAACTAGTGAGGAAAACATACATGAAACTTAGTACCTGCACTCAGAACCTACTATAGATTCTGATCTGGATGTCCTCTTCCAATTTCATTATTTTCCTTCGCTTTATTTATCCAAATATCCAAGTATGTCACACTCTACAAGAGTGCTCCAAGAATACACTAAGTGCTCAAGAGTATGAGAGAGAGAGAGAATAATGAGAAATCAAAAACTGAGCTATCCAAGTATTCCCACTGATCCTCGGAAGCCTTATTATTAATGAGGCCTACAATTTCTTCATTTTCCATTATTTTCCTTCAATTTCATCCTTGCATGCAACCTATGACCCCTTCCTTTTCTCCTCGTTTCCATTATTTTCATAAATAAAATGTCAATTAATGCCTCATGCATTTCAAAATCCTTTTCCATTTCCTTTGCCATTTTCCTTATCCATAATAAACCAAATCAACACCCACTACGATCTTTTTTCCCACCATTCAGCTTGGAAAATGTGTCCCATCACTGTGGTCTTATATATATTTTTACATGAATTTTTACCAAGGTTGTTACATCATACATCTTCGAATTTACTCACCACAGATGAAGTGAAAAATTGGATGCCAAACGATGGAGTAATAATGCCAATATACATTGGTTTCTTCATTCGAAAGGTTTCATCTAAAGGTGGATCCAACCTATCAATTGGAGGGTCGAATTGGTCCAATTGAGGAAAAAAAATATACTTTAAAAAATTCAATTTTATTTCTTTTAAGCGTCCAAATGGGACATGATAAAAATAATTTTTTTTTACTCAAATAAATTATTTTTGACTCTTTACAAATCATAATTATGAATACCTAACCTAGTTAAAATTTCAACATATTCCGCCAGATATTTCTAATGTACTAGTGGCATATGTAAACCCGAATCCTAATCAAGTTTTGAAAGTACTCTCACCTAAGCACATAACAGTCCACCATAACAAGATCAAGTTAGGAAAATACCATTAGCCTAATCCCCTTATATATTATTAGGATAAGACTTGAATGAGTTGAAGTGTCAACAACAAAAGTTGGTTGAGTTAGGTTTCACTTATGCTTCGTGGTTTCCATATGGTGTCCCTATAGTTTTTTAGAATAAGGATATTGAAGATTTGAGGATGTGTTTGGAATAAAAATTTTTGAAGAAGTAGACGATGAAGAATAAATATCCACTTCCACTCATATGCATATTAATTCGACAAGTTGGCTAAGAATAAGATCTTTTTGATGCCTGGATTGAGATAGGGTTCTATTAGGTATGGATTGTAGAGGGATATTTTGGAAATATAGACATTGTAACAAGGTATGGAAGTTTTAAATTCCTAGTGAGGCCTTTTGGATTATTTAATGCCTTAGATACATTTTTCACCTTGATGAATGGTGTTCTTCATCCATTTTTGGATATGTTTCTGGTGGTGTACTTTGATAACATCATGTTATACAACGATAGTATGGAGAAATATTAGAGGCACTTGGTATAAGTTTTTCAGGCATTGAGTTAGAATTATTTCTACTTGAATAAATTCAAGTGTATGTTCATTGAGATAAATATATCATTTTTGGGCCATTATTTTCAACAATAATGTATTCACATGGACCCAAAGAAGTTGAAAGATATTAATTATTGGGAGCAGTCCAAGAATTTCCATGATGTGAGATTCTTCGGATGGATGGTTAACTATCATAGGAAGTTCATAGAGAGGTACTAAAATATTGTTTCACCAATAGTATACTTTTTGAAGAAGGATTGACCATGGAGTTGGACAAAGAAGAGTGCAAAATAATTTTAAAAACTCAATTGCAAGATGGTGATAAATCCTATGTTGAAGCTGCTAAATTTCAAGTGACCATTTGAGGTACACATAGATGCTTCATATTTACAATTGGAGGTGTCTTGATGTAGGATGGACACCCTATAGCTTATGAGAATAGGAATCTACAAGATAGGGAGATGGAGATATCATGTGTAAAAAAGGGAGATGATCTTCGTTATGCAATCTTCATGTGTGGATACATTATATAATTGGGATCCCAATTGTGGTTAATAAAAATTACATTTCAATGAGCCACTTTGTATCACAACCTTGATTACTAGCAAAGTAGGAAAACTAGTAGTATTTTTTGGCATAGTTTTACGTGACTATTGAGGATAGGATAAAGAAACTCAATCATGTGGAAGATTCCTTGAGTAGGAAGTCATAGTTGGCTACATTTTAGTAGCAGGACCTTCCTATGTTGGGAGAGAGTTAGATTCAGTTGACTAAGGATTTAAAAATATTCATTTGTGTAGGGATAAAGATATAAACTACAACAAAGAGCATTATTAAATAGGTGAAGGAATGCAAGATGAGGAAAATTTTCATTCGTGATGGACTATTTCTTTTTAGTGATCACATATATGTGCAAGATCAAGAAATTTTTCATTCGTGATGGAGCATTTATTTTTGGTGATAACATATAGGTTCCTATCTCAACTGGACTCCACAAGGAGCTATTGGAGGTATTTCATGATTCACCATGGGCTGGCCACCCAAGAAAGCATAGAAAAATAGAATTAATAGAGAGAGGATACTTCGAGGAGAATATGTGGTGTGATGTGGAGAACTATGTTTATACATGCATCATTAATTAGTAGGACAAATGAGAGACCAAATTGAATGGAGGAATATTGTAGCCTTTAACAATGTCATACATACCATCGATGAGTGTCTCGATGGATTTCATATTGAATCTACTAATGGTATAGAGATATAATGGAGTGATGCTTTTTGGAGATTATTTCTCCATGTATGTTGTATTCACTTCAATGAAGGTACCATGTAGAGCAAAAGAAGTTGTGGAGAAGTTCTTTTAACATGTGGTGAAGTATTGGGGTCTACCTTTGATAATTGTATCATATAGAGATATGATATTGACAAGGGAGATTTGGACTTCATTGTTCAATATTGTTGTGATAGAGCTGTTCAAATATAGCTTTTATTTACAAATACATGGAGAGATGGAGTGCATCAACTCATTATTAGAGGATTATTTTAGACATTATGTGAGAAACAAAAAAAATAATTGAGTGGACCTATTGCATGAAGAACAATTCAATTGTATCATGCAGAAGAGTCCATCCATAGTTTACAATACACTTGAGGTGACCAATGGGAAAATGCACATTTTACCCTATACAATTATGTGGGAATACTATAGTGGGAGGAGTCCTTTAACCATGAAGTATGTGAAATGTTGGAAGGAGAACATAAAGTTGTCTCGAGTGAACTTGATAGTAGAAACAAACATGATGAAGAATTTGGTAGATAAGGACAAGAGGGATGTAGATTTTAGTGTGGGTGACATGGTAATAAATGGAATCACCAAGGAGTAGTTTTCAATACTAAATGGAATTTATAAGTCCTTGATTCATAAATTTTAGCAACCATTACATGTATTTGCGAGTTTTGGATATGTTTCTTACCAATTGGAGATGCCATTACACATTTATTCTCCACTCCCTATGTTTCGAATCAATTATATAGAACCATGTTGGTTAAACATGAATGATCCTGAGAAAGAATATCCATTGCGTATGCTAAGATTTAGAGTTTATCATCCTAATTTCGATCTTAGAGGATATGAGGGATTTGAAATAATAGGAACAGAGAGTAATTCATGAATTTTACGAACACACTAGAGGAAGATTTGAATAGATGGGATATGAGAGAGTCACTATGGAGATGGGAAAGTCAGCTCCACGAGTTTGAGAGGAAGAATCAACTAGATGTTCTGAGAATTATAAGAATTGAAATAACTTGTGTAGGGGGAGTATGTAACACCCATTAGCATTCTAGTGTCCCCACACCCATCGAAAACACATTATCTACACAAACTAGTGTGAAAAGCACATGTTACCCTCCCACTTAGCCAAATTGGCATGGTTCTCCATCATGCGAGTATGTTTCCATGAGATGAGTTAGGAATTTATTTAGGAATATGCACAATGAGTGCACCCGCACGTTTGAATAATTAGATATAAGTGCATTCAAGGGATTCTCCCATACCACACGACATGGCACAATGGAACCCCACGATGCTTAGTATAACTGAGTCAAGCATCGTGGGTGTGTCAGTTTAGATGGAGCAATGATAGAGTGCATTTATCCGAGGGACTAAAAAATAAGTGTTAGGTTGTTATGAAAACCCGAGAGGTTGGGTTGGTGAGTCAAGGCCCCAGAAACCCTCTCCTACCCACACATGAAGAGACGAAGTCATAACTAGACTTGTTGTCGAGTAGAGGAATAAATTCAGAGAGTAGGTGTTCATATAAAGAGCAAAGGGATGATTCAAACAATAGCGTTAGATAATTTGAATGAATATTTGAGGATTCATGGGTTAACTCCTTCATACCATGCATAGGGATAAAATAAAATGTGGGCATGTTGAAGTGTGTACTGATGGAATGTATGAGGAGTAATCAAGGTCACTATATTTTTGGAGATACGAACTGAACCAAGTGGTGTTGGTCTTCCACCTAATGGGACAAGAGGCGAGTAGGCCCATTTAAACCAAATGAGTAAACTAACCCACGAATGGCCCGACAACAACCTAGGGTTTGTTGTAAGTTCAATTTAACTTGTATTTGTGGATGGGATAGGTAAGAGATCACCTTGACCAACTCCCATTAGATGTAACAGTTTTATTTTTTATATTGGGATTGCCATATATCATTTGGAGGCTACCAACTATCTCTATACTCATGTATACAATTATAGTATGATGTCTATGTGTGTGTGTAATTGCTAATTAATGAATTATGAATACATAATTGAAGTAAAGAGGAATTGTAGTTGTCACTAGCCACTTTTGTATTCCACATATTGTCTTAACTAATGAGGTAGACAAATGTATAATTGTAGAGATGTGGTCTAGGTGTAGTACTTACAGGTTGGCATGTCACTATTGAGGAACCATGTCGATGCTACACGCTTAGTGGTCATGATGTGCCTTGACTCATGGGAATGCTCTAGGGCCATGATAGTCACACTCCCTCCAGTAATTCATGTTCCCATATAAAAACTTAATATGGTAGAAATATTTCTCATTTTGGATGGAAAACAATCATAGGTTATATTATTTCAAATCTTCCCAACTTTCCAAATAGGGTTTTCATATCAATTATATTTTTTATTCAATGATGGTGATAGAAGCATGCCAAGGGACATTCATCTTGGAAGTCACATGGAAATTATTCTTTTTTCATCTAAGTGACCCCAAATGGATTAGAGTAGTGATTGTATCGATGATTTTGAATCAAGAAGTTAAGACAAGTGGTTTATTTTGACATTAGATAAGAACTACATATTAATAATAATCTATTTCTAGTTAACTTGAGTAATCTCTTTTTTTTTTCTTTGTCATGTGGAATACATAATCTTGGTAAGCATGTCATTTCATTAAATATTATCTTTATAAAATTTATAACATACTATATAATCTCCAAATCTAATTTTCATTAATAGGATTATACTAGTGTGTTACTCATTAGTTTTATAAATCTCGGGTTATGAAAAGTATAAGATCTCACATACCATTTTAGATCTAACTAGGGGTGGTATAAAGATGTCAAAACATTTTTGCTATAAACTTTGCAGTTTAGAAGGTATCAGATTTTTCTTACCAGACTAAGTTCAACTTAGGTCATCTAAACATGTCAAATGTTAGAAAAATACAATAAGATGTGGTTCTGTAAATTATCAATAATATTAACATTATTTTTAATTTTTTGCTGTAAATTTTGTTATTGATTAGTATTTTTTTTGTGCAGTAAGTTTTTAATTTTGCAATTTTCCTAGATGTTTCTTTCTTTAACAAAATAACTAAATTAAGTTTGCTATATATTTCCATTTTATTATTTTGTTATTTATCTTCCTAATCATTTGAAATTTACCATTGCATCTCCCCTATAAGTATCTCATTTTTTTATCTCATCCATCTTTATCCTAATGATAAACCTCATTAAGTTTTTGAAACACATCGATCCCAAAATATTAATGTGATTTATTCAAAAAAAATATCATTAATTATAGATATTTAAATATTTAATTATGTAAAATATTAAGAAAATAACGTTTTTATTTGTATGATATATTGGAATTTTTTTTTGTGATACATTAAATTTTTAATTGTGTATCATTTTATGGTTTTAGAGAATTGAAATCTTATTACGCAGTGGTCATTATTAAATTGAAAATAAAAAATACTTTAAATCAAAAGAAGGAAAGACTTAAAGTAAAATAAAGATCCGTGTGACAACATTAATGTACTAGGTATAATAATACATATAGCACAATATCATTAACTAAGATTGATGAAATGGTACGATTATATTTAATCAATTTATAATTGTTAATTATATATAAATTTTTTTATTTAAAATATCTAAATCTCCTTTTTCTTTTAGAACGGATTATTCGATGCTAATTTTCAATGTTAGTAGTAAGTAATGTTTCCCTTATTATATTTTACATAGATAATAAATATAGAATATATTTAATATTTAATTGTTATTAAAAAAAATTAACATAGTTTAACATTATAAATTTGAATATATTTAAATATATTGTTTGACATTTAATAGTTTTATAATGTGAGAGTCACTGAATTTTATTTTGAAGCTAGTGGTTCTTATTTCTCTATCCATCAACATAGAAGCATAGATTCATCTTAAGTATAGATTTAACGTGAATCAAGAGGGATCATATTTCTTCACATGCAAACTTTTTCAGAACGCAAAATACAATGTGTAATTTTCATCGTTTAAATTGTTTTTGAATGCTATATAGACTATATATAGGAACAAATAAACATTTTAACCATAAAAATTTATTTTTTCATGATATATACATAAATTTTTTAAAATAATATATAATATATACATAATTGGCATTAAAATATTTTACATAACATGTACAAAGAGACATTTTATGAGTGAAAATTATATAACATATATCTTAAATAGTTTATTTAAATATCTTATTGAAATATTTTGGAAAAGTATAAGGTTTAAACATCTTCCTCACACTTTTTTTTTACTTCTAATTACTTTACAACATATTCATTTTTTTTATAGGTGAAATTATTTTTCTATTTATAGCATCTGTTAACTCGACGGACAAACAAACTAACAAACTTACACATCCCCCTCATACTAGGTTGTAGAATGAGCCTCTCGGCTCATTTACATTCTATTCCAAATTTGACATTGATATGTCTGTAACCATAATTTAATGATTAAACATATTCTTCATTTTGTTTTCTTGATCGTAGGTTTCAAGGTCAAGTTATCTCGTAGAAAAACCTAACAATATGAATTTCATAGATCCATGTATATGAGTTTCATAGATCTACGAATCCCCTTCCTATCATTTGAATAGAGTGAATGATAAAATATAAAAAAATGGCATGGCTTATCTATGTTCGTCATTTTACTCAATTTACAAAGTAAATTAACACTTTTTTATGTCATCAACTTGATTATTATGTTACCAAAGATTTGTAAACTGTAATAATTATTATTTCCATTATTTTCTACATCACATATAGATACAATCAGAATGGTTCTTTATATTTAAGAAATAATTTGATTTTCACACATAAAAGGTATTAAGATAAGGACAATGTTAAGTAGATAAATTTGAAACAACTAGTATTAATTTTCAAATCCATAAAGACATGGACTTTTATCATGGAATTATTGTTAACTAGCACAAGTACATTAAAAAATATAGTTGATATACACCAATCAACATCATTTTCATACATCTTTTGACATATAGAAGGTTGAAAATACCGTTGATTTGTATATATCAACTTTTACCAATGTGGTTGTGCTAGTTGTTGAAAAACATGCATGGGGTGGATTCATGGACCATGATTCACTATGGTTCACTTTGGCTAACTATGGTTAAAAATGGTAGTTGAGGGTTTACCATGGTTGAAAATGATTAACCATGGTTTTCTAGGGTTGTTGATTATCGATGATGGCTGACCATGGTTGGAGAGATTTGATGATGTTGACCGAGGTTGAAGAAATTTGATTGAGGTTGACCATGGTCAACCATTAATATTGAAATGCATTCGTCTTATATTAATCTATAAATGTTATATTAATTTTGATGATTGTTACATGGTTTCACTCACGTTTCATAAATATTAACCATGGTTATCAATATTTAACTATAAATTACTATGATTAACCATGGTTGAGCTTGTCTGACTATGGTCAACCATGGTAGAGCTTGTTTCACAAGTTTGTATATGGTCAATTATGGATGACCATGGGGGAGCATGGTTGACCATGGTTATCAACATTTAACTATATATGACTATGGTTGATGATGGGGGGGATGATTTACCATGGTTAACCATCTAGACCACCTAACCATGTTTGACTTTGGTTAATTATGTTAGCCATGTTGATCAAGTATGACTATGGTTGATGTTATAAGACCATCGTTGATGATGTTTAACTATGGTTAATTGTGGTGAACACAATTTTCAAAGTTTAAATGTGCATTACTATAGTTAATCATGGTTTACCCTAGTTGATCATGTCAATCACATGGCCATCTTCTATAAGGGTTTGTTTTGTTGTGCATGTTTTCCATGGCTAAGAATTTTTTACCAAATTCACTCTTGTTGATCTTGTTGCCTACAGTTGTCTCACTTTGGTTGATCTTGCTGCCTATAGTTGACCATGGTTGGCCATGCATGAACATGTTAACCAAGTTTAGCATTGGAAAAACTATGGGTTAACATAATTTTCATACTTAACTATGGTTGACCAAGATATATGTGTGTGTGTGTGTGTGTGTGTGTGTGAAGCTCTCTTAGCAGAGAACACACTCATCAGGTGGTTGATTGAGCCCCCGTTTTAGTCAGAAAAATTAACATCCCAAACAACTACAATTCTCTTACGATTCTAAATCTACATTATTTTTTCCCTGTTTATGTTGTTGGTCTAAGTAAGTTTTATAAACACCGAAAATGAGAAATAATTATTGAATATTTAGAATGATTCGATTAGAGTAGTGTTATGTAATATCTTTTACTTTTTTTTTAAATTTGTTTTAATCATTTTAAAGGTTAGATTAGTACAGGCAACTGGGCCTATATTCCATTGAGTATTTCCACACCAAATGAAAATGGGTCTAAATATGACCTTTATCGAGTGATATCTCCCATGTTGTTGGTCAATTTTGTTTTCCTCTCAACAGTAGGTCAACCTAGTAAGCTTGGGTTAGTCTAGTCAAACTAACAACCCTAGCTCAACCTAATAAGACTAGGTCAACCTAGAAAACCTAATAAACTAATAAGGCTTGGCCAAATTAATAAACCTAGGTCAATCTAGTAAACCTAGTAAGCATATATCAATTTAGGAAACATAGATAAGCCTAGTTATACTAGGTCAACATAGTAAGCCCGGGTCAACCTAGTAAGCTTAGGTCAACCTAGTAAACCTGGATCAACCCAGTAACCCTAGGTAAACTTAAAGTAAACCTAATAAACCAAGGTCAAACTAGTCAACCTAGGTTAACCCAATACACTTAGGTCAACTTAATAAACTAAGTTCAACCTACTAAGCCATAGGTCAACCCAGTAAACCATAGGTCAACCCAGTAAACCTAGGTCAACCTAGTAAGCATAGGTCAACAGGATAAACCTAGATCAATCTATAGAACCTAATAAATCTAATAAACAAAGGTTAACCAAATAAACTTAGGTCAACCTAATAAACTTAGGTCAACCTAATAAACCTAGTAAATCGAGGTCAACCTAGTAAATGTAGGTTAACAATGCCACATTATCACATTGTTTTTTATTCATCACATTGCAATGCCATTTCATGTTCATGATTTTTTTTTTTTGCACATGAATAAATTGTTCCTCCAAAAACTCTCAATTATACATGGCCATGTTCGTCAAATTATGAAATTATTTCTTACTTGTCACATCCTCACATCATTATTTTGTCTAGTTTCGACATTATTTGTTGCCTGTCACATTGCGACGTCATTTGTTATTTTTGATATTGCGACATCATGTCTTGTTTGTCACATTGTAACATTTTTTGTTGATTATCACATTGGGAAAAATTTAAATTTAATGCACATGGTGACTATTGTTCACCATTGCACCCATGTTAACTATGGTTAAGTTTAATGTGCATGTTTATTATAACACCCATGTTAATTATCGTTGATTGTGATGTTCATGTTGATGTCAATTTTCTGTTTTTCATATTGTGATGTTGATTTTTTCATTATCATATTATAACAGTAATTTTGTTCATCACAATTTGATATAAATTTTTTTCTCATCCCATGCGGCGTCACTTTTTGTTCATCACATTATGATGCCAATTTTTTTTCATTAGATTATGAAGTTCATATTTTTTTATCAAATTGAAACATCAGTATTTGAATATGGTTGTTTATGGTTAATCTTGTTGATTATGGGTAAGCACTACTGACCATGGTACTCAATTTTTATTTATAAATGAATATGGTTAACAATGATTGAGTTAGTTTGACCAAAGTTGAATATGGTCACATTATTGAAAAACGTTATAAGTGTATTATTATTATTATTAAAGCTTTTCAAACCTTTACTATGGTTGACAGTGGTTAAACATTATTTACTAAGGTTGACTATGGTTGACTATGGCCAACCATAGTTTACTATTGTTGAATATGGTCGACTACCGTTAACTATGGGTATGTTGGGCATGGTGTCTCTAGTTAACTATAGGCATGTTGAACATAATTTCTATTATTAATCATGGATAAAAATGATTCCATGTTGACCATGGTTGACCAATTCAATCATGATTAACATGGTTGAGTATGGGTGAACATTGACATGGCTGACCAAGTCAATCATGAATGACATGGTTGACTATGGATGAACATTGTTAATCATGGTTGTCAAAGTTTTACTAAAAATTAATATGGTTGAACATGCTCACTATGGTTGACTATGTTAACCATGGATGAGCATGGTGATTTTGGTTCGCCATTGTTGAGCTAGTTTGACTATGGTTGAATATAGTTGCTTTGTTGAGAAAAGATATAAAAATATTAATATTATTATCATTATTATTAAACCATTTTAAACATTGACTATGGTTAACTATCGCTAACGAAGGTAGCAATGAGTACGTTAGGAATGATGTCTATGGTTAAATATAGGCATGTTGAAGATAATGTCTATCATCAATTATGGTTGAACGTGATGTCTATATTGGCTATAGCTGACCAAGTCAATCATGATTGATGTGTTCATGTAAATATTGTATCATAATGCATAACTTAATATATTAATATGTAGATTAATATATTATTAATGTGTAGATAAATGTATTATTAATATATATATTAATGTCTTATTATTATTATATTGTTAATGTATTATTATAAGTTTATTAAATCTTAAATAACAATATAAAATTATTAATATTATTAATAAATCATAAGCCTTATTAATAAAGCTTAATGAAACTTATTAATAGAGTTATTAAATTTTTTTAATAACTTTATTAATAAATTTGATTGTTTGGTCTATTTAGTGTAAACTTTATTAAATCTTTTATCGATTTAGCCATTAAAGGTAAACTTCAATTGAAATAGGTTAAACTTCCAACAAATAGATTTCATTTTTAGGTATGAAAATTTTCGAGGTGTTTATGAGTTTTATATGACTCAAATTTTAAGGATTATGAATTTGTTAAGGTTAAGATAATATTATAAAGTTATTAATTTTTCCCTCTAACTTTCTCAGTATGACACCCTTCTATATTTCCAACAATTGATGCCTATTGTAACATCCCTTCCATGCATGAAGGATGATGTAGTAGCATTTTGTTTAGCTTTTCATATCCCTCTTGTTTTGTAATAATCCTTTCATTCTTCACTTTTAAACTCTTCAATTTAACTCTTAAGATCTTGACAGTGTCAATTTTGTTAGGGGAAATTTTATCTTCTTTCTTAGGATGGATTTTGTCCATACTGTACTCACAATTCTACTACTTTTTCCTCTATTTTTGCTGCAAATTCTATTTTGTTATGTGCTGACACCCACATAGATTTGTTACCTAAATCAATAATAAACATATTAATTAATTACCTTTTTATTGCAACATTAAGAGTTCTAATTAGAAGTATGTTGACCTGATGATGTTCACACATCTAAAAGACATTTTTGTTCCATAAATAAAATTCAAGCCAACATTTTATAAATGCTAGAAAGTACATCATTTGTAAATCCAAATAAAAGTAGCATATGCATTAATTAAATTGTTATATTAAATTTTGTTTATGAGCCTCTTCAGGTCCAATGCTAGTCCTAAGCTTTGACATCAATCTATATTATATTTAAAAATTTTAATCCCAACGGTCCATCGTTTAACCTTTGCTTTCATACCACTTTGTATAAGAGATCCAATTTTTAATCACAAAGTTCCAATGTTGAACCTTTTCTATGATACAAATCTATATCGTAGCTCCAATTTCTAATCCTAAAGTTCGATTTTTGAACCTTTGACTTGATACCACTTTGTGTATCAAAGCTCCAAACTTTAATCCCAAATTTATAGTGTCGAACCTTTTCTCTAATGCCACTTTGTACTAGAGCTTGAAATTTAAGGTCCAATTTTGAACATTTACTTTGATACCACTCTATGTATTAGATCTCAAATTTTTAATCCCAATTGTCCATTATTGAGCCTTTTTCAAGTATAACTCTATAAAACTCCCTCGTATCCCCTTAATCAAGCTCCAGTTATGGGAGGTGTTATTTGTTGAATTAACCTGACCTCCAAGGTATATTATGAAGATAGGGTAACAAAATATTCTTTATCCAACATCTTAAAACCTTAAGTAAAATACCATCATCATGTTTAGCTCATTGATAACTTTTCAAAGATAAAATTTTTATCTAAACCTGACTCCCAGATCAAAATTCATGCTCTTTTGAATTTTGATCAAACACATTAGGCCATGTTAGCATTGGGCTTCCACATTGATGCACATGTCATCAACGTGTGGCCTACATTTCATTTCCAAATGAAAAATAATGTCCAATTCATTGTAGGTACTTATGTGGCCTCCACGTAGCCATTACCATGTCATCTCAGGTGTGGGGCCCATGAGGTCCTTCGCCTATGTGTTTGTATCATTTTTATTTGTTATCTTGTTAGTGGGAACTATTCGTTAATAATTTTGTGCCAAATTTTCTCCACTCATAGAACCCAGATCCCCATATCCACTTTTTCACGATGAAAAATGTAGCTTGGTGCCCATCCAAGGCCTCCACACGGGGTACACTTCTTCTTTCCCCTAGATCCCAGACTTCTAGATCTATTCCAACACACAAATATACATTTGGCCATCCAACCCTATAAAATCCTATCCACCTAATTCAAATCCAAATGTGATAGATACCATATTAAATTGAATTTAATCCATTGTGGATCCTATGTGATGGGATCCCCATGTGATGAGGAAAAAATTAGTTATTTAGTTCGAAATGAATCTAGTATGCACATAAGAGAAGTCACTACCAACCCTATAAAATTCTTGACATACACATAATTTGTGCTAGAAAGGGAAATCTGGTAGCAGATAGATCCATGTCATCCCTAAGTAAAATATTCTAACAACCACCCCCTCCCCTTCCTCAAATTACCGGATTTCTATATTTCCACACAACAGAAAAAAGGTAATCCTAAATCAGAGAGACCTAGGCCATTCATGAAGTGGAAAAAATACTTCCAGCCTGGACTTTTAAACTCCCCGATTTCTCTAGGACATTAAGGGGAAAATCAGACTGAAAATTAATAAAAACACTTAAGACTTGGGGCATTATCCCAAACACCAAATTATGATAATGATGGAAAACTCCTTAATCTAGGTGCTTAGCAACACTATGCCATGTCTTTAATGAATAATAAGGGTACTAGTAGGACCCAAAATACACAAAATTCTGAGTAAACAAAGGGCATGTTCCCAAGGCTAATTCACCCAACTTCAATATTGTACAAGTTGAAATGTGCAAGGAATTTCCACTTTCAGATGTATTGCACGTTAATTATCTTCTTCAATCAATTAGGATTTCTTCATCATTGTCATGGATACATGCAGGTTCATATGACCACTCAAGCGAGCTACAATGCATGTATTAGGCATTAAATATCAGGATATAAAGATGATTACATTTCTCAATCACATCAATAATATAAGTGTGCACAAATCACAAATTTATTACTTCCTTCATAAGCTAAGAATCCTCATCATTAATCAAAGATTCATTGAAATAAAATCACATAAAAATAGACTATAATTCTTAAGTCTCACACCAAAATTAAAATATATGACATTGCATAAAACCATAGACATATAAATAAGTTATCAACCTTGAACATACAATGATTTTATCCTTTGCAACTCATACACAAGGATACATCAACCAATAACATAAAAAAGACTTTCACAGTACACAATCAAATATGCATACGCAGTTATACTTCTTTGGATGTGTTAGAATATTGGAAACTGAAGGGGGGGCTTCCACTCTCCACCCAACCACAGGAAAAATACATGTTGATCTCTCTTGTACCCAAGCACTCCCAAGCCAAATCTAGATTCTGAGGGAAATCTTGAATAGGGGTTGTTTTTCTCCAAGTACTTGGTCAAACTCATGAGATGGACTCCATTGTTCAGGTGGTTGGTCTACCATTATTTATTAGTAATCACCTTAGTGACTCACCTATTCTCTAAGTTTCAAAGACAGGGATTCACTCAAATTCCATAAGGGATTGTTTCTCATTTTATTAGGATTGAATCCAATAAGTAAGATGTTTAACATTAAATTGTAAAGCACTCCGTTTTGCATCAACCAATAGGAAAGAACCAGGCGGTTCATTAGTAAACAACAAGCACCCAATAATTGACTTCAATCATTGAATTTCATACTCACAATACAAGATCAACCCAATATTTTAATGGTATCAAACATAATTAAAGAAATTTAATCGAATGACCAAACACCCCAATTCATTTATGTTGTGCATATAAATAGATATTCTCTTGCATCCCATGGTGTGTTGCAAGAGAGAGAGAGAAATTGGTTCCTTCTTTCTATGTTTAACAGATTATACACCTCCCCCTACTAGTTTATCCCTTCAAGGCCATCTTATGGATGGCTGTATCCTTGATCAATGAGAAGGAAAGGGGAATGGGAATGACCTACCCTTACACTACCCGAGTATAATTTCTTAATGGTTTTCAATGGATCTTCCAACTGATATTAGTCCCAATCACATAACTGGCTGCTCTAGGTTGTAAGAAACTACAACATTTAGTTCAATTGGTATTGATCATGGATTTCCAAATAGGTGATAAAGATATAATATTTAGGCATTGAAATGTATTTTAGGAAAAATAAGTGAGCAAAAAATATTTTCTTAGACCAAGTATCCATAAGACTATCCTTTCTTTAGTTTTGTTAATTAATTAGAATAAAATAATAACTAATCGTTTTTTAACTAGAGGTCATCGAGTTGTTGTTCTCCACACTAATTTTTTACTTACAACTACAATTACAATAAACAAGGGTAAAACACGACATGTTACAAAGTATACTTATAATTATTTACCATGGCATACTTTTTAGGAATTCTTAATTTATGACAAGGGCCTCTATTATATCCATTTATTCTTCAGTTATGGCCATCCTCTTTAGGGAGATTGAAGATGACATGAAATATAGGGGGTTGGTTGTTATGGAATAGAGAAAAGGTGCCTAGCATTTGGAGGTGCTAAACATTAAAAGGGTCTGAACATGAAAACTTGAAAGTCCATATGTGATGAGACTAAGGAGTGTTTAACTAAGCTCAGTGACCCTAGAGGTCATAGGTAATTAGTGGCTAAGAACATGAGAGATGAGGCTCTCAAATGGTGGTCACAAAGGACCAATTCATTGGGTGGTCATGAAGAGAATAGTAAAAGGGAAAGGTAGAGTGTATATATGGGTGAATGAAGACACATAATAAGTTCACCTAGGTCTCAATGGTAACTAGTACTAAACATATATATTCAACTTCCTATAATAATAAAAAAATGAGAAATAAAACAAGGAATAAAATAGAGAGTGTGTATGTGTGAAGCCAAAATATTGGCCAACAAATTTATGGTTATTTCATGGAGCATAATATTAAGAAGGATTTGAATACCATTGTGAATTCTTGAATCCTCTTCTACTTCCAGATATCATGTGAATATGAAAGTTGGAGAAAGGTATAAAAAAAAGACAATGTCCTTTTCATGATGGAACATGAAACTATCATCATTCCAAAATAACAGGGTGGATTTACATTTGGGGGATTTTGAGGTAAAAAATGGGCCTAATATGTGTGTGTGTGTGTGTGTGTGTGCAATAAAAATAAATTTAAAAGAATTAATATGACTCGAGATGATGATGTCATCCCTTGGGATAGATATTTTTGGAGGGACAAGAAGAAAACTACATTTTGTGGCTTATATCCATATAGGTCTACTCAAATGTCAAGTGTAGACACCTAATAGATGCATAATTAAATTCCACATCCAACCAATAACCAATTTCAATACTTTTGACTAGGCACCAAAAAAAACTAAAAGTGCATGTTTCTTGAAAGAAACACATTTTTATCATTATTTTTATTTTTTTAGTGTCGGTCTACTCAAAAGGATACAAAGTAGGTGCTTGTTGGAATTGGAATTTAATTTTACATTCAATCGGTATCTACACTTGACATTTGAGTAAACCTGTAAAGTAATAAGATGAAAATACAATCAATAAAAACAATTTTTTACTTTTCCTTTAAAAACACATAGCTCTTTTTTTATTATTTTAGCTTTATTATATTTTTTTTCTTAGGAGTCTCATTTTAGACCTTGAAATTCTCCTAATGCTAGCTCAATACTAGTATCATCCATAATTTTCCTTCTCCCTCATTTCATTTCATTAACACATGAAAGAATGCATGCTAAACACCACTAGGTAAATTCTTAATGTCATGATATTTCTGAGTGAAACCCCATTTGCATGACATACACGTATTTTAAAATTTTGGTGTTTAAAATTTTCGATTTCAAATTTTAAATGACTTGCAACTTGTGTGGGAAGTAGAATTTACAAAATAAAATATTGGAGACTTAGTTGGAGACGGTATTTATTAAGCATTAAAGGTGCATCATATTGTTACAATTTTTTAATGTAGAAAATATAGGGAGAATATTACGTATAACTTGGGGTGGAATTGGATAGACATCCATTTTTGCAAGGTTCAAATAGAAGGAAAAATAAATTATGGTGATTTATCTAAGAACTTCTCTTTTTTTTCTATGATTTGGAAAGTTTGGGATCTTATTATAATAAATCTTCCAGGAAATCACATAATAAATTATAGCACCAGAATATTTATTATAATGTGATATTGATCACAGAAGTTTACACTCTCAAAAAATTTGGGATCTATTTACGTGTTTTAACATAGATATATATTTATTACTTATTGTATATATCCCCATTTATTTTAAATTTAATGTTATAGGATGTGTGAAATTTTTTCTATCACTCGTATTAATAAATGAATCTATGCCACATGAAGTAGGACTATTGTAATCGATTTTGTATATTTTCATTAGTCTACACAGAAACTAAGTTAGAAACAATTTTTCCACCTAAAATTTTAAGTTTATATCAATAAACAATTTTTTTTCAACCAATAAGAAATTTACAGCGGCTACTTGAACCACTACTTTGACCACTAAGAAATTTAGAGATCTTATTTGGCCTTATATCAAGGCAAGATCTAGGAAAAATTAGGATAAATATTCATATAAATTTTAGATTCAATGCATTCACTTCACTCATAAGAATTAAATGGAAACTAGTGCTATAATTAGTTAATAAGCATTAAATGTTTGGTTTGTAGGTACTTGGTAATGTTTACTTGGTAATATATCGCACAACACACCATAAGAATTAAATTTTTGGTGTGTAGGTACTTGGTAGTATATCACACAACACACCATATGGTTGTGGGAATTTATTAATGTGGTGCCTATAGAATGTGTTACACCAATTATTGGTCATCTAACTTGTTATTATTATATGGACCAAAGTACACCAGGTAAGACCAATTTTACCCTAAGTAAAATTGCTTTCACTATGAAAAATAACTTAGCAATCCATATTTATTAAGTTGTTTATGGTCTAAAAAGGAAACCCCATGAGGAAATATTGAATAAATCCATATTTGTTTGATTTTACTCAAGGAATAATTAGTTAAACAATAGTTTAATTAATATTCCTGGTCATATTTAACCCAAAACGGGAAAATTAATTAGATAAATCACTATTTATCTTTTTATTTTCTAGGAATAATTATTTAAACCTTATTAAAATAATATTCCTTATTAAATTTGACTAAATCATTCATAAATAATTGAATAAATCAATATTTATTTAATTATTACTCAACCACATCCTTAAAATAATAAATACATCATTTATTTATTTATTATTTACAAATAAAGGGATTTGACCAAATTCAAATTATTTTTCCCTCCAACAAATATAATAAAATATTCCATAAAAGTTGGATCTAGATTTGGTTAAGTATATTTTAATTATGCACTAATATCTAGACTAACTCAATATTTTGTTATAAATAGAAGGGTTTTTCCATTCACTCACTACATTTTTTTGCCTAAATATCACTCTGGATCTATACTCTTGGTCTAACTTTGATCCTCCATCATTGTCATATTTTTCTACCTTTTTTATTGTGAGCTCCCTTTGAGTTCCATTTTTTTCTGGGTTTTATACACCATCAAGAGAGAGAGATCTTAGATCTGAAGTTTTGAGGACATACAAGAACCCATCCCATTGAGGGGGACTGGTAACAACTTTCTATGTTACATTCCCAGGTGTCAAAACTACAAAAATTCTTTAAAAATATTCTTGTCTTGTCTATTGGCTGCATGGAGTAACTCTTTCTTTTATTTACTGCTTAATGTCTTTTACTGCATAGATCTAGATTTTGTAGCATTTATCTTGGTCAACTAACTACAGATCTTAAGAAATTAGAAACCATATTTGATTTTAGGGTTGTTTTTTATGCACAGCTAAAGTGAGCTTTTTTCGTACACTTGCGATTAGAATTCATCCTAACAAATGGCGACTCCACAACGGTTTATGATTACGACCTCTATCATTTTTCAGATCCCTGCATGACCAGCTACTTCAAACCCTAGGATTTTTCTTCAGCTTCTTGTTTTTCTTTTCTTGATGTTGTTTTTAACCTATAAAACCCTAAAACATTAAAAATTCTAACTTCCGTGTGTTTTCGGACCTATTGCGCAGGTGACAGGCACCATTCGTAGCTGAAACAACAAATTTTTCTAAAACCCGCTCCTGAGAGTGCAGGTCGCACGGGCTTTTGGGCCAAAACCTGCGACCTGGACCTTCAGGGTGCAGAAAACAGCCCCAAACCTGCGACCTCTGCAGAAATCAGGTCAGAAACTGCGACCTGAACTTTTTGCGGGAATTTTTCTGAGATTTTTCTTGGTTTGTCTGGGCCTCTATTCAAGGTTCCCTAACCTCTATCTCCGCTTGCTTTGGACCTGCACTTGCTCTGTTTTACTCATTTAAGTGGGAACCTAGCCCCCCAAGGCTTCAGTACCCTTCCACCTTTCTAGGAGGAGTTTAGCTCAAGCAGGTCATCTGAAATTTCAGTGTGTTCAGCCATTTTTCAGATCTGATACCTTACCTTTAGAAAAATTTCACATTGGTTATTCATCCATTCAAAACACCTCTTTTCAGTTTTGTTTGGTCCTCCTCTAGGGTCCCCACCATTTCCCTTTAGTTTGTAGCCTTTCGCCACCTTATTTGCAACATTTTTCCCTCTAATTTTTTGTTATTTTCTGCACATATTTCCAGCAGATCTAACCTTTAGATCATTGTCCCTCCCAACTTTAGATCCATTGGCTAATTCGGTGTGTTTTGAATAAATTTTGGCCACCTATAGTCTAGTTTTTGAGAGGCCCGCCTCCTTGGTTTTAGATTAATGCATACTTACCTATTTATTTTTTGTTATATTTCAGTTTCCTTTACTGCTATCTGCAGATTTATTTACAGTTGTACAACACACTTTTTCTTTTTCTCTACAAACGTCTAGGTTTAAAAATTAAAATTAACACACTTAACACACACACCGTAAGTGAAGAAGCACATGGTTAACACCACCAGACAAAGACTATAACATTGTAATCAATTGATCTTGCACCTCTCTGCCCTTGTTTAGACATTTTAATCTTTTGATCATGCACATCCTTGCCCTTGTTAGTATCTCTTCCCTTTGCGATCAATGTTTGTTCTTTCATCATTGCACCCACAAGGTGTTTATCCTGGATACTTCTTGGCCTTCATCCTAAGTTTCCTTTAGGAAGACTTACTCTTCTGCATAGGATTCAAGTTAGTCCTCCACCGAGTCCCCATTCCGACTCCGCTTCTGGTTCATTGGGTTCCCCTTCTGGTTCCATCCCTGGTTCTCACCCTGTCACCTTCACCATGTTTGGTTCATGACCTAATGCTAGTGGTAGCCCCATTCCTAATGTTGGAAATACTATGAGTGGGACCACAACAGGAACTATCCTGGATGCTCCCTTACTCCCCTATATGGCAGGCCTCAGTCTTCCCGATTTTAATGAGTTTATCAATGACCCCATATTCCATGACACTGGTTGGCCTACTATGCCAACCAAGCTCCCTTCCGACATCCCCAAGTTTGAAGGTCTTGCTCGAGAAGATCCTACAAACCTTGATCAAGCTTCATCACCAATGACTCTGTCTATCTTCGGTTGTTCCAACGTACACTTACTGGAGAATCTTCTAAGTGGTATGTTGACCAAGCCTCCTCCTCTCATACTACTTTTGTGACTCTTTCCCAGGCTTTTTTGTCTTACTTCCAGCTTCCCCTTCATTATGACACTGGTATCAAAATTTTAACCTCTTTTCCTTAATCATCTATGACCTGCCTATCCGAACATGTCCAGGAATGGCGAAGAAGAAAGAGCCTATGTCGAGCCCCTTCTTTTGAAGATCGTGTCTACATGGATTGGTTCCCTAGATCCCTTATGCCTGTTATTGACAAAGATGTTGCTTCTCATTTCCCTCAAAATGATGAAGAAGCTCTTCAAATTGCATTAAAATATGACCTGATCTATGCTCAGTCTGGTTATGTTTATACCGTCTTACCTAATCTCCCTAGGCCTGGTGGTGCCAACACATCGGGGGTATCCCATGCCTCCAATGGTGCCATTGGAACCCTTTATCATCCATACGCTCATCCTCCCATGGGTTATGGTTTCCCTCAGGGAGGGGCCAGCTCGTCTAGCACTTTTCCCCCTCCCAGTAGCATGTATCCAAGATACAGCATGCCTCCTCCTTTTTCCCAACCTGTTCACCAAAATTTTACCCAACCTCCTTATTATATGTATTTGCAACGTGGTGCTCCAGCTCCTTCAGCATTGGCACCCCTACCTCCCTTGCCTTCTCAACCCCCGCAACAATAGCCACCGCCCCCCTAGGGGTAGGTATATGCACAACAAGGCGCAACTAATCCTCCTACTTCCAAAAAGAAGAGGAAAGACACACAAAATCAATCTACCCAAGGTAATCCAGGACCCAATCCCCAAGGCAATTCACCTAACACTACTAACCAGCAACAGGGCACTCAGCCCAAGCAGGACAGGCTTGTTTGCACGAGTAAGCCTTGTTCTTGTTATGGTTTCTATGGTCATTACACCCACGATTCTCCTCTTTTACCACAGATGCGTCAAATGTGGGAGACTCAAGCAGCATCGTGAGGAAAACAAGCCTCCCCTTCGATTCCTCCCAATGCTGCAACTAGCCAACCGGTTGCGTTTACCAATCCTTTCCCTCAGTAAGGATTCGTAGCTACCCAACCACCTGAAGGTCAGGTGGCCACTCAACCTACTCCATCTGGTACCTCTGATTACTATATTCTCATGATGAACTCTGACCAACCCATTACCGTTGACCTCAACCTTCAGACTCAGTCTCGTTATTACAACAAGCCTCTTGCTACATCTGCCGCTAAGCCCCCTTCTTCAGGTTCTACAGAGCCTCTTTCAAGAACCAATGGCCCTTTATAGATCCCTCAGCCTAAGGCAGAGGTTCACACCAAGATCAAGGGACCATTACGTTGAAACATTACTTCTATAAAAGTTGCCCATTCGTATAGTATAGTAGATGATTTGGCGCAATCTCCCACTACCATCTCAACACTCGAACTCCTCCATTTGTGTCTTTCACAATGAAAAGCTTTACTAACTACCATGGGAACTATAGATCCTTCAGATGATCGTTTGATCGTCTTCAATGTTGACCGGTCAGAACATCCTCCCATTCCTACTTCCGTCGCCTCCCAAATCCCCATCAAGATCTGGAATGCCAACCTCTCCCGTTGTATCATTAACCTTTCGAGCCCATTGGCCTATTACACAATTGTCCTATTACTCTTATGGGCAAGACTATCTGCGTTGATGTAGAAGTCATTGATTCCCCCTTAGATTACAACATTATATTGTGTCGTAGCTACACCTATGCGATGTCCATTATCTCATCCGTGGTTCACCGCAACATGTCCTTTCCTCATAATGGAAAGATAGTCACTATTGACCAGTTGACATATTACGAACCGAAGTCTCAGACCTCCCTTGAGTCCACCATTTCTTCGGTGTCCAATAAGAAAACCATCAAACCTTTTACCAGTGTCTCACCCGGCGTCTACAAGGACTCCTCTTTTCTTTGTTCATTCCCTGGTCTTCCTCCTCCTGTCTCAGATCCCAGCTCGTCGAATGTTTGAATGAAGCAATCATCTCAAGCTTCCCTCAAGCAGCTCGTTTCGACTAGTCAGAAGCCCCGCCCTCTGTAACCATTTCCTAGCACTTTGGCTCAACCTTCAAGACCCCCTCCTCCTAGCCCTTCATCTGCAGCTGGTATCCATGAGCCTCTCTACCCTCCTGGCATGGTTCCTCCTGGCATTAACCATCTCGAAGCTGTCCCGCCTGGCCATTACACCTCCGATTAGATACCATTCCTAGCTCCCCCTCCTGGAGTGTTTTCGGTACCTGTTATGGCTACCTTATCCCTTCCTAACATGACCTTGGGGATCCCAGTCTGGTACATTGATCCCCAAGCCACTAGCCCACCTGGTCAGCCTAAACGTTATCTTTCTTTGACCCCAGTTCAACTGGTCCCCATGACCACTCCCTCTACTACCATGCCTCAGCCACCTCAACAGGAACTTCCTCCTATTATGATAGCTTCAAGAAAGGGGGCAGAGCTCGCAAGAAGGCACCTAAATATAAGGCTTCCCCAACTGACCCTATTCCTTCTGAGCCTCCAAATTGTGCCCCCCCGTGTGCTTTGTGTGATTTTGTCAGTCATGCCACCCATCATTGTCTTGAATTTCCTCATATCAAGCCGATGGGTAATGTTGTTTTCCCTGAGTCTACGGTCCCTAAAGCCCCTGTTTCTTCCTCAACTACAACAAAGAACCCTATGACTATTCACACCAACCAACCTTATGCTTTTTGTGATCTCTATGGCCATTATAACCACTGTTGTCCCCGCCTCACGCATTACCACACCTCTTTGGAGGTAGTTCAGGAGCACGAGCTTGAACAGTCCACCTCTCCCGTCCTTGTGTAGTATGCTTCGGGTCAACTTCAAGATTTACCCGCTCCCATTGACATTCCCACTCATGAAATCGAGATGATGGAGCCTGCGGCCACCATCCTCTACCTATCATCATTCATGAGATCCACGGTGGAAGCTCCCTCTGAGACTTCCCCTTCAGTTTCGCTCGACCTCCCTTCAGCGATCACCTTGGGCTCAACATTAGTGGATCCCTTATCTGCTTTTTCTTCCGTCACCCCCCGTGACGATGCGCATGTCAACCTTTCTTCTCATGATGATGAGTCAAGTAGCTTTGTCACGTCATGTGGTCTCCCTTCCTCTAGTCACCCCATCTTCTACTGTGATGACGAAAATATGGAATCCTTTTCCATCCCTGACTTCATCTTTCCTGCCCATAAGAGGAATGGCACCATCCATGTCTACGATGACTTTCGCGACCTGAGCACAAGTTTCCCCCAAGTCAGTTGCCGCATACCACCTACCCATCGGTGTGCGGGTGGTAGACATCCTACCCAGAGCACTCCCCATAGCAGTGTTTGTTTGATTTCTACCCTGCGTTCAAGTTGCCAGCATTGTTCATCATCCTCTCATTTGTTGTCCTGTGGCACCTTTCAGATGAACCCCCTGTCCACACCTTATATCGGTTATGCTGATGGTGCAAGTCGCTACTCTTGGAATCTAGCCTCGGCAGGTTGGGCCATTTTTACCCCGTTACATTCGCTTGTTCTCTCGAATGGTGTATGCATTGGTACTGCCACCAATAACCAGGCAGAATATGATGCAGTGTGAGTTTTATTAGCCGATGCCCTTTCCCACTGCATCCTCCACCTTCATGTTCGCTTAGATTCCCTACACCTTGTCATGCAATTGAATGGTGTCTATCGTGTGCATAATCCTATCCTTTTTAGAAGATATTTACGAGTGAAGCTTTTGAAGCGTGAATTTGAAATCATTACATTCAGTCATGTACGTAGAGTAAAAAATCACTATGTAGATATCATTGCAAACAATATTCTAGATTGGCACTTAGCACACACATTTAACACAAGAAAATAACATAAAACCATCAAAACAATGCATATCCATTATATGTGTCATATAAAATGTTTTAGATTCCATTAACTCTGATACATATAACATGCCCATAGCATGTTACAAAAATTCAAAACTGGGGGCACCACCTACCCCTACACCTAATCATTATCTCGAGGATCCCGAGCTAATGGCTCTTCTGTTGCAGCTCGTAGATTGTGCATCCCCTATCTAGCCATCGCCATGCGTCACATGACCCCTCACCACTCTGAGGGTAGACCAATACATGGCTCTATGTACTGGTCATCCAAATCTTGCTAGCCACGCTCTGAAACACTGGTAAGAAGCCTCTCACATCTACAATGGATGTCCTCCAGGAGGGCTGTTGCATCCTCATTTTGCGGTGCTCTCGATCCACTAGGTCCTGCAGCTCATGATACTCTAGGTCGTCCCATGTACGAGGCCAGTTTTACCAATGTTGTATCTGCATACCAAAAGTGAAAGAATCAATACCATATAAAATATTCTGAAACTTTAAAATGAAAATAAATATTAGCAACTTTTCACTTACCATCGGGCCCCCATACTCGACCAAGCAGCAGTGGCAAGTCCAGGTCCCCATGATAACTCATCCCACTATAGGGATAGTCATATAGGTACAATGGCATCGTATTCCAATGAGCAAATAACTCAAGTCAGAACACCCATCCGACCACCCCACCTCCTCCTCCACACAGTAGCCGCCGCCACCGACACATCTTGGGCTCCCTAGGGACCCCATCCTAGATCTATGTATAAGGTCGAAGTGTCGGGATCTTCTCAAAGAAGAGCGAGCACAACACTATGCCATATGCACAGTCATGGTTCACTTGCCACTTGCATAGAGACAGTTGTTGTTTCAATGACGATAGCATCATTTGGGCCCACCCATACTAGGTCCCACTCAACACACTCTCAACAAGCATCATCTGACCCCCAGTGATGTGGTGGAGTGCCTGTTTGGCCAGGATCTGCAGCACCATTGTGGCCACAACACCAATATCTAACCTCTCTAGATCCCGATCAATATCCATGTCCCCTTGACATGGAGACTTATTCAAAAATGGTGCTCTACAAACACCATGATGTTCCACCCTCACGGTAACACTGGTTGAGTATTCCCCACCATCCCAAGTGGTGGGGGACCAGTCAGAAAATACATATCCTGGATCATCAACTTGATCTGGTAGCTCTGCACTATAAATACCTCATGGTTCGGATCCCAATAACCGATAATCTAGGCCAAAAAGGGCTCCCCAGCTCTCATGAAAGGGTTCTCCACAAACTTCAGGACCCAAAACCTGGCCAATGCACTGCAGACGCCATGATCCTCTTGAATCTTCGATCATGATTTTCCCAGGTCTCTCTCTATTCAGTTTAGCATCATTTCTTCCATATCTGAACAAAACCATCATATTTCTCAGTGCATAGAAAGGAAAGACTGCATTCAAACATAAAAACCCAGCTCTCAGCCAAAAAACAGCATAGAAAAACCCCTCTATGTCAGGTCGCACTTTTCAGGCAAAATCCTGGGACAGGTCACAGTTTTCTACCCAAAACCTACTACCCAGGTCGCAGATATTACCCCAAAAAGTGTGACCCGGCCCTGAAGAGGAGCAGGGGTATGTTCCTAAGCTCTGGGAACCTACACTAAACTTTCAATCCACTGAAATGAAAGAGTAAGGTGAGGCCTCTTACCTGCAACTGACGGACATCGATTACAACAGTCCGTTTTTCCTCTACACTCGCCGCAAGATTTAGGGCCTTCTCTCCTCTCTACATTCACCACAGCTACACTTGCAAATGAGTTAATTTGGAGGGAAAATTCCTTATTAAAAGAGAAACCCTAGATTTTTTGTTCGCTTGTTGTGGCCAAACCGTAGCTCAGTTTGACAAACCATATATACCATTGGAAAGATATCACCAAGCTCTAAAATGGGTATATGTTAGTTTCTGGTGATTTGATACTTCACTAAGACACATTTTTCCAAGAAGGGTCACTTCACCACTCCTCAAAATCAAATTTCTTCACTTACAACACTTGTACTTAGGGCACCACTTTGCCTCCATACTTTTCCATGTTGGTGTCAATTTTCGTTGTGAGTAACCATCTTGTACTAATGTCTTTATGGTCCCCACTGGACCTTTTCTCTATGGCAACATCATCGAGTCGCCCTTGTTTAGAACATTTGAGTTGAGTCATCATCACATCCATGGAATCTAACCCGATTCCCTTTGTATCTCACTATAGTCCTCCATCCTTCATTTCTCAGTTCCTCTCTCATCTCACACATTATGACCTTCAGTCCTACTGTCCCTTGTCCCCTTTGATATTGTGTCAGTTTCTGCCAGGTCATCCATGCCCTTTATGCTCTAACAAGGGAAGTCGTACGTCTACTACTCAGTACCCCCCATGCCATCATCATCCCTGGTGTCATTCTATCAGTAGCTCTATTATTATCTCTCATGCCTTAGTTGAGGATCCCTTATTCCCTCACCTATGGCGGACCTCCTTCTGTCGACATCATATAATTCATTCTAGAAGACAGGTCTAGAGGGCGGTGTACCTTGGTTCCAACTTACACTCCTATTTGGTGCCCTGGATCAGGAAAAGGGACTCCTAATTGCCTTTTGACTTGATTGTTTCTTAGTTCCACCTCCTTACAGCATGATCGAGATCCATATACTTGATGGTTCAGTGATACAACATATTGTACCAGTGATTCCCGGGTGTGTGTGAGATGTTTCAGACCTCATGAGGTGGTGGCCCTTCAGGTAGCCCCCCACATGCCCGGATGACCTCTTCATTATAGCCTTTGATGCAGCTCCACAGACTTGATGGTGTCGGCCTCAACTGCTTACAGTGCCTTTTAGTTTGCATGAATCATTCAGATTTTCAAAGCCCTTTCTTGTTTACAAGGCCTCTTTTCTTGTAATTATATCTCATGTACTCAGATATTATTGTATAAGTCCTGGCTATTATCCTAGGCACAATATGTATGTGGGATCCATTATCATGTTTTTATCTGGGTCATGTTCATGCTAGCATGTACTATATAGTTTAGTCCCTTGTTTATTGGATGCATTATTCTTTGTACTTTATCTTGGCGGGCATAGCTATGCCTCCCCTGCCGCCTATAGCATAGGTACTCACACATAAAAGAGACTTGTCGCACCTGTAAGTCTCGCCTCCTCAGGGTCTTGTCCTCTAGCACTTTGGTCTACCTTATATTCATCTCTCTCTGACTTCCCCTTCGGTGTCTAGTGATTGAGTTCTTACAACGTACTTCGGTCATATGATTAGCTCCTAACACTAGCACACTGGGGGGCAATCTGTTACACTAATTTTTGGTCATATAACCTGTTACTATTAGATGGACCAAAGTAAACCATGTAAGACCAATTATACCCTAAGTAAAATTGCTATCACTATGAAAAATAGCTTAGTAATCCATATTTATTAAGTTGTTTATGGTCTAAACAGGAAACCCCATGAGGAAATATTGAACAAATCCAAATTTGTTTGATTTTACTCAAGGAATAAATAGTTAAACAATAATTTAATTAATATTCCTGGTCATATTTAACCCAAAACAGGAAAATTAATTAGATAAATCATTATTTATCTTATTATTTTCTACGAATAATTATTTAAACCTTATTTAAATAATATTCCTTATTAAATTTGACTAAATCATTTATAAATAATTGAATAAATCACTATTTATTTAATTATTACTCAACCTTATCCTTAAAATAATAAATAAATCATTTATTTATTTATTATTTACAAATAAATGGATTGGACCAAATTCAAATTATTTTTCCCTCCAACAAATATAATAAAATATGCCATAAAAGTTAGATCTAGATTTGGTTAATAATATTTTAATTATGCACCAATATCTAGACTAACTCAATATTTTGTTATAAATATAAGAATTTTTCCATTCACTCATTACCTTTTGTTGCCTAAAGATCACTCTGGATCTATACTCTTGGTCTGACTTTGATCCTCCATCATTGTCATATTTTGCTACCATTTTTCTTGTGAGCTCCCTTTGAGTTCCATTTTTTGTCTGGGTTGTATACACCATCAAGAGAGAGAGATCTTAGATCTGCAGTGTTGAAGACATACAAGAACCCATCCCATTGAGGGGGACTTGTAACATCTTTCTATATTCCCTTCCCAGGTGTCAAAAATACAAAAATTCTTTAAAAATATTTTTATCTTGTCTATTGGATGCATGGAGAAACTCTTGTTTTTATTTACTGCTTAATGTCTTTTACTGTCGATTTGGATTTTTTAGCATTTATCTTGGTCAACTAACTGCGGATCTAAAGAAATTGGCAGCCATCTATGATGTTAGGGTTGCTTGTTATGCATAGCTAAAGTGATATTTTTTCGTACACTTGTGATGTGGATAATAGGGGATTTCCTCTAGTTCACTGCATTGAAGGGGATTTCCTAATAATAGGAATCCAAGGAAGGGACTTTCCTGAGGATAGGAAGTGAACAAAGGGGAAACCCTAACCAAGAAAAGTAGGCTTACCTAGTGTTCTTACCATCGACCTAACTGAGGCATGTCACTTATGCTACATAACTTACCTAGCACAAACATATCACAATCAATCATAGGTAGTGTTTCTAGTATACCACAACTTCAGACTTGGGTGATCAGTAAAAGGGATTTTGGATGCCAAGGGATGTTGGGTCGGGGTCCTCTGGTTCACTGTATTGAAGGGGATTTCCTGATAATAGGAAGCCAAGGAAGGGGATCACCTGAGAATAGGAAGTGAAGGAACGGGTAGACGCCAACCAAGTAGAGCAGGCTTACCTAGTGGGGTTACCACCGACCTAACTTAGTCATGGCATACCAAATTTAGCTACTATTCTTTGTTTTCTCACTTCCTCATTTTATATCTGCTTTTTTTGTTCTAATAAGGAATAATAACATACATGAAGGTTTCTATTTATTTCAACAAGAAATTTCACATGTGTAGAGCTTAGAGAAAGGTCCAAACCAAATTTGGTTTCTAGGGTGACCTTCTTTGTAAACCCTTTTAGGAAATATTTCTTTGGGTGGATAAATTTCGCTACAACACTTCCCTTCATCACAACAAATGTGTGAAAGTGAAGAGGTGGGTTAAAAATGGAAAAGGCTCTTCTCAAGTGTGTTTGTCTGAAACTTTATTTCAAGGTGGTGTTAGGGTTTCGTTACTGCATAGGCACCCTGCCCAGTTATCCCAACCCTTCTAACTACATAACCTACACCAATTATGAACCTAAACCTTCACTCCTCCTACATACATGAGAATTTCATATCCTTATTATATGATGAACCAATTC
This sequence comes from Pinus albicaulis, assembly GCA_034641835.2. Lineage (NCBI taxonomy): Eukaryota > Viridiplantae > Streptophyta > Pinopsida > Pinales > Pinaceae > Pinus > Pinus albicaulis. The sequence goes on from CM076578.1 coordinate 692,057,384, forward strand.
GTGTAAATGAGTGAGTTTCCTTGTAGGACCTAAGCCCATTCATGCTTTGGCTTTTCATTATCATGAATATGAAAACTTACATGCAACGTATATAAGAGAGATGGTCTTACCCAAACCCACATGTCTCAATATTATTCGAATAAGTATCCTGGCACCTTGATGCATGTTCAAAGACCTGTATGTCATATGAAGCCATGACATTTGTTGACACCATTTATCACAAAGAAATACATAAATGAAGATTAAATCATAAATTAATATTTGATAATATATATTAAATAGAGTGCACATATGAAATTTGTTTGAGGAAATTTGTGAGAGATAAACCCATAAACACACATCACATCAAACATTAATATTAAATAGTATATATTAAATATGTGTTGTTTCATATTAGCTAAATTTCCTACGTGTAATTTGTCATTATTATATGGTACAATGTTGGATCCTTAATTGCATGTAAATGAATTTTTTTCCCTTCGTTCGTGAACAACGACTCATTTTACTTGTATGTCTCACTTGAGGTGTATTTTTGCTTGGTTTTCTTATTTTTCGTTGTTAATTAGCTTTTGTTTTACTCGCATGTCTAGCTTTAGGTCTTTTGTTGTTTTTTTTCCTGATTTTCCATTGTTAATTATCTTTCCAAATGTAAATCCAACTCACCAAATAAAATTAAAATTATTTTATTTATTACAAAGAATTACCTCTAGATAATTTATTACATGCTAGAGGTATAGCTTCTTGTCCTTGCAGGTGTAAAAGAAAAATTTAGAAAAATCCAATGTCTTCTTAACTGATGTTGTTATCTTTGATTGATGTTGTTATCTTTATCTTTGATTGAACACATTTTCTCATTTTTTTTTAAAGCAAATTCTAATGTTTTTTCTTGAAGTATTTTTTATTGGTGAGTTTTTTCTGGTATTTTCCATTGGCACTCTTTTTCCAGTTTTTTCACTAAAGAGTAAATTAACTTGTCTACATTTTAAGAGATTTTAGGGATAAAACATGTGACTTCATTTGGAGAAATTATATTTTTTTCTTTTTGTTGTTATTTATAGATGTTTATTCATAAATTAACTATTTTGGTTGTCTTGTCAATTTATGCTTGTGATTGACCCGTAGAGGTCTATAGAATTATTTATTGAGTAGAGAAGCTTATTTTACAGTGCCCCTATAAAATTAAAAGAAAAATTATGAATAAAAAATATGAATATGCTATAAAGTAATTAGAAGTAAAAAAATGTGAGTTAAATGTTTAAGTTTTATGCTTCTCAAAACCATTTCAAAAGGAGATTTAAATATCTAAAAAATAATTATTAAAATAAATATTTTAATTTGGTGTATAAAAAAATATGGTTTATCAATAAAAAAAATTAATACAAATTCATATAAACATATACTTAAAATTATATTAATAATAAAAAAATCATTTTAATTTTCACTGATAAAATAAAATGTATCGATATAAATGTTATGTAAAATATTTTAATGTCAATTATGTATATATTATATACCATTTAAAGAAAAAAATTATTTATATACCATGAAAATTTTAAGTTTCCATGATTAAAAAATATATTTGTTCTTATATATACTTTATATAGTATTTAAAATTACAATTTAAACAATGAAAAATAATACATTGTATTTTACACTTTAAAGATATTTATATATGAAGAAATTTGATCCCTCTAGACTTATATTAGATCTGTAGTTGAAATAATTATTATAATGTATCTACTATTTTATGATTTATACTAAATTTGAGATGTATTGGTGTGAGCTTGATATTTCCATTTCCTTAAAGCTTTTAACCTTGAAATTTTTTGTTTTGAAAAATATTCTATCGTTTCTCTCTCGGATCTTTTGTTGTTCACAACTGTAAAACCAAGGGAGTGCATGTTGTGTTTGATTTAATTTCGACTAGTTCAGAGACTTTAAAGTTTAAAGTGATGAGTTTAAAGTCATTATCACAAGTTACATTGTTTAAAACACTGATCATTTTAGAGCATTATGTTATTGTATAAGGAAATTTAAAGACAACAAACGTAAAACCTTTGAAAAGTTTGATCAATCTATTAATATTAGGTTACTTCTTATTTGTGAAGTATATTCCAAAAACGCTACCTTCACGCCTCCTCAGTTATTTGAAGGACTACAACAACTTGAGTAGCTTTCCTGGAGTTGCAGAGGTATAATATCATGCTTTCCGGAATGTTCAAGACTCCCATCCTAGATAAAATCAGTTTATTGTGGAATATGTGAGAAAGCATTGAGCCCATTCACATCCAAGAGCAGATCATTGATCATTTTAAAGCATTATGTTGTCGTATAAGGCAATTGCAAACAATAAGACTGGAAATTGCGAAGACAACAAACATAAACCTTAAGTTTGATCAATTTATTAATATTTAGGTTAGCATGTTATTAATAAACCTTAAGTTTGATCAATTTATTAATATTTAGCTTTATAGAAAGTCATTGAAGAATAAAACGAACAACTTCTTTGGACAAAACTTGTCGATGGATGGGGCGTCTTTTTTGTTACATATGTACTAAAAGTAAAAACCTACAACTTTCCAAAAAAGGTATTTTTTTTTTTAAGAAAAACCAGATTCCTGTTGATATAAGAAAAAGGATATATATATATATATATATATATATATATATATATATATATATATATATGAAAAACCAGATTCCTGTGGATATAGACGGTTCAATGGCCTAGTTCGTTGAGTTGGATTTAGTTAGACACCACTGATTTTCTTAAAATATTTGAATCGACGGCGATTCAACTCTTAGTCTTAATGTACGCTAACTTGAACTGAATTTAATAGAAAAAAATTATATCAATGAGCTTTTACTTAAAACAATCCATTAAAGCCAAAGTTTAGTAAACCACTGGATTATTTCAATAATAACTTGATTATATGTATTTTATGAGGGAAACATGCGTTTGGCCTGCAAAATTTAACATGGAACTTTTATCACTCATATCATGGAGTTGCCAAATGAATCACCTCAAAGATTGTAACCAACTATACTATGTGATAATTGAATGCAAGGCAACACATACAAATTAATCACGTGTTAATCAATTACAGTATGCCGCCACTTGGTTGCAAACATTCTCTGTCTGGTGCTCGTCGACTTCTTCAACGTGGCTACTACTTGCAGACATGATGCGGCCACTTTGAGCTCATCGACGCCCGCTGCTCTGTACCTCATAGCCATAGTTGCATGCCATGGGGAGGTTGTGTAGACAGGGTACCAATAGCCAGAGAGTACGAGAGCGGCGATATAAAGTCAGTCGGGCTATAAGTGTTTCAATCATAAATGGATGATCCGGTCATCGGTTATTCTAGTGTGACTAAGGGCTAAAGGAAGAACCAACCGAGTACCACTAGATTTACCATATAGTGAGACAACATGGGTGGAAGAGTGTTGAGTGTGTTCTAAATTTGAATTGAATAACATCACAGTTGGTTACGTTGGAATGTTGTATTGGATAGACTTAGCCCAGAAATAATGTAATTCTGTAGAATACTTTTCTAGTTTATGCTTTATTAGTTTGGCTGTTTTTGTTTGAGAAGATCTCGACTATGTACTGCTTATATTATAATATAACAGCGTTTTTTTCTTCTGAAGAAAAAAGTTTGGCTGTTTTTGTATTGTCAATGAGAATAAATAGTTTATGCATTATTAGTTTGGTTGTTTTTGTATTGTCAATGAGAATAAATAGTTTATGCATTACTAGTTTGGTTGTTATTGTAGTGTTAATTAGAATAAATAAGAATAGATTTATTTTAAGGATATAATATGATTTCAGAAAGAGATCTGATCTGATTTATTTATGTGTACATTTTTTTAGAGTGCAAAATACAATGTGTTATTTTTTATTGTTTTTTCTATATATAAATTTATATGAAGTTGATATCGACCTAAATTAGCTAATATAGAATATCAAATAGTTTATTTAAATCTGCACTTGAAATATTTTTGAAAAGTATAACATTTAAACATCTTTCACACATTTTTTTACTTCTAATTACATTACAACATATTCATTTTTTTAAATTATAGTGTACATTTTTTTTACTTTTAATTACTTTACAACATATTCATTTTTTTTATTATAGTGTACATTATTTTTCTATTTAGAATGTAATTTTATTTTCTATTTTTATTTTAAAGAGGCACAAACACCTGATCCACACAAATAGTTTATTTAAATATCTTGTTGAAATAATTTTGAAAAGTATAAGATTTAAACACTTAATCCACACATTTTTTTACTTCTAATTACTTTACAACATATTAATTTTTTTTATTATAGTCGATTTTATTTTTCTATTTAGAAAATAATTTTTAATTTTTAATTTTATTTTAAAAGGGAATGACAAATGAACAAACTTACACATCGCCTCATACTCGTTGCAGAATAGGCCTCTCAACTCAATATGACAGATGGACAAACTTATACATCTCCTCATACTAGTTGTAGAATAAGCCTCTTAACTCAATTACTAAACGAATATAATCATTTATAAACGAACAACTTTGTTATCCTAAAATATCACTTCTCATTCTATTAAAGTTGGAAAAATAAAGTAATCCAACTTAACTTTCCTTTAACAACACCATTAACAAATTCTCAAACAATACGAAGAGAAAGAACTATGATAATTAACCAATACCAAATAAAGTATTGCATGACATACTTCCTATTACATGCTATACTTACTAAATTAAAAGTATAACTTCTAAATTCCTAATGGGTAAGTTCTCAAACAATACGAAGATGAGGAGCTATGATAATTAACCAATACCAAATAAAGTGTTGCATGACATACTTCTTATTACATGCTATACTTACTAATTTAAAGGTATAACTTTTAAATTCCTAGTTGGTACATATATGGGTTATCAGGAAGAGCTATACAAAGTAAGGTTTCTTAGTTGTAAGCATTAAACTCTAGGCCTTACATGTAGGACCCATAATTTAAGGGTAGGGTAGGGTATGGTGAGGAGAATTTGAGGGAAATGAGTAACATATAGATCCACCGATATGAACTCCAACATCCAGTCCAATGAAAAACAGTGTGTTTGTGAACAACGCTCATAAGAGAATATGCAAGCCTCATTAGTGAAGAACCTCACATTCGAGCTCACACTCAAGCAAAGAGAAATATAACTACGTAACCTACATAAGGAAGTAGCACATCAGAGAAAACATACCATCCATTGCGTAGTGAAAACATAAGAATGGTAGCATTATCACATATATATAATGATGCAACCTTATTCCCAATAGAAGCTTGAATACAGGGATGTTACTTCTCCTTAAATTACCCTCATTAAGCTTAAGCTTACATGATATACAGTAAGCAGGTAAGAGAGATACGTATTAGTATATAATGGGTTTAAAATATGATTCATATCAAGCTAGTGTTAACGAGTATGATAGTTAGATAAGTGCGATTGAATATACATAAAGAGCTCATAAGCATTGATATACGTAATTACAAGGGTCATAGCTATCACACCTTAAGTATCAGCCAATTCATGTAATCTCTAAGCCTCATGTTTACCTTAGAGTGTCTCTTTATGGAGCTTTATCAGTCATGCTATCTTACCTACATCATAAGCCTTTATTGCTTTCCTTTCTTGTAACGGTAGGTTTACTTGTGTGGTTTGTTGCTTAGCATATCCAACAATGCACACACCAGCCATCCTGCTCCAACAACAACTACCTTGGTCGATGCTCCAACAAATATAACTGTTGAATTTTGTTGGTGGATAACTATGTCTTTACAATCCGTGCTAAAACAGGTTCTTCTTTATCAACTTCCCCATTCAAGGCAGGGACATGCCCCCGCAACTCCCCTTCTTTGATTAGAGGAGCATAAATATGTTATGTATTTTATGATTGGTTTTAGAGGCATTGAAGATTCACCTTCACATTAATATAATTTGGTTTATTTTTTCTATCATACAATTTTGTTTAGACAATATGAAACCAAAAAAATAGCTTCTATAAATAAATTATAATAAAATAACGATGAGAAATAAAAATAGTAGACAATACAAAATTTAATAATATCACAGACCTGGTTTAGTGGTTCTTAGGTTCTGATTATAAAACATTAGTTGAGTGCTTTAGGTTATGATTATAAAACATTAGTTGAGTGCTCTAGGTTGGTGGACTTCTTAGAAGTGATTGACACATTAAAAAAAAATATTACTCTTGTTATGGAAATTTATAACATGAATGCATTTGTAGAAATTGGTTTCATGGAGAGACAAGGCTAAAGGAACACTAGTCACATAGGCTAGGTAGGTCCAAAAAAAAAACTTATGTGCACTTTACTTCACAAAAGAAAAAATGTTTTACTTAAATAAATTATTAGCATTTCCCCAAAAATTTGTGTACGCATTTTTCATGTGCATTTTTTTGACAAATATAAATGTGTGCACATACTTAACAATTCAAAATGGCATATTGGAATTATTTCTACATGTTTTCAAAGTGGTGATGAAATGATATTCATGTGTGATGTAAATCCATCGTGGGTTAAAAATCTTAGGTATCCAAATGTGTACCAAACTTAATATGAAAATGAGTGAATCAAATATAATGGACAAGAAGTGGTCGATGATGATAAATATAGTGGTGTTGTGGGTATTTTAGGTGTTCTTTACTAAGAGAGAAAACTATTGCTTATTTATAATTAGAAAACAACTATATATGGAGTGCATTGCTAAAATACTGCCTTCACTTCCTTTCGTTGAGTCTATCGTGAATGAGATAGAAACATTGCACAATGTGAATAACATTTATTTTGTTAGAGGTTATTTGAAGGTTTTCCTTTAGTAATTAGGACATATCAAACCATATTTCTTTATCTTTTGCATTGAATGGTGCGAGCGAGAATATTTATATATTTCGAGAATATGCTCTCTCCATTTTGACTTTTTATATATGGGTCTCATCTCCTAGAGTACAATTCATGGATAAAGGTCAATAAACTAGTCTGGATCATTTACAATTATGGTTGATGGGCCAAGAAGGTATCCCTGACAATCAAAATGGACCTGTAAATAGAATATTTGGCTAGGCAAGTGAGAAATGTGAATTATTCTACTACTCAATGGGCCACATAAGCCTATTAGTTCAAGGTTTACGATTTGGTGATCCAAAACTATGGACCCTCATTCAAATAATTGCATCTAGTGCTCACAGGACATGCATAAGTTTCAATACTATAACAAAGGCTCTTAAAAGGGAATTGTGGGTGTATATGTTTAAGCCTAAGAATAATTTGATGTTTGTAATATCACTAATTGTTCATGTGGTTAAGTTATTTTTTAAGTATGGAAATCAGGGACTTGCCTCATAAGAAGTAATGGGTCTTGTGCTCCAAGGCATTATTTATGTAATTCATTGAAATTATCCCTAGAATTTTCCTCAAAGAGGGACCCCAAACTTTCATAGAGTTAATGTGAAGATCTAATATTTCACTTGGAATTAAGATATGGCTATATATTTGATATTTTCTATAACAAGGATGGGTATTATGGTTTCAGTTATGGCTAGGACCAAACCTTAGAGACATAAGCCTAAGGATATTTTTAGAAGACCGATGGGCCATAAACACAACCTTTGACTCTCATAAAATAATTATAGAGGGAGTTATTTTCAAATAAGTGGTACACACACATTTGAAATTTACTATATAATTAACGGTTCCTTTGGCATCATGGCATTTTTCAATGCCAAAAAATACATGGACTTAGGCTCCAAAATTTTTTATAAATATCATGGGGCATGGACAAGATCCTATAAAACCACAGAGGACAATAGTGGTAAATTATTTCTAATGAGTCACATATGAGGATAACATTGGTGATTGGTTTAATAGTTGAGTTTTTTTAGAAGAGGGGAAAGGAGAAATTCCTTAATTTTTCCTAGTAAGGATCATAAACCATTTACAATCCCCAAATGAACCATTATCATGGTTTATTATATAACCATTAAGATGTCATGTGTCGTGGTTTGATGTGTTATTACTATTCTTGGATTCCTTCAAGCCTTGTTTAGCAACAAAATCGTATTTTTCCTCCCATAATTGCATTAAGAGCCATGAGAACCATACCTCGTGCTCAAAACAACAAAATTATGCCAAAAATTATGCTAAGGTTGAATGATGTACTAGGGATTTCTTGTATGTTGGTTCAATATTATACTCTCCTATGTTATGTTCACATGTTGTTGCACCTAATGCCCCCCTATAGATACTATATAAATGCACAAAATACAATTAAATTTAGTTTTTTAATTTTTGGGAAACTTCTCAAGAGACACTACATTATGCATAATAATGTATTCTATCAATTCACTAGAAAACATGAGAAACAATTATGGTTCAGTTGAACACTACATTTCCACACTTTGTGCATTTGATGCAAGATAACCATTAATGATTTTTTAATTATGCATTTAATGAACATAATTCGTATTAATTCACACATGAATAACTACTAGATTTACCTTCAATTGATCTTCGGATTGTTCCTAGCATTCCACTCTGACTACCAAACAAGTTGACTTTGATTTCTAATTAATAATATATCATTGGGTGGTGATGACATTGTTTTTGGTAAAGATAACTACTATGTCATTCACTTTTGTTAACAACACCTCCTTGCTCAATTTTTTAGTTAGTTAATATATAGGTTGGTTTGGCATGGAAGGGGTTTTCCATTCTTTGAAAAGATTATTAAGGTATCATTTCTAATTTTAAGGAGCATCACATATGCACCCTAGTTTTGTTAAACTCTAGAAGGATAATTTCATATCCTCCCTAATAGACACTATAAAATCCACAAATTAAATAATCTAATGTTTCAATTTTTACTATTTCCATTAATTAGATCCTTCGTTGGTCTATCACTTTAACTTTTAGATCTCCAACTTTTGGATACTCTAGGACACTATTATGTTAACTTTGAACCTTCCATTCATAATGTCCTTTTACTATAGCCCAACAAACAATAGTTTATATAAGTGTGCATGATTGGCATAATGTGTCAAATATCAAAATATCACCAACTGTAGATAAGGCTTGCTCTTTTGGGACTCATGCCATATGTGGGATTTAATTTGAATAATAAGTAGATAAGGCCCACTCTTTTGGTACCCATACCATATGTGGGATTTAATTTGAATAATAATCTGCATGTGTTTCTTATAACTAGGAAATACATGTTAATTATCGCTACAATGCTCATGTGTTATGGATCACTAAAACATTTACTAAAACTTTACTATCCAAGAGTAAGGTGTTATTTGTTATCTATATTCTTGTGTTGTTTTCTTGGAAGTAGATCTCGAACAACCAAGACAATGGTATTGAATACATAAACCATATAAATCTGCAATTAAGTTACAAATATATTATTTCATAAAATAATATTTGAATGTTTTCCTTTGTGATATAACACACACACACACACACACACATATATATTTCAACTCTTAAAAGGGTTTTTAGAATGCCAAATATATCACTTTCTTTTATATGCTAAATTGAATATGATAAATCAACATCTCTTTTGTACATAAATTCACTAAAGAATGTGTCAAACCTCGTGATTGGATTTCATGAGTTATGAACATACTAGAAAGAAATAAACCGTTAATGAATACTTAGATCCATTATAATATCAATATATATATTTATATTATACACTTCAATATTTATTATAAAAATTTGAGTGATTTTCACAACTTAGATGCCCTTAGACTAGTTTCCTAGTCCAAAACCCAAGACATGATGGTTAAAAAAAACACTAAAAAAACCTAGATCCATTGCAACCATCAATCTATAGTTGCATATTTTTCACTTCAAAATTAATTATTAAGATATTGATTAATAATGTAAATGAATATTGTCCTATTATAATGATTTAATTTCAACAATTTTTTTAATGTAAAGTGACCAAGGTTCAAAAATATCATAATTAAAAAAAAACACCAAATAAATCAAACCATATAAATTGAAAATTATTGATATAACTCAAAATACACTCCTTAAATAATTTAGAGAAATTAAATTCCTATAAATTATAGTTTCTTAAACTAACTATATAACTCACAAATATATTAACAACCATAAAAATCAAATAAAAATCAAAAAATCAAAACCTTCCTCACGAACCTTACCTTATTGCCTATAAGTGAAAGAATCTCTCTAAATCTCACCAACCTTACCTTATTGTCTATAAGTGAAAGAATCTCTCCAAATCTAACCCTAGTAAGTGACTACCCTAGCTCATTCTATAAGTGAAAGAATCTCTCGAAATCTAACACTAGTAAATGACTATTTTCTCTATTCAAAATCTATATCTAAATTAGAATAACCTAACTCAAATATGGTGTAGTACTTTTCACTAAATAATTAGTGTATTTAAATATATTATTCATTATTATATATTATTATTAAGAAATAATGATATTAGATTCTTTTATATATATAAAATTGTGTAAAAACAATATTTTTTTGAAAATGTATTATTTTATTTTATTATAATTTAATATGGTCATGATGAAGTGTTTTAGTCATATGTGTAGGCAAAAATTTATACTAGAAATTGTACTATATGTTGCAAAAGAAACGTCGTAAGGAAATAGCATAGAAAAGAGTAACCTATAAGAAATAAGAAGGAAATAGCATAGGAAAGAGTAGCCTAGAAGAAACAAGATGTTGTAGAGAACAAGTCATCGTGAAGGAATGAAAGGAAAATTTTGCTTCCATGGAAGCAAGTCGTGGAGGTTTCAAAGATATTGATGATAAGAGTTATCAACCAAAAAATTTTGTTATAGATTTTGAAATAGGCAATTGGGGGTGAAAACATATATGTAAACCAACATAATATGTTCACATATATACAAATTTTGTTATAGATATTGAAATAGGAAATTGGGGGTGAAAATCCTTTGGTGATTAATAACCCAACACTTAACTCAAATAAGATATTTTAAATACATTCAAGTACAATCTATCTATCACAATGTCAATAAAGAGAATTTTTATTAACAAAAATAGAGTTTACTTCAAGTTCATCTACATATCTCACGAGAAATTGCATGCGTATCAAAAATTGTATATGAAGAACAATAGCCTTGATATACAAGAAAGTGAATATCATTTTAATATGGAGACATTTTTGGAAGGAGATATTTTTCTTTAGGTTATGGTTTATTTTCTTAACTCCAAACTTGGTTTATTCTTTCTCTATATATATAAGAAAAAAAATACAAAGTAAATTCACAAATTTAAGTTATAGTTTTATATTTCATAATTACAAATCTAGTTTTATCATCATGATGATGTGTTTTAGTCATATGTGTAGGCGAAAATTTATATTAAGATTTTAATATTAAATATGTTTTTAGAACTAAATGTATAATTTATTATTTTCATTTATGATTGAAAATGTATTATTTTTATTTTATTATAATTTAATATAGTCATGATGATGTGTTTTAGTCATTTGTGTAGGTGAAATTTTATATTAAGATATTAAAATTGATGTTTTTAAAACTAAATGTATATTTTAGTATTTTCGGTGAAAATCTATATTAAGTTTTTAGTATTAAAAATGTTTTTAGAATTAAATATATATTTTATTATCTATGTTTAAATTTATAAAAAAATTGAAATTAAATTTATAATTTATACATTTATATAAATTGATATTTTACAACTTTTTCTAAATATAAAATTGAAAATAATATTTTACGAGGAGAATATGACCAGACTCTAAAGAATAGCAATTTAAAAACATGAGAAGTCAGAAGAATCTCACTTCGCCTTTTGTCTTTACATTATGTCTCGCTTGAGTGGGAGATCAGCTGAGTAACCATGACAGTTTGCTGTGTATTTCAACTTCACAAAAGAAGATTCTTCACCCGCTTATGAACGATATTCACTATCACATTGATACGTGGAACTAGATATTAGGTTTCTATTACCGTGAGATGAGCTACTTATTACGGTCGGCATTTAAATTATTACTAGCCTAGATTCATGTAATTCCGGATCTATCATTCGTCGAGAGGGATCAAATCTCTCGAGGTGCAAACCTATTTTTTGAGTGCAAAACTTGAGGAAAGGTTTGCACCTCCAAATATTTGATCCCTCTCGGTGTATGGTAGATCCAGAGTTAGATGGATCTAGGCTGGTTCCAGTAGTGTGAAGCCAAAGAAAATATATAGAACATACGATTAATTTTATGAATAATATGTAAATACATCTAATATAAATATAATAATTTTATATATGCTAAATATGTCTAATAACTGGTCATTTTAATTTTAAAATTTGCTTAATTACCTAAGTTTGTTGAGATAAATATTGTTAATAAATTTAATGATGAAAAATGATAAAATAAAAATTTTGAATGCAAAGTGACAATGTAATACTGTTGAATGATTGAAAATGAGAATAATAAGAATGCACTCAATTACAAATAGTCTTCATTGTAATCAATCTCAAATTATTTTCTTCTATTATTCTTATTGTCATTTTTGTTAGTTTTGTCATCTTTTCATATCAATTATATGAAAAGCACAATTGAAATCATAAATCATTTAAATATTTTTCTCCAACTATTGTACTAAAAATCATACATTTTCTCTCTTGCTCTTCGATATTAATAGGTTGAATTACTAAAACATAAAAATAAATGTACATTGTCAATAATTTTTCCTGCTTACAGTGAAATTAATGCACAATGTTAATCCAATCACTTTAAAATTAATGTACCATCAATGTACACCCAATTACATCAAATCAAAAATCAACGTTTACACTAAAATAAATGCATATAATGCAAACAATGAAATAGGATTAGAAAAAAACATCTACAGTGAAATGGATGCATCTAATGCAGGTAATCAAATAGGATTAGAAATCAACATCTACACTAAAATTAATGTATCTAGTGCAAGTAAGCAAATAATATTAGAAACCAACATCACTGAAACCAATGCATCTAGTGCAAGCAATCAAATAGGATTAGAAATCACCATTTATACTGAAATCGTTGCATTTAGTGCAAGCAATCAAATATGATTAGAAATCATGTACATTGAATTCAATGCATCTAGTGGAAGTAGTCAAATATAATTAGAAATCAACATATACACTGAAATTAATGCATATAGTGCAAGGAATCAAATAGGATAAAAAATCGTCGTCTACACTGAAATCAATGCATTTATTGCAAGAAAACATATAGGATTAGCAATCATCTACATTGAAATCAATGCATATAGTGCAAGAAATTAAATATAATTATAAATAAACATATACACTAAAATCGATGCATCTAGTGCAAGCAATCAAAATGGATTAGAAATCTCCATCTACACTGAAATCAATTCAAATGGATTAGAAATCTCCATCTACACTGAATATTCTTCCCTCTCTCCCCCCTCGAAGTAAATATTTGTTTCCTTCTCTCTATCCACTCTCTCACATCCTCCCGTTCCTTCCTATCTCTCCATTTCTCTCCTACATCTCTATCGCTCTCTCTCTTCACCCTCCAACTTTGTTACTATATCCCTACCTCTCTCCTTCTCTCATCCCTTCTCTTCATATCTCATTCTTTGTCTCTTTATCTCATCCGAAAACATACACACTCTCTCTCCATCTCTCCCTTGTCACTTAATCTCTCTCTCCACTTATCAATCTCTCTGTATTTCTTCTTCCCTCCCTCTCTCCCCCTCTAAATCCATCTCTCTCTCTCTCTCTCTCTATATATATATATTCCCTCCAATTTTATCTCTTCCCCCATCACTCTCTTCCTCTCTCTCAAGTCCTCTCTCTCCAATACTCTTTCTTGCTCTCTCTCTCTCTCTCTCTCTCTCTCTCTCTCTCAACATCTACACTAAAATCAATGCATATAGTGCAAGAAATCAAATAGGATTAGAAATCACCATCCACAATGAAATCAATGCATCTAGTGAAATAAATCGTCTTCCCTCTCTCTCCCTCTCTTCACCCTCCAACTCTTTCAATATATCCCTCCCTCTCTCCTTTTCCCCCCATTCCCTCCATTTCTCCTTTTTCTCTTTATCTCACCCCAAAACATACACACGCTCTCTCTATTTCTCCCTTTTCACTCCCTCTCTCTCTCCACTTCTCACTCTCTATGTATTTATTCTTCCCTCCCTCTCTCCTCCTATCTCCCTCCCTCTCTTCCTTCCTCTCTCTCCCTTCCTCTCCTACCTCCCTCTCTCTTCCCCCATCTCTCTCTTTTCCCTATAATCCTCTCTCTTCCCCCATAACTCTCTCTCTCTTTGCCCTCCAATCCTTTCACTATCTCCATCCCTCTTTCCTCCTCCCCCCCCCCCCCTCCATATTTATGTCTCCCTCTTCCTCTCGTACCCTTTTCTACCTCTCTCACTCCTCTCCCTCTCTCTCTTCATTCCTCCTCTCCCCTCTCCTTGATTTTATCCCCATCTCTCCCTTCTCATTCTCTCTATCTCTCCACCTCTATCACTCTATGTCTTTGTTCTTCCCTTCCATATATATCTAGAGTTAATATATATCATGATACATTAATGTATATAATAATATAGAAAATATAATATTGTATCAATCCAAAGTTATTAAATATAATAATATTAATATGAATATTAGATTTAATAATATTATTATTATTAATATTTTGATATTAATATTAGGGATAATAATGGTTTTTTTGGCATGATATGAATAATAATTTGGCCCTTAGTATTTGACCTATAGGATTCACCTAAATAAAACCTATTTTTTGAGTGTTGGTAAATATAAAGAGATTTATAGAGTAAATATAAAAAAATAGGTTTTATTTATTTACCATACCTCTTTTATTTACAATGGTATTTGGCCCATAGACTTGGTATATAATTAGATTTTGATTTATAATGGTATTTGATATGTTTTTATATATTTACCATGCCTCTTTATACCTCTTTTATATTGATTTATTTATTTACCATAACTCTTTTATAAATATGGTATTTAGCCCATGGTATTAATAATAATTTGGCCCATGGTATTTGGCATATAGGCTTCACCTAAATAAAACTTCTTTTTTGACTTATTTTAAATATAAAGAGGTTTATGGAGTAAATATAAAAAGAGGCTTTATTTATTTAATGGAAGTAGTCAAATATAATTAGAAATCAACATCTACACTGAAATTAATTTTCATCTTTTTTTCAGTGGAAATAGTAAATATCCATATTTATTTTCATCTTTTTTTCTATTGTTTTCTAATGCATAATGTTTTCTCACCCTTTCCAGATGGTAGATAATGGTTTCTATAGTGAGTGCTTTCATACAAAATTAAATTTGACAAATGATTAAAATCTACAATGATAACCTATATGGATTTTTTATTCCATTAACTTAACTCTTTCTATGTCTATAAGGAAATTCATAAGTAAAAGGCATTATTGAGTAATTTTATGAAGAATCAATTACGAAACACATTTTACAATTTTTCCTTGCTATCTTTCAAAATGAGTATTGTTTGCATTGCCTATAAGCATGCTTTTAAATTATAGTTTCTTCAATCTCTGCTTCACCATATAGGTGTCAATCACATAAAGAGTGAAAAACTACCATGTAATGAAAATTTTCATACTCCCACCAAAAAATAAAAATGTTTAGTTTCCATAACGACTCACTCTTGCTCTCCTCCGTTGATAAGAAACCCTAATATTGACAACACTGAGATGGTTGACACCTCATCAATAGATGAGTCTCCTTCAATAGTTGTGATAGCCAAAGTAAGTGGAAAATATTTCTGGAGGTTTCGGTGAACCCAAGTGAGAACTTACCATTATGTAATTGCATAATTCGCATTCGACCCAATAAATATAATATATTAAAACCCTGGTGATTTCAAAGATTATGTGAACCATGGAGATTCAGGTAATCTCATGCAAATTCTCTTGATCTTTGTGATATTATTCGTTGTGAGCATTTGGTATCTACGATGAATGATTTAGGTATTAGAGAGTGGCAAATGTTTTTTTCTTGCTGGTAATGGTTTTGTTCTCTGTGTTTTTTTTCATGGCGGAGACCCATAGCAGAAGAGAGATATCACAACCATTGTCTCTCTTGTAGAAATGGTTTATGACGGATACTGGGTTGTAGATGTGTCGGATCTATCAAGCTGCGTTGTTTTAAATTTTTTGTGGTTTATTTAGATGATTGTTAAAATTTATTTGTTAAGCCGACACTTAATTTTTATTTTTTATTATTTATTTTAATTTAAAACTTAAGCCGACATTTTGTATGAGGACGTGACATACCTGACATCAGGGTCAAACTGGGCTATATATGTGCCTCTTGGCGCAATAATTGAACCTGCTCGGGCCAACCTGGATAAGCGAATACATGATATTTTAAAGTTGAGAGCATGAAACCTTTTTTGTTTCTCTGCATACAGCAAAATTTCTCTATAAATATAACCCATCACTTGACTATATTCCTTGTGACTCTAAGCCATTTGCACAAAGCATGAAACCTTTTATGTTTTTATGCATACAACAAAATTCCTCCATAAACCTAACCTATCACTTGACTATATTCCCTGTTCCTCTAAGCCATTTGCACGTTTGTCTAGATTTTCAGTAAGTGCCTATACAAAATATCAAAACAGTACTTTACAAAATATAAAAATAGTCCTTTACCCACAGCCTTCACGAGAACATTAAGGATCCATATGGCACATGTATCTTCTTTCTTATGAGTAATTTATGCTGCCATTGAATGTCATGCAGCTCCATTCAAAGATTGAGTAAAAGAAATTACCAATTTATTTTAGGATTCCCCTTTTAGATAAGATATCAGGAGTCCCATTTTTCTCCCTATATATGATAGGGGTGATCCTTTGAAAATATTTGATCACATTATGAATATGTTGCATTCAATTAATAAAAATAGGCGGCCTGAAGTTGTTTTTTCTTTTAATCCATTCAATGATCTCTTTTACATCTCCAAAGATCTGAATGTAGTCAACACCAAGCCATTTAGCTGTTGTCAAGACTCCCCATAAGGAAATTAATTATGCTCTATTGTTCGTTCCCTCCGCTCCCACCCACCAGAAGTGATACCATTTTTCTTTGAAAATGTAAACAACTGCACCACAATCACATTTCCTCCTTGCACTAGCTTATTAAAAAAATACCGACGAGAAAGGAATTCCACAAATCCCTTACCTTGGGAGCCCTATATATTTTATTATTCTTCAAAGGTCCAACTTCATTAAAGTATTCCATAGTGTTAATAATGTCACAAGTAAATATAGCCATTTAGCATCAAAGAGGATAGCATTCCTCCTTGGCCATATAGACTAACCGATGTGATAAGGCAGTGTATAATATTCCAGCATTTTGCTCCATACTTTAAAAACACTTTACATCGAGTGTAGAGGAATCTAGACATCAAGCTTAAAAGTATCCAACACCCCAGACCAGAGAGCTATGGATAAAAATTTATAAATAAATGTGTGGTATCCTTAGCACCTTTCTAGTATAAAACACATATACCTAGGCCCATGAAGCCAAGTTTCCGGGGGTTCTGCCAGGTCAGTAGCCTATCATGGATGGCCAACCAACCGAATGCCTTAATTTTATTACGGATGGGCCATTTCCAAATGGCCTGTGTAAATTATGGAGGAGGCACAGTCCCTTCTAGCTTTGATGGATTTCTATGTATCTCCTATACACTCAAATTTCCTTTTTTAAGTAAATCGACCCATGCCATTTAATCTGCCCCTTCCTTGATCGAGATCCCAAATTCTCAAATTTCTGCAATGTATGTTTCCCATTCTCTAGCGAGTTCCAACAGGATATTCAAATCTTCAGCCTTAGCCCAAGCCATAGAGTCTAAATGTAGAGGATTATGCACTACAATATGTTTCAGATACATAATATCCATACCATGAATATGGTTAAGTAACTGAAACGACAATGAGTGCTTACCTTTGATGCCATGAATAACATCGAGGATTATTTTGATGGTATTTCCATCTCCCACATCCCAATGAACATGCCTCATGTGTAAGTCCAAGACCCTGTACATGCACTTCCAAATGCACAAGATTTGTGATTTATTATTTGCCCCAAATGAAATCCAAGTCGAGAAACTTTAGCCCCTAAATTATTTCCCATTGATAATCTGTGACCATAGCCCATCACCATTCACCACCCTCTAAAAATTTTTAAGAACCAATGCCTTATTGAACTGTCCTGGATCTAGGACACCCCAACCCCCTTCTTCTACCGGTCTGGCTATGTGTGCCCATCTTATTAGGTGGATCTTATTTTTAGTCTCCCCACAATTAACTCTAGACCATATAAAATTCTCCATAATAGAATATATATATATATATATATATATATATATATATATATATATATATATTATTATTATTATTATTATTATTATTTCTCTTCTAAGAAAGAAAATATGAATCCAGTAAATGGACAGATTGTAAATGATATATTTGAGCATAACCGAACTTCCACCCAATTATGCTTCCAATTATCATGCTTGTTCTTCACTTTGAGAATCAGCCACTCCCAATTTATGATTTTGTATCTCTTCATCTTGAGTCTAAATACTAAGTAGGTGGTTCCATCCTTTATTGAAATTTTATGCACCCCAAGTATACTACAAATCTCTTGAACCATTGTGTCTTCCCTGCCATTATAAATCAGAATTGATTTATCCTCATGCATGACCAAGCTCGTGCCTTCTTCAAAGTTATGGAGAATTCTACAAAATTCAACCCAAACACTATGTTTTTCCTGGCCACTATATACTGGAACTATATATTCATCCTTCATCTACAGAATGTATGCATGGTTTATAAGACTAAAGTTCTTGGATCAATATCCATCACCTACAGACTGAAGTGCTTGGAAGGGTGAAGACTAAAGCTCCGACATCTATGATCCACAAAATGAAGTGCTTCAAAAGTTCACCTCGCCCACAAATAGGTTCCGAAAATATTTTTGAAGTCTACAATCCTTATAGTCGTAGATATCTTTATGTAACTTCCGTGTAAGTTTGGAAATTATTGAAAATCAGTTGCTTGGTGGTTAGGATCTCTCAATACATGCAATGCAACTAATTAAAAATTTGTTGCATTTTACTTTCTCTGCAGAATGTATGGTTCTTAGTGTTTTAATACTTATTTCTAAAGTCAAGATCTCAATATTACACATAGAGAAATGGATTTATGCATTATTTCCCTAACTTTAACATGTATAGATATAAACATGACAGTATGTATGGTAATTTGATAACCAACCACCAAAAATTTGTCATTACTATTGGAAACAACCTCCTATGCCTTGCAAATGGGAATCTTATAGATTATCAACATTCAGGTGGACTATGGAAAAGTCGGACAAAATTCGTTAGAATTTGCAATCAGTTTACAAATGTATCAATAATCAAAGTATATATTATAAAAATATAAGATTATAAATTATTTTTTAAAATTTTTTAAATTTTATATTTTATGCACTCGCCATTTCCCTGCCATATTGGAGCCAGGATTTTTGAAAACCTAACAGCTACAAACCAAGTGTTTAATAAAACACTAGAGTTCCCACCAAACTTCAACATTTTCCAAACTTCATGTAATACCCTTTTGTATTTATGTTAATGTCTTGCTATATTTAGGCTGAAATGTTTGTAAACTTGATGGCGGGAAACCATGATGTATTTGAATGAATATGAACACTAAAATAGTGTAATAAATAATTTTTATTAATAAATGGAAAAGTTTTCAGAAATAAGCACTAGGGAATCTTACCAAATTTGAAAAAAATCATCCTCGATGGATGAAAGTAAAATAAATATTTCCTGAATAGAATTCTTAAAAGAAAAAAAAATATTTCCTGAATAAGGCTCTTAATAATACCTAGTAGAAAGATGGGAGAGAAAAATCCATTAAATCATTTAGCTCGAGAAAGATGCTGAGTATGGGTGGAATAAAGCGTCACATGAGATTAAATAAAAAAATAGGAATACCTTTTTCAGAAAAAGAAAGAAAAGATATCCTAGGAAAATGGATTGGCAGACCTAGGAAAAGTGAGAGTCCATTGAGGAAACAAATTTTCTCATGAAAGAGATGTATAAAATACATTAAATGAGAATCAAAGGGATTGTTTATCTCCTTGGCAAGCATATCTCAAATCGGGGGACTGTAGGTTCATTTCATGGTCAAGAGGATAGGCGTGGGTTCCCAAGTGGTCTTCCCAGAAACAGGCACAATTTGGAACTGTGGTACACTCATTTCTCTTGATGAACTAAGTGGGTTATTAACTAGTTAGAGAAAGAGCCTCTGTGTGTCAATAAGAGTTGTTAGTATACAAATTTTGGTTTCCTTGTATAAAAAATTAAGAAAAAAAAATATGAATAGAATTTGTTTTACATTATATGTTATAATTATTTTATATTAGAAAGGTATTTGAGATATGGTTACTATGAAGAAATTTTATAAATCGGTTTTTTGTAATAGTTTTTTTGGAACAAATTTTGATAGTTTTGAAAATTTATGAAATTGGAACTACTACTAACATAAATAGGTAATGGAAGGTCCAAGGAAAGCATAGCAAAACCTTCCGGGTACAAGGAACAGTAGTTCATGAAAAGATGGCCTATTTTTTATATATAGCGAATAGAGTATTGGATAGTTTTTTTTTTTAATGAATCTATAGAATTATTGGTAACGATCCACAATGGTTAAAGTGATAAAGTATTGGTGGTTTTCATCTAAACACAATTAGTATCTGAAACTGAATTGGGTCAGAGGATTATGAGGAGGATTTTATTGGAGGTATAAGTGTTAGAATGAGGTCAAATATAACTATATATTTTAAAGTCTACTACAGGCTGTAAGAGTACAAGAATAACCAGGTGGATATCTATCCAAATCAATGATATGGTTATATGGTGACACCCAAAGAGAGAGATAGTGGGTTCAAACGTGCTTGGACATGACAAACTCACGTATTCTTCCCAAGAGAGAAAAACGAATGAAATTATATATGAATCACGAATATACACACACACACACACAAAATCACGAAAATTTTGTTTAGATTAAAGTAATAGTAGTCAAGGGAGCTTGGTCTATACCTTATATAGTCAAATGAAAATATAGCTAATGTACCATCAAGGCTATAACAAATTATTTACCAAGGAAAAGGGAAAAAGAAATAAACGAATTATGAAAGGGATCCACTTAGAATTTCCAACACTGAATTATGCAAGCGAGAAATAAGAATAATATTTTAGAATCATGGAGGTTTTAAAACAATCGAGAAACATCAAATATTCAGAAAAAAAAAAATGAGAAAAGTCATTATACAACTTTAACTGATGAGGTATAAAAGTTGACAAAGATAAATGCATATGACAAACTAAATAGCATTTTATTAATACCCAAATTACACAGAGTTAAAAATGAATATCTGAGACAAAATTGCTAGCACTAAATGAGTTAACACCCACAAGGGCTACCCATATATCATTTAAAATTATTTTAAGTCTTAAATAAATATATAAATCAAAACATTGTTGACCAAAGCTTCTGATAAATTGAAGTTACATGATTCCTTAACATACATAGGTAAAAATTATGGGACTAGATGTATAGTTGACATAGTTGTCCCTGGACTTCCAATACACTATACTGAGAGTTGTGACTGCATCCACAACCAGAAAAAATAAATAAAAAAATAAAAAACACTTAAATATCTCTGGATTTTTACATAAATTAGAAACAAAGAAGGGTCATAGACACGATAGGGAATAAAGAAGGAAGCCCAAGCCTGGAGTGCCAACCTAAAAGGAAATAGGAAGAAAATTAGGCCCAGTAGGTGGGGAAAGGAATATGCAACTCCTCTTGATAGTAGAGCTATCGGGTCATAAGCATACCTAGAATGTATAAACAAATAAATCGTCACAAACAAGCTCAAATGTGGAAAACAAGAAAAACTAGATATTATCGAGGTGAACAACAGAATATTGTGAAAACATTTATCTTCTTACCTATAAGAAACCATGCTAAACAAACCCACTTAGAGTGATCATGAGTTCATAAATTTTTCTCAAAAAATCAAAGTTACAAGATTGAGTTGAAACCAGGATGGTTATGTAGATCTCGTCTTCCTACTTCTGGTGCCCCGAACGGTTCGAAAAACTGATTTCGTATGAGCAGCAATCGACTAAAGACAGAAATACTTAGAAGAATTCTGAGAGAGGAACGGACCATCGCAATTAAATCACAAATCTGAGGGCAAAAGATGAATGGTCATGATAGCTTCGCAAGTCTGACAGAAATATGTGATGAATTTGCGGAGACAGACGTGAGCCGTTGGATCATGCATCAAATCAATGGTGGATGATGAATCGGGATTTCGCATTTCGCAAATAATAGTGAATACCATTAATATTTTGCATGGTATGTTAAAAGGATTGTGATGCGATGCGAGAAGGATGAAGGATGCAATGAGACGAGGGGGTCCCACGTGTTGGCTTTGTGCAATAGCGCACTTCGCAAGTTCTGTGGTTTAGCGAATTCGCAAAGAGAGTTAAAGTTGCAGGCAGGTGATTGTGATCACTTGCAATCAGTTCGAGGTATGGTGGGACCCTCCAGCAAGAATTCCATGCGTATGTTACATTTTTTGGGTTATTTTCATTCTTTTATAAAGAGCGTTGTTGGATCAATTCGTGTATGTATGTTTTTTAACTTTGAATTGTAATTTCACTATATATAAGGAGTTATGTGGGTCCTATACCACAAGTCCACAGATTATTTCTAAACTGTAGACACGAGTGGAGGGTCTGGTAACTATCAATCCACCACCCTAACCGTAATATTAAATTACATGCCAAATTTGGCGGTCAGCCATAATTTAACTCTAGTTAACTGGAGCTCTCCACATTTAGCGGAGTTTTCCTAGGAGATATTGGGAATAAGTGTAGGAGGCTCAATTTTCAACCAGGAAGGGTGAATGAAGAGTCATTTTTTACTAATTAGATCATTCTGGAGCCATTAATGCAAATAAATCATCCATTAGAGCACTATAACAACATGTAATAGAAAAATTTTGAGCATAATGAAAGATGGATAAGTCATTAGGAGTTGGACTAGTAGATGTAACCCAAGAGGGGTGAATTGCTTCATCATTCTTGTTGTGTAAATTTCATGTGGTGACTTATTTCTCTGTTTTACACTGTTGTTTAGTGCTATTTAGAATTATTTTATGCTTATACTTCACTAAATTTCATCCATAATTCATGAAAAAACTCCTTAATCCTTATGCAAACTAATGAACAAATTATGGAAATTTTTTTTAAACTGAAAAACCCTTAGCACTGAAAAAAATAATACAATCATTTTAAATAAAATGGTATCAGAGCTAGATTTTTTCTCTGATGTTGTGTAGTGCAAAGAATTGTTTAAATGTTTGCAAGTTTTAGATGCTTACAAGGCTCAAGCTCAAAAGGGGAGAATACAAAATGGTGGAAGCAGGAGGGTCTCAAAAGGAGCCAAAGAAAAGGAGAGCAATATTTCCACAATCTCCACCACCTAGTTCACCTCCTAAAGAAGCAGAAGTTCCATTAAGCATGCCTCATGAGGAAGGAGAAATTCATGACGAAGTTGACCCTAAGGAAGAAGAAAGAGTGTTTAGGAAAGAATTTCTTGACATGACTGAGATGGTTAGAATTCTTTATCAAGAAAGGAATGAGAGACTAGAAGGAGAAGGATATAAACTCCAAAAGGAAGGACAAGGATCTTCAGGAGGTCAACATGATGAAGACAAGTGAAAGAAGGGAAATGGAGGAAATGGAGGCAATGGAGAGCCACCATCTTCACCCACATCATCATCATCATCATCATCTTATACCTCTTCTTCAGTACATCTTCTACCAATGTTTAATGGTGAAGTAAATGTAGACAAGCTAGATAATTGGATTTGAAAATTGGAGGTCTATTTAAGAATACAGAACCTTCAAGATGATGATACAAAAATTCAATTAGCTTATTTGAGAATGGAAGATGCAGCACTTGTTTGGTGGGAAGCCAAGACACAGGAGGAAATCAAGAAACATGGTAATATTATTCTATCATGGTCATATTTTATTGCTACTATTAACCGACAGTTTTATCGATTAGCTCATATGCAAAAATCCATCATGAACTAGCAGAACTTTAGGTAGTTAAAGGGACAAAATGTGCAATAATACACCCAGGAATTTAGGAGAAGAGTTCTTTTATTAGGGGTGGATTTTCAGAGCCAAGACACTTTGCTAAAGTACATATGAGGCTTACCTAGCTATCTAAAACATACTATTATCATTTTTAACCCCACCGGTCTAGATGAAGTTTGCGTTCAGGCCACACGTCTAGAAGCTAGAGGGAAGAACATTCTTGAAGATGGTAGGAAGAAACCTTTTAAGGGTAAATCCAAGGATAAAACCCCAAAAGGTAAAAACAAAAAGAATGCATCTCTTACGAAAGAGGGATAAAAAGTGACTTGTAAACATTTTTCAAAAGAAGGCCACGATGAAACTCATTGTTGGAAATTACATCCAAAATTGAGACCAAAGAAACCCAATAACAAAGGGAAACAGAAAACTGTTGCTATAACTCAACATGACTTAGGGTCTCATTCAGGTGATGAGACTAAAATTACATCCATGGGATTGAATAACATGAAGGGATTAGAAATTGAAACTAAACCCAGTACCAGTACATAAACACTTTAAATGAAGAAGAACGAATAGAACTGTTTCATGTGAGGGTCATATCCAAGCATACCAATATTGACACACTGTTTGACAGTGGATCACAAGAAAACTTAATCTCTAAAGGCTTGGTCAATAAAATTAAACTTGAGACCATACCACATCCAAAACCATATCCATTGGGTTGGATTTGTAAGGATGAAAATCTACATGTTACAAGGAAATTTATATTGAGGTTTGAAATCACTGCAAGCTTTGTTGGCACAGTTGAATTAGATGAGGTTCCACTTGACATAACTGGTATTGTATTAGGCAGTCCTTACTTGTATGACATGAAAGTGATCTTCTATATCCATGAGAATAAGTATGATTTATTCAAAGATGGCAAGGATTTCATTGTTAGAGCACACCGCAAGAAGACAAATATTTCTTTGGTAAATGCTGGAGAAGTAAAGAGGCTGGTAAATTCAATTAAGAATTTTTTTCTTCTTATGATTAAGCCCAAAGCTGATATCAATCATGAAATTTTTGAGGGATGTGATCCTAAGTTGAGATCAGAATTATATGATGTGGTTAATGGGCATCATGAGATGTTTCAGGAGCCAACAGGATTACCTCCAAAAATGGAAATTCAACATGAGATTCAGCTGCAGTAGGATTGTCCTCTTCCAAACATCGGTATGTATCGCATGTTGGTAATGTAGAATGATGAAATAAAGAGTAAAATCAAAGAGATGTTGGATAAAGGTATCATAATTCCAAGCACCTCTCCATGTGATTCACCCATAGTCTTGATACCAAAGAAAGATGGGATTTGGCGCATGTGTGTAGATTTTCGAGCTTTGAACAAAATTACGGTAAAAAATCATTGCCCACTCCCAAGAATAGATGATTTTCTTGATCATCTGAAAGACGAAAATTTTTTCACTAAGTTAGATTTACAAAGTGGATATCATCAAGTAATAATTGCAGAAAGTGACATATGGAAAACTGCATTCAAAACCAAACAAGGACTCTTTGAGTGGCTAGTTATGCCTTTTGGTAATGCACCGACAAATTTTATGCGGGTTATGGGTAATTTTTTACGACCATTCCTTGATGACTTTGTTATTGTGTACTTAGATGACATTTTTATTTTCAGAAAAACAAGAGAAGATCATGTCTTGCATGTAAATAGAGTGCTTGATATTTTGAAGAAAGAGAAATTGTTTCTTAAGATGTCAAATGTGAGTTTGGAAAGACTTCTTTGGTCTAATTGGGACATATTGTAGGAGGAGGAGAATTGAGGATTGATCCTTCTAAAGTGGAGGCCATTGTGAATTAGCCCACATCAAAAACAGTTACAGAGGTAAGAAGTTTCTTAGGTGCAGCTCAATTTTGGAGGAAATTTATTGCTAACTTTTCTTCCATTGCAGCTCCTATGCATGCAGTGAAAAGTGTGAAGAAAGGCTTCCAATGGGGAGGAAAATAGTAGAAATATTTCAAAGCTTTAAAATACAATATCATTTCAGCTCCAGTCCTTGCATTACCAAATTTTAGACAGCCATTCGAGATACAAACCGATGCTAGTGACTATGTCATGGGTGCAGTCCTTTTGCAGCATGGTAAGCTTATCATATTTCATTCAGAAAATTTTAATGGTGTTGTGACTAATTATCCTACATATATAAAAGAACTATATGCATTGGTACAAAGTGTCAAGAAGTGGAAACATTACTTGATGGCTAAAGAGACTATTGCACACACCGATCACCAACCATTACAATATTTGTAGTCACAAACAAAATTGCAGCAATCAAGACATTTCATGTGGATGGGATTTACTAACCAATTTCACTTGGTTATAAGGTACAAAAAAGGTATATTCAATAAAGTTGCATATATGCTTTCAAAACCAATCATTAGTGCTTCTACTTTACTCAAAAATTATTATGTTTTACATGAGAGTTACAGAGAACAATATGCACATGACGTTGATTTCAAAGATGTGTATACTAGTTTGAGTGAAGGGAATCAAGTTGAAGAAAGATATTTTCACATGCATAACAATTTTTTGTTTGATTTGGGAAAGCTATGTATTCCACAAGGAGAGAGGCTAAGTTTCATGAGAGAAGCTCATTATTCTCTTATTGATGGATACTTTGGGGTAAGAAAAATAGTGGTGCATCTACAGAGGTATTGTTATTGGCCTTGCATGATAGATAGTGTGTCACATTTTATAAGAGGTTATTCTATGTATGCAACAAGTAAGCCTAGTAATAGGAAGCTTGGTTTGTACACGCCACTACCGATACCGTCAAGGCCATAGGAGAGTGTCTCCATGGACTTTGTTGGAAGTCTACCTATGTCAAGAAAGAAACATGATTATCTTTTTGTAGTTGTGGATAGATTCAGTAAAATGTGTATACTTATGCCATGTAAGTAAACCATTACTACTGAAATTTATTTACAAAATGTTTCAGTTCATTTTGGATTGCCCACTTCTATTGTTAGTGACAGGGATTCCAACTTCATTGGGAATTTTTGGTCAAATCTATGGAGAATGATGGACACAAAATTGAAAAAGAGTATCGCTTTTCATCCACAAACAGATGGAAAAACCAAAGTGGTGAATAGAATAATTGTGCATCTATTGATAGGATATTGCACCAAACATCCTAAGTTATCGGATGAAAGATGGACAAGCCATTGGGAACTGGACCAACAGATGTAGCCCGGGAGGGGTGAACTGCTTCATCATGCCTGCTCTGTAAATTTCATGTGGTGACTTATTTATTTATTTTACATTGTTTTTCAGTGCTATTTAGACTTATTTTATACTTATAATTCACTAAATTTCATCCATAATTCATGGAAAAACTCCTTAATCCTTATGCAAAGTAATGAACCAATTATGCACATGTTTTTAAAACTGAAATACCCTTAGCACAAAAAAACTAATACAGTCATTTCAGATCATGGAGCCTAGGAAAAAAAACAAGAGTCAGAATAAAAAGAAAAAAACAAGATTTGATTAAATCTTGATAAGCCTAACACGAGTTATGCAAACTATAAATGCGATGGAAAGAAAAGAAAAATACGAGGCATAAAACAATATAAATGAGAGAGGTACATTACTAGACAAGGAAGAGGCGAATTTCAGTCAAATTCTCTTCGAAGGAACTTTGCATATTCGGCAACACCAAACCCCTTCACCTATGAAGGAAGTGCAACTTGAGCCTATGTTAGTCAGTAAAATCTAGTGAAAAGGAATCATGAAAGAAAGCAATATAAAGACAAATAATTAACAAATAATAGCACATAAAATTTACTTGAAAAACTTAATGAGATAAGAGGGCTCTGAATGGGGTGCTGGAATATTTCAATCTATACCTGGAAGGTAGAACTCAGAGATAAATAACACATTCTCAATACAGCACCTGTAGAAATTAAATTGACCTATTAAGTATCTTATAATCCCTTGAACAGTACGGAGTCATAGTTGTGAATTTCGTAAATAAAAGAAACAATGTCATGTGTGACAACAACAATTCCACCAGGGGCAGAAATATGACACACCCGGAACCCTTGAAAGAAAAGAAGTGGAAAATAATGATAATAAGAACCGACCATGTGTGTGGGAATAAAGTCGTTTAATAGATAAAATACCCGAAACTAGAGGGAAGCACCCAAAATAAAACAAATCACAAGTGCTCAATGCTACTTGAAGGGAGGTACTGCAAGTAGGTTAATTGTTTATGATGTCGTGAAGTGGCTTCCAACCGAAAAACTAGTCTAGAGCTCCATGATTTTTTCCAAAATTTTGAAGACTCACCTAACAAAGGCAACATTGCATTGTAAATGGGAAAGGGGAAACATAAAGCAATAAGTTTTCAATTCAAGTTAGGGTTTGGGGATCAATCCTGAGAAATATTCCAGTCATTGGATTGGAAACCACTCTTCCCTACCATTGATTGAGGTTTGTATGGCAAGGTGCATGGCAATCACATGGCAGAGGGAGATTTGGTGTTTAATGGGATTTTCATGTCATAGATGTGACTGAGACCAATGTAACATGATTGTCATGAAACCTAAGAACAAGGATTTACACTTATATCGTTTATATCACCTTATAAATGGTGGGTAAAATTAGATAAAATCCATTTGGTTCCATCCCCAGGGTTATGGAAACTTCCTACCTACTTTCATCCATCAAAAATTATATGTGATCTAGAGCCACAAAGCTTAAGTGTTAGGCAACATTGTATCCAAATTATTGGGAGAGGGGAGAGGTTATAGTGTAATTATATGCCACACATTTATAAAAATCCTTAGATCCTTAAGTAAATTATAAAATTAAAACTAATTCCTTGTTGGTGCTCAAGGAATGAGAACATTTTAGTTTATATATATATATATGGAAGACCAAATGGATATCAAACTATCCAAGTGCAAGAGAGGATTATGCATACCTTATATATTTTACTTTGTATTATTTTCATGCAAAAAACAAAAATTGATAGTGTGAAGTAGGGTATCTAACAAAATGGTATCAGAGCTCAGTTTCAACATTAGGCTTGGAAGGACCCATCTTATTAAAATTAAATATGTGTAGTAGTTTAAACATGGGATGTTGATAACAGTATGTATTCTTTATAAGGAACTTGAGTAAAGCAGGCCACAACAAAATGGTTGAGAACTCCCCTCCAACCATTACAGTTGGTGAAGAATTATACATTGAGTTGGGGAATGGAAGTTCCACAAACCTCTCAGTTTATGGATGTTATCATAAATTTGAAACAAGAGTTGGCTAATCTCAGGAGTAGTAATTAACAGTTGTTAAAAGTTAGAGAAGAGCGGGAAGAATGATAAGAGAGTTGACAAAAAATTCTAGTCGCGAAGTAATTGAAACCGAGGCACTAAAAAGAACCAATTTTGAGATGGAGTCATATAAGTTCGAAAGAGGAGGTGATTCCAATAGGACTTGTCCAAAAAAATATAAGAGAAAGATAAGGATGGAACTACAAAACATAAAACCTCTATTTAATGGGGAAAGGGAGGAGGATGTAGAAGCTTCACTACTAAACATAACCAAATATTTCCAAATTTATGAGTATGATAGTAATTTGAAGGCCATATTTTCCATTTATCTCCTACAAGGTAAATCTACTCTCTCATGGGAAGAGGCAAAAGTGTGCATAACTTGGAGGAAAAAACAGTTTCCTGGGAGGAATTCCAGAAAAAATTTAAATCTGTATATCTGAATGAAAAATATTATGATGATCGTGCCAAGGAATTTCATGAGTTAAGGTTGTGTGTTAATTTTGGACAACTAGGTCCAAACTCCATGTTTTGATGCTCAGATGAAGATACCAATATTTCTATTGGGTTCCTCTTTCAGAGAGGTGCAAGATCGATCTAAATATCATCTTGATCGGATGAGAAGAACATTTATTTTGAATTTATTTTTAATCTATTAAAAATATGTGTAGGTCGGCTTTAAGGTTTTGTACCTCGGTAGATGTATCACACACCCTCACTGATGGATATAAATAAGGTCAACGTTGGAGGACATTTCACTCATATCATCCTCACACATTTCTCTCTCCTCGTCTGATTGGTTCGATGACCTTGGTGGCTCTTCTCTCCACAAGTGGGAAATTCCAAGCAGCAGCAATTTCTATTTTTCGGTCTAGGGTTTCTGCAGAAAAGTTTGACTAGTGTTGACTTTGGTTAACGCAAGGTCAAATCGACCTGAAACTCTCCCAAAATCTCAATTTCCCTAATCTGCATTTTTTGGCACTATTTCCAAGGAAGGATGTTGACTTTGGCTTTTCAGCATTGACCTAGATGCTTTTGTTTGCATTGACTGTTGAAAAACAGCATTGACTTTTGGGTTGACTTTTGAGTTGACTGTTTGGATGTCCTGAGGGTTGTGTGACATTGTTGTTTAGCTAACCATATTGAGACTTTGTTGGTTGAAGCATCCTGTTGACCGCCATAACGCACCAACACAAATATATATTTTTGGCTTGTCTTCTGTCGATCTACTGGTATGTTCTATCAGCATTTTACTTTATTGTTTATGTGATTGTTGTCTGAAATTGAAGTGAAATTAAATGTGCATTAAGCATAGAACATCTACATAAATTTACATGGTATCGAAGCTGAGGTGAAGACAAAGCCCTAATTCATAGCAATCACCAAAGAAGAGGATGGGTTCCTCAAACTACAATGGCTTCAAGGATGATGACAAATTGAATAGGAAGGATAACTTCCATGCTTGGAAGATGACATTGGATCTTAGCTTGGAAGACCAAGATGTCATGGACTATGTGCAGGGTAAAATCCAAGAGCCTCCATCGACTACAACTGTTGCCGCCAAAACAAAGTATAAGAAGGGAGAGATAAAAGCAAAGCTGATGATCAGGGACTCAATTCACGAGATTCTGGTTGCCTGCATCTCTGAGCTAGGCACATCCAAAGAGATGTATGATAATTTGGTCCACATTTTCAAGGCCAACAATGTGAATCAAGTCCTATTCTTAAAGAATCAATTGAAGAATCTGAAGAAAGGCAGGGATGAGTCTATTCAATCATACTTTCTGAAGCTGATTGAGATCAGGAACAATCTATTGGATATTGGGGAGACAATAGCTGATCGAGAGATGGTACTCATTGCACTTGGAGGGCTCACATCATAATGGCATATGTTCAACACTACCATTCTCAATAACAATGTGATACTTGACTTTGATGAAGTACTACCGATATTCGTACAAGAAGAGACAAGGATGAAGGAGTATGAAAATGAAGGAAATTTTGCCTACGCTGCTCATTCTATAGAAGAACTTTGGTGGTCCAAAGAGCAGGGGCCCAAGGAAATAAGGGTAAGTGTTACACTTTTCATAGGCCAGGTCATAATGCTAAAGAATGTCCTTTCAAGAAGGATTCTCCTGATGGTGATGAAAACAACAACAACAGGAGGAATGGAAATCAAAGGAACAACAGGTTCAAGGGAAAAAAAAAGGCTCCCTCTAGCGGAACTGGTCAACCTTTCAAAAGGTCAAGAAATTCCAGGTATGAGGAATCAAATGTTGTTTATAAAAGAAATGAATTCATTCTTGTATCTGCCCTCTCCATTGCATCTCCACCCGACACTATGGATGTTTGGTTGATAGCCTAGTGGTGCCTCAAGGCACATCACTGGGTTTAAGGAAGCACTCTCTGATATAGTTGAGAAGGATACTAATCTGGAAATTATCCTTGGAGATCATGCCACATATCCCGTGAAAGGGACAGGGACTGTGACCCTCCACTTGTCTCAAGGTCAAGTCCTCCGCTTGCAGGATGTACACTATGTACCTAATTTGAAGAAGAACCTTGTGTCTATATCAGCCATGGAAGACAAAGGTTTCAATGTGGCATTCATTGATGGGAAGGTACGCATCTGGAAGAAGATATTCAAAGAAGCTATCATGATTAGGTTTAGATTTCATACACTTTACCAAGTTGGAGGAATTACACTGGGAGCGATGACATGTGATACTATCCGACAGACTGATAATGGCACTGAATATGAGACGACCAAGTTCAAGAAATTTTGCAGAGAAGCTGGCATCAAGAGGGAGACCACAACTGTCTATACTCCTGAGCAGAATGGCATTGGTGAATGAAAGAATAGGACCATTGTGGAAGCTACTCATGCTATGCTATGTGACCAAGGTCTACTGAAGTTTTGGTGGGGAGAAGCTATGAACACTACTATGTACATACAAAACCAATGATCGCATTTCGCTCTAGACTCCAAAACTCCCGATGAGGTTTTATTTGGTAAGAAACCCGACATGTCACATTTTAGATTCTTTGGATGTCCTATCTATTTTAATGTGCTGAAAGAGAAGAGGAGCAAGCTCGATGCTTTTGGGAAGAAGGGAATGTTTTTGGGCTACATCGAAACTTTGAAGGCCTATAGAGTCTATGTGCCTAGTCAAAGGGAAGTGCAGATATTCCATGATGTCAACTTTGATGAAGATGCTTCCCTAAGGAAAGTAGTCAATCTTTCGAGATTTGAGGAAGATCATGAATTAAGGCCTGGAAATCAAGAAGAATCGAAGGATGAGATGATGCCCGATGTTGAAGGACCGTGAACCCTATTGATCCACCTCCTTCACTGGGGAAGAGACCATCATGGCTCAGGGACACTCTTGAGGATGCCGAGGGACATATGGCCCCAAGGGGGACATTTCGTGAAAGAAATAATTAAGTTGATACCAAGGATATCTAGAAACCATGAGTACTATTGTACAATCTGAGCCTGGATCTTTTAAGGAAGCCGTAAAGCATCAAGTCTGGAAGGATGATATGCACGAAGAGTATGAGTCCATAATAAAGAATGATGTTTGGGATGTGGTTCCAATACTGGAGGACAAAGTATTTGTCACCTTGAAATGGCTCTACAAGATCAAGCACGGATCTGATGGAAGTGCTAAAAATTTCAAGGCAAGATTTGTTGCCCATGGCTTCTCTTAAAAGGAAGGCATAGACTATGATGACATATTTGCACCTGTGGCCTGATATACTACCATTAGATCTATCATAGCCCTTGTTGCTATGCAAGGATGGAGTCTTCATCAGATAGATGTGAAGACCACATTTCTGCATGTTGTGATAAAGGAAGAGGTGTATGTGGAGCAACCTCTAGGGTTTGAAGTCTAGGATTGGGAAACCCACGTCTGTAGGTTTAAGAAATTCCTCTATGGGCTGAAGCAAGCACCCAGAGCTTGGCATGAGAGGATAGATAGTTACCTGATGAAGCTGGGCTTCACTCACAGTAATGTTGATCCAAACCTTTACTTCAAGGTTGAAAAAAAGAAGCCTCTCGTTCCGGTGTTGTATGTGGACGACCTCCTCCTGACAAGTGTTGACCCTCTCATTCATCAGTGCAAGAGGGAGCTCACTGTTGAGTTTGAGATGAAGGATCTAGGACTGATGCATTACTTCCTAGGCTTGGAGGTCTGGGAGAGACATGGCGAGATTTTCCTTTCTCAAGTAAAATACATTGTGAAGCTTCTCAAAATATTTGGAGTGGTGGAATGTAGGTCCATGTCAACACCAATGGAGCTCAACTTTAATAAGTTGAGTGGCAACACTCATGGCCCCGTTTTAGAAAATCCTACTGAGTATCGTCAACTCGTAGGAGCCCTGATGTTCTTAGTGAACACCTGTCTGGACGTATGTTTTGCAGTGAACACTTTGAGTCAATATATGGTTGATCATAACATTCACTGGGTTGGTGCCAAGAAACTCTTGAGATATCTATGTGGCACGATAGACCATGGGTTGAGATACACTTCCAGGAGCATGACACTCCATGGATATACTGAAGTCGATTGGGCTGGAAGTGTGGTGGATTGCAAGAGCACATCTGGATGCTGCTTCACACATAGATATGCTTCCGGCAGGAAACCAAATTCGGTAGCCTTGAACACCACTGATGTCGAATATATTGCAGCATGTATGGCTTGTTGTGAAGTCACTTGGTTGTGAAATCTCTTTAGTGAGTTATTCGAGCATGTGCCATATGCCACCGTTATCCTTTGTGATAACCAAGGGGGGATTCGTTTTTCAGAGAATCTTGTGTTACACTTTCGATCCAAGCATGGGGATGGTTGGTACCACTTTATCCGGGATAAGGTACAGCGAGGTGCCGTAAGGCTCGATCATACAGGAATTGATGAGAAGTTCGTGGATATTCTCACAATGCCCTAGGGGAAGGTCGTGTTCCTAACTTTCCATGAGAATCTTGGAATCATGGAACGACCCTATTTTGATGGTCCTGTTGGAAAATGAGCTCTACGAGCTCTAGGGGGCTTTGGGGATAGCTTCTTGGAGCTATATGCAACCACAGCGCTAGGCTTGCTAAAACTTGTTGGTGTGCTTCTGCCCCACTGTTGTGATGATTGATTTGGTTCACCTCTCATTATCTGTGCCCCGTATGAAGCCTACCCATTTGATTTTGGGACTCATGGGAAGTACCTCTCATTTGGCCAGTGAGGTGGGAAAATATAGAGACTAGTAGCAAAGACTGATGGATGCATTAGAGATTGTTGTACTCTCTATCTAGGATGGCACGGTCCAACCACTTGATCTGAGATCAAGTCTAGAGAGGTTTCAAACCTCCAAATGACTTCGGGTTAGTATATGACTCTCTTGAGTCTAAGTGAGGTTTCGGATCTCCAACTGACTTCA
Source organism: Pinus albicaulis (assembly GCA_034641835.2). Classification (NCBI taxonomy): domain Eukaryota; kingdom Viridiplantae; phylum Streptophyta; class Pinopsida; order Pinales; family Pinaceae; genus Pinus; species Pinus albicaulis. Next base: position 692,092,456 of record CM076578.1, read on the forward strand.
GGTCAGTGAAACTAACTTTGGGTTAGTATATGACTCTCTTGAGTCCAAGTGAGGTTTCAGACCTCCTACTGACTTCGGGTCAGGTAAACCAACTTCGGGTTAGTATGAGACTCTCTGTGAGTCCTATAGAGGTTTCGTACCTCTGGGCTGAATCTGTCAGCCAGGAAGGATTTCTTTGTGACTGACCCACTTCTATTCTGAAATAAGGAAGCCAGCAAAGAAAGTTACGGTGAGATGATGCACGATGTTTGGATTGCACAGGTGGATGGAGTTCTCCCTAGTTGAGAAGGAGTGTTAATTTTGGAAAACTAGGTCCAAACTCCATGTTGTGATGCTCAGATGAAGATACCAATATTTTTATTGGGTTCCTCTTTCGGAGAGGTGCAAGATCGATCTAAAGATCATCTTGATCCGATGAGCAGAACAATTATTTTGAATTTATTTTAAATCTATTCAAAATATGTGCACGTCGACTTTAAGGTTTTGTACCCCAGTAGATGTGTCGCACACCCTCACTGATGGATATAAATAAAGTCAAAGTTGGAGGACATTTCACTCATCTCATCCTCACACATTTATCTCTCCTCATCTGATTGGTTCGATGACCTTGGTGGCTCTTCTCTCCACACGTGGGAAATTCCAAGCAGCAGCAATTTCTGTTTTTCAGTATAGGGTTTCTGCAGCAAAGTTTGACTAGTGTTGACTTTGGTCAATACATGTTCAAATCGACCCGAAACTCTCCCAAAATCTCGATTTCCCTAATCCGCATTTTTTGGCACTATTTCCGAGGCAAGACATTGAATTTTACTTTTTAATGTTGACCTAGCTGCCACTGTTGTTTGTGTTGATTGTTGACTGACAACGTTGAATTTTGGGTTGAATTTTGAGTTGACCGTTTGGCTATCCTAAGGGTTGTGTGACATTGCTAGTTAGTTGAACATATTGAGACTTTGTTGGTTAAAGCATCTTGCTGACCACTGTAATGCACCAACAAAAATATATATTTCTGGCTTGTATTTTGTTAATCTACTGGTATGTTCTATCAGCATTTTACTTTATTGTTTATGTGATTGCTATCTGAAATTGAAGAGAAATTAAAGTTGCATCAAGCATAGAACATCTACATAAATTTACATTGTGGCAGTTAACAGTGGATGAGTTTGTGGCCAAATTTACCAATTTAATGTGGTATGTTCCCTATATTAAAGAGGAGAAAGCTAAGGTATATCGATTTTTGAACTTCTTACCATCTCGTTACAAAGAAATAATTGACTTCAATAATCCTAAAAAAGTGGATGAGGCAGTAAGAAAATAAATATTATGCTACCAACATTTCAAGAATAGAGGTGAAGGCTTAAAATATTAGCATAGTAAAGACTGAAATAAGACTGTAATTAGTACAAAAAGATAGAAACCCTCTTATCTTAATAATTTTGGGAAGGACTTTCACCAGAAGAAGTTCAACAAGGGAAATTTAAATCAGCTGGCACAGTCTCAAATTGTGTTAAAACCCATGGATTTGAACAAAAAAAAGATCAGTGAGTTTTAGGAGAGAGAACCATTGAATCATTGGAGGTCTGGTGAACCACACCTATTGATATATTTCCCGCATAGTCTTCGATCCATTCAGAATATTCAAGCAGTCCACGAAGAAACAACTATGAATGATGTTTCCAAAAAAGATCCTAGGATCAATGTCACAATGGATGAAAGACAATTTGAGCATTAATCTACAATGATAGAGATTGAAGGTACCCTTTTAAACCAATTTGTTTCTATTTTAATTGATCTAGGCTAGTTTAAGTTACATAAGCCCCAAGCTTGTCGGAAAATGTAAATTAAAATATGAAAATTTTAAGACAACGTGATTGGTACAATTGACATTTGGTATAGAAAGGAAAGTAACCATCCAAGTAAGACAGTGTCCTATTAACTTAAATGACTATTCCATAGAAATAAATTTAAATATTCTTCCTTTTTGGTCTTATGATGTGTTAATAGGCATGGACTCGTTGGAGAAATGGGGAGTTGTTATAAATTTCTTGGAAAATATAGTAAATTGTGTAAGGCATGATGGGAAAACCTAGTTAATCAAAGGTATATCAACGTCAATATCAGTCAGACAAATTTCATATTTACAGCTGAAAAGGAGTGTAAGAAAATGGTGTCAATTATACATGGTGAGGGTGGAAACAAATAAACAACAACCAAAAAAGGAAAATTTAGAGACACTTCCAATCATTAGTGAACCTTTGGATGTTTTTCCCTAGGAAATCCTAGGTTTACCTCCCCACAGAGACATAGATTTCTCCATCGATATAGTATCAGGTCCCATCCCCATGTCTAGTGCTCCTGATCGAATGAATATACATGAGCTATTATAATTGAAGATGTAATTACAATAACTCCTAGATAAGGGATACATTGGACTCAGTGTCTCACCATTGCGGGGGGGCGCATGTACTATTCATCAAGAAAATGGATGGCACATTTAGAATATGCATCGATTACCAACAATTGAATAGGTTAACCATCAATAGTAAATACCTACTGCACCGTATTGATGATATGTTCAATGAAGTGAGAGGAGAAACCATATTTTCATATATTTATTTAAGAATCGGCTATCACCAACTGCGAATAAAAGACAAAGATATTCATAAGAAAAATTTTAGAACTAGATATGGTCACTACAAATGTGTAGTGTTACCATTTGGTCTTACTAATGCACCAACAACCTTTATGTGTTTAATGAACAAGGTACTTCATAAGTACCTTGATAAATTTCTACTAGTGTTAATAGATGAAATTTTAGTATATTCCAAGAATAAATAATAGCACAAAGAACATCTGAAATTAGTGCTACAAAATTTAGAGAACATCAGCTATATGTGAAACTTAGCAAATTTGAGTTATATAAAGACATAATACAGTATTTGGTGTACGTCATTTCAAATGATGGATTTTTTGTTGATCCTGAGAAGGTTATAGATATTATAAATTGTCCCATACCTAAGGATGTGTCATCCATCCGCTCATTCATAGGAATTACAGGATATTATCGAATATTTATAGAAGGATTATCTAAACTAGCTTACCATATTTACCTCTTTAGAGAAAAAGGGAACAAAGTTTGAATATACAACCAAATGTCAGGAATTTTTTTGAAAAACTAAAATACTTACTGACATTAGTTCCTATAGTGAAAATTGCAGACCCAAACAAAGAATTCGTTGTTTGCATTGATGTTTTTTTGGAAGGTATCACATGAGTTTTGATGTGGGAAAATGTAGTAGCCTATAATTCTAGAAAATTGAAAGCACACAAAAGAATTATGTTGTGTATGATTTAGAGCGGGTTGCGGTACTACATGCTCTAAATATGTGGAGACACTACCTTTTGGGAAAAATTTTTACTTTGGTGATAGATCATATCAACTTAAAATATTTTTTCATCCAACCGGATCTAAGTGCTAGACAGGAAAGGTGGCTCACTTTCCTCAGTGAGTTCGAATTTGATATTAAACACATAAAAGGTAAATAAAATAAGATACCATATGCTTAAGTAGGCATGCACATGCTTTAATGGGAGTATCTGTTAGTAGTATTAGTACATATTTTGTAGAGAAAATTAAAATTTCAATAAAAAATAAATCATAAATACCTAAATATTCAATAGAAATTGGAGCAAACAGAAATTGCAGGATATGCTAAAAATCATGAAAATTTTCTAACCTATAAGAACATATTGTATCTTACCAATGTGAGTTTGTTAAATCAAATGATATTGGATGAATATCAAAGGATACCATATGCAAGCCATCTCATATATCAAAATATGATAACAACATTAAGGAAAGAGTTGTTTTGGACAAGCATGAAAAAGGAGGTGGCAAAATATTTAGAAAAGTGTCTAGAATGTCAAAGAGTACAGGTGGAACACCAACACCCTACTGTATTTTTGAATCCACTACTCATTCCTGAATGGAAATGGGAAGTGATTTCATTGGATTTTACTACAGGATTACCAAAGACAAAATGACAACATGATTGAATTATTGTGGCGGTGGACACCTTGAGCAAATCAACACATTTTATACCGGTGAAGTTTACTTATGGAACACCTAAGTTTTCCAATATCTTCATGAAGGAATTTTTCTGACTACATGGAGTGCCAAATATGGTAGTGTCAGACAAGGATGCTAAATTTACCTCCAAGTTTTGGAAAGCTTTGTTTAGGGACATGGGAACTCAACTAAATTTCAGCATTGCATATCACCCTCAAATGGATGGACAAATAGAGAGAATGAACCATATCTTGGAAAATATGTTGAGAATGTATGTCATGGACATGCCTACCAAATGGGAGGATTTTCTGCATTTAGCATAATTTTCTTACAACAAAAACTACCAAAATTCAATAAATATGATTCCTTTTGAAGCTTTGTATGACATAAAATTTCATACAACTCTAAGTTGGAGTCTGTTGGAGGATAGATTGATATTATGACGAGATGCCTTGAAAGAAATGTAACAGGTGGTACAGAATATTAGAGATAACATCAAAACGGCACAAGACAGACATAAAATTTATGTTGAAAATTAAATAATTCATATATAATTCAAGATTGGAGACCCTGTTTACTTAAGAGTAAGACCAAGGAAAAGTACTCTGAGAACCGAGACCTCTGCAAAATTAACACCACAATTCTTTGGGCCTTTTGAAATTATAGACATAATTAGTCTATTATAATCTTAACTGGCTTTTCCAAACCATATTAAAGTGCACAATGTTTTTCATGTGTATTTGTTAAAGAAATATATCCATTATAATTCTGACATTATTGATAGGAATTTGATAAAGGTGAAACCCAAAGGAGAGAGCCACTTCACATCTTAGATCAGAAAGAGATCTTGCTCTGAAATAGAGTCATCGCTCTGGTTAAAGTGCATTGGAATCACTTTACACCTGAGGAGGCTACTTGGGAATTATAATATAAAATGCAAGAGGCATATCCAGCACTGTTTCCAAAAAAATTAAGTGATGAAACAATGAACACTGAGGATGGTGTTGAAGAAAAACGAGGGGGGGGGTGTAATATAATACCCTTCCATATATATGTTAATGTCTTGCTATATTTAGAATGAAATGTTTGTAAACTTGATGGTGGGGAAACCATGATGTATTAGAATGAATATGAACAATAAAATATTGTGATAAATAAGTTTTATTAATAAATGGAAAATTTGGAAAATCATTTGTGAAAGATGCACTAAAGTAAAGGGATTCTTGCCAAATTTGAAAAAAAATAATCCTATATGGATGAAAGTAAAATAAATCTTTCATGAATAGGACTCCTAAAAATCCCTGGGAGATAATCAGTAAGATTTAATAAGATGGGAGAGAAAAATCCACTAAATCACTTAGTTGGAGAAAGATGCTAAGTATGGGTGGAATAAAGCGTCACGAGAGAGAAAGGAAAGCTTTAAAGAAAAAGGAATAAATACCATTTTCAAGAAAAGAAAGAAAATATAGACTGGGAAAATGGGTTGGCAGACCCAAGAAAAGAGGGATGTCACTGAGGAAAAAAATAAATTGGGGAAAGAAATGTATAAAATAATTTAACGGATAATCAAAGGGGTTTTTTTATCTCCTTTGAAAGCATATCTAAGTTTGGGGGAACTAGAGGTTTAGTTCATGTTCGAGAGGATAGGTGCGGGATACCATGTGGTTTTCCTAGCAACAGACACAATTTGGTAGTTTGTTACACTCATTTTTCTTGATGAATTAAGTGGGTTATTAAATACTTAAAGAAAGAGTATGTATGTGTCAGTAGGAATTGTTAGTATAAAAATTGTGGTTACAGTTTGGTTATATAACAGATTTTAAAAAATATGTTTGAATAGAATTTGTTTTACATTACCTGATATAACTATTTTATATTAGAAAGGTATCTGATATATGGTCACTACAAAGAAAGTTTATGAATTGGTTTTATGTAATATGTGTTTCAAAATAAATTAGGATAGTTGTGAAAATTTATTAAATTGGAATTAATACTCACATAAATAGGTAATGGAAGATCCAAGGACAGAATACTGAAACCTTCTTAGTACAAGGAACAATAGTTCACAAAATGGGAACTTGGGGATGAAAACATGGTCTAATTTTTATATATAGCGAATAGAGTACATGGGATGGAATTAATATTTTTCAAAAATAAGATCTAGCATTATTATTCCTAATCTGCAACAGTTAAAGTGATGGGGTATTGATGGTTGTCATCAAAACACAAGTAGTATCTGAAACCTAGTTGGATAAAAGTTATGAGGAGGATTTGAAAGGAGTTATAGGTGCTAGAATGAGGTCAAATATAACTATATATTGGAAAGTCTATCACAGGAGGTAAGAGTACTAGAATACCCAGGTGGATATCTAGCCAAATCAATGATATTGTTATATGGTAACATCCATAGAGATAAAGGGTTTGAGCCTGCTTGAACATGACAAACTCACGTATTCTCCCTGAGAGAGAAAAAAGAATGGAATTATATATGAAATCACGAATATATATAAAATCAAGGAAAATGTGTTTGGATAAAAAAAATGGTAGTCACAGGGACTTGGTTTATACCTTGTATAGTCAAATGAAAAACTAGGTAATGTACCATCCAGACTCTCACAAAATATTTACCAAGGAATAGGAAAAAAAAAAGAGAACAAATTTTGTAAGGGATCCATTTAAAATTTCCAACATTGAATTATTCTAGTGACAAATAATTTAGAGTCATGGAGGGTTGAAAAAAATGAGAAACATAAACTATTATGATAACCAAACGAGAACATTCATTATACACCTTTAACAGAGGAAGTATAAAAGTTGACATGATAAATGAATGAGACAAACTGAATAGCTTTTTATTAATATAAAAACTACATAGAGTTAAAATTTAAAATCTGAGACAAAATTTCTAAAACTAAAAGAGTTAACACCCATAAGGGTTACCCAACCATCATATAAAATTATTTGAAGTATTACACAAATATATAAATAGAAACATCGTTGACCAAAGCTTATGATAAATTGAAATTACATGATTCCTTAATATACATAAGTAAAAAGTTTGAAACTAGATATATAATTGACATAGTTGTCCCAAAACTTCCAAGACACTATTCTAAGAGTTGTGACTGCAACCACACCCTCCAAAAAAAAAAAAAAACTTAAATATCTATGGATTTTTACAGAATTTAGAAACGAAGAAGAGCCGCAAACACGATAGTGATTAAAGAAGGAAGCCCAAGCTAGAAGTGTTGACCTGAAAGGAAATTGGAAGAAAAACATGCCTAGTAGGTGAGGAAAGGAATATGCAACTCCCCCTGATGGTAGAGCTAACAGGTAGTAAGCATACCTGAAATGTATTAACAAAGAAATTGTCATAAACAAGCTCAAATGTGGAAAACAAGAAAAATTGGATATTACTGAGGTGAAAAAAGAAGAGTGTGCAAACATATATCTTCTTACATGTAGGAAATCATGATAAACAAACCCTCTCGGAGCCTCAAAAAAAAAAACAAGAGTCAAAACAAAAAGAAAAAAATAGTCGATTAAATGTTGAAAAGCTTAACCCGAGATTTGCAAACTACAAATGCGACAGAAAGAAAAGAAAAATATGAGGCATAAAAGAGTATAAATGAGAGAGGTACATTAGTGGACAGGGAAAATCCAAATTTCATTCAAATGCTCTTCGAAGGCACTTCACATAGTCGGCAGCCCCAAACCCCTTCACCTATGAATGAAGTGCAACCTGAGCCTATGTTGCTCAGTAAACTTCAGTGAGAAGGAATCTTGAAATCAAGCAATGTAAAGATAAATAATTAACAAAGAATAGCACGTAAAACATGAACTACATTTCAGACTTTCCTCAAAATCTATTGAATCAAAACAAATGAAAGAACAAATTTTGATAGTGGTTGCAGTGGTAAAACAGGAAATCGTACATGTGTGAGTGCATGTGCAAACATGTTTAAGAAAATCAGTACAAGGAATTAGTTCAAGTAGTCATCACCAATATTCCTGAGTATTCCACTAGTTTCATGCCACTATATGCCTCGTTCAAATCCTCCTCAATCATGTGCACTAGTATATCCTCATAATGGATTCAAGTCTATTTTTCTGAGATTCTTTCGAGGATGAAAACGTGTATATTCCTCATATGGAATATAATAGCATCAATCCTAGTTTTCTGAGAATCCCTTAAGGATTGAAACATATATATTCCTCATATGGAATATAATAACTTCAATCCTAGTTGTCTGAGAGCCCCTCGAGGAATTAAACAGGTATATTCTTCATATGGAATATAAATATGTTTCTTAGAATAATATCACCCCCTCACACACACATAGACAAAAAAACACACAATAGAACATCAAGAAAGATGGCATTAATCAATTAGAATTAGAAGCCTAAAAATTATCATTATATATCATCATCAATTATATTTAGAGCCCTCAAACTGTAGGCTATAATTTTAGTTTGAAAGAGTATTATTTCAATAGATTTAAACTATTTGTTACAACACTACAATATGGACCAAATTTATGCAACTCTCCATGGTGAGGTGTGCATTCTTTATTTAAAATCACTCTTTTTCTCACATTCCAGACTATTTGTTTCAAGATAAATAATCTAACCCACAATTGCACACTTGAGAAAAGAATGAGGGCACTAACACCATGCTATCCCTTGTGAGTTCTCCCATTTTGTCGCCAAAATTTCTCAATGGAAGGAAGATCAACCACTTGTTGCATAGACATTTGGTAGCCCCAAAGGACCATATGAAATTTGACCTTGAGATCTATGTAACGTGACACATCTTACCCCCCTCATGCAATGTATTTCAAGTGCCAGACACAACATGTGGGTGACATGTGTCCAACATGAGTTTGAAGCATGTTAGACACAAGCCCTATTGGTGTCCCAAAATCGCCCAACAAAAACATAGGTGCTTTAATTTACTTGATCTGCTTTTGTTGGGATGAAGTTGCACTTACTCTTTCCATCGATATTCATCTCACATGATTTCTTAAAGTGTGCAATAAGACCATTCCATTGAACCAAATGTACCTACAAATAATTAAGGTTCTGAAATGTTATTTATCTATAAGCAACCAATACATATAAAAAATATTTATATTTACAAAGATAAAAAAAGCTAAATATATTCTAGTTATGCGAGGGAAAGTGGGAATAATCTCTAAAGGCCTCTTTGCGTGCATTGGGTAAAGGAGGAATAATGAATATCAAGGTAGTTGAAAGTGATTGCATGATTGCACTGTGTGTATTGAATATCAACAATAGAAAAAATACCAACCCAAATCTTGAAAATCCCATATAAACCACATGGCCAAAGCCCCCTTCTTGGACATTGGATCAAGGTGCATTTTAGATAAAAACTTTTTAATTGGGTGTATTAAATATGGCCACTCGATAAAATAATCTAAACCTGCACAAGCCTATATGATCCTTATAAGACCTCTCATTTAGAAAACATGAACTCGAAGAATAGTGAATAAGATCCTTATAAGCCCTCAGAAAGCTATACTATGACGCATGAAGAGGAAGAATTGCAGTATGAGATATCAAAATTATGGTACCAAGTGCAACAAATTTCGATCTTACGAAGAGCAACCGAAGCAAAATATGAATGGAAGAAGGACGAAGAAGTGTGGACACTCATTCAAAAGTTGCAACAAGATCCTAGTACATCTGATACATTTAGTTGGAAAAATTATTCCTTATGGTACAAAGATCTCTTATATCTTTGTAAGAATTCCCAACTAAAACAAAAGATTCTTTTGGAATTGCACACTTCTCCTTTAGGAGGACACTCGAGATTTTTAAAAACTTACCACAAGGTGAAGAAAGAATTTTTTTGGGATGGCCTTAAATATGATATTCAAAAGTTTGTGGTGGAATGTTTGGTTTTCCAGCAGAATAAAGTTGAGAAAATTAAGACCCCGGGTCTTCTACAACCTTTATCCATTCCAAGTCAATGTTGGGAGGGTATTTCAAGGAATTTTATCACAGGTTTACCTAAGTCCGAAGGAAAGAGTGTCATCATGGTGGTAGTTGATAGAATTACCAAGTATGCACACTTTTGTGCATTATCTAATCCATTTAAAGCAAGTACAGTTGCTACTACATTTATGGACACAATTCAAAAGCTACATGGAAACCCAAGGGTTATTGTGAGCGACAGAAATCCCATTTTTAGTGGAAATTTTTGGATGAAGTTATTTTCTTGTTTGGGTACTCAATTAGCTCATAGCTCATCTTATCATCCTCAATCTGATGGTCAAATTGAGATAGTAAATAAATTTTTGGAAGGATATCTTCGTTGTTTTGTATCTGATAAACAAACACAATGGGTTAAGTGGTTACCTCTCGCTGAATGGTGGTATAACACTTCCTTCCATACTGCAACAAAAATGACCCCATTTATGGCACTTTATGGATATCATCCACCATCCATCACATAATCTTTAAGAGAAAATTCGAAGGTTCAAGCAGTGGAATATCACATCAAGCATCAACAAGAAGTTCTCCAAATCTTAAAGGATAACCTGAATTTGGCACAAAATCGAATGAAACAACAGGAAGATCAACATCGCAGCGAGAGAAGTTTTGATGTAGGAGACTAGGTATTTTTACAACTACAACCATATAAACAAATGTCCCTCAAGCAAGCTAATAAGGATAATAAATTATCGCCAAAGTACTATGGTCCTTACAAGGTGTTGCAAAAGATTGGTACTATGGAATACAAATTGGAGCTTCCTGATTCTTCACGAGTGCATCTAGTTTTCCATGTTTCATGATTAAAGAAGGCTATAGGTGAAAATCTTCTAGTTCAAACAATATTTCCAGAACTTGATGAGGAAGGAAAAATCATATTGGAACCTGAAGCGATCACAGAAGCAAGAACTCGATAGCTACATAATCGATCAATTTCAAAGTATATCATCAAGTGGAAGAACTTACCCACTAAAGATTCTACATGGGAGGATGAGAATTTTATACAAAAGCACCCAAAGCTACTCAAGCATTGAGGACAACACTTTTTTGAAGAAGAGGGGCATGTTAGGTCCCTATATTACTAGTATAGTCCCTTATTGTTGTTAGTGTAACCCCCTTATTGTTATTATTGTAGCCCTGTAACCCCCATATTGTTATTATTATGCCCTTAAATTATTATTGTTAGGTCGGCTAGGATTACGTTGTGGCCCCATGGACTCCTATATATAGAAAGGAGGTTTTGTAAGTTGTATCATCCAAGAATTGTTCATTCATGTAATGTATTAGAGGTTTCCCCCTTGAAGTGGCTTATTTCTAAGGCGTTGATATCTCTTTTCTTATATTTTTGGAGCTGGTTTCCCAACAACTCCTTTAATTGGTTGACTGGTCTTGTAATCTTGGTATTAGATATGAGTTGACAAAACTAGAGAAAATTATTTTCGGTCGCTGGGTTTGGGTGCAGATCTGTTGTCAAGTTAAAGCTTATATGACATGGCATGGGATCACACTAGGAAAAAATATACTTCAGAGCCAACTATTTTAGTTGTATGAACACTATACCTCTCAAGATTCTTATAGTGAATTCCTTCTTAGCTTGAAAAAAAAGACCTCTCATCTCGAAAAAATGAACTCCTTTAATCCAATGACTGGTTTTTCAATCTGATTCCTTTGTTGATGTTGCTTGTTAAGTCCCTATATTAATAGTGTAGCCCCTTATTATGTTAGTGTAGGCCCCCTTATTTTTATTGTTGTACCCCTGTAACCCCCATATTGTTATTATTGTGCCCTTAAATTATTATTGTTAGTTCGGCTAGGGTTACATTGTGACCCCACTAGGATTACATTGTGGCCCCATGCACTCCTATATATAGAAAGGAGGTTTTGTAATTTGAATCATCCAATAATTTTTCATTCATGTAATGTAATGGAGGTTTTTCCCTTGAAGTGGCTTATTTCTAAGGCGTTGATATCTCTTTTCTTCTCTTTTTGGAGCTGATTTCACAACATTTGGTATCAGAGCTTTGATTCTAGGGTTTTGCTGCTCCAAACAGGTCATTGTGGTATTTTCGCTATAAATTTTTTTCTACGAAGTTTCAAAAGCTGAAATTTTTAGGGTGTGAATCCAAAATCCTGAGGAACGTCATTGAACAATTTTGGATCTTGGTTCACAATATTTTTGGAGATATGATTTGTGGAAGTTAGGTCTTTTGCAGGCTCCTCAATTTAATCTAAACAGGTCATTTTGGCATTTGTGCTATAACGTTTTTTCTACGAAGGTTCAGAATCTGAAATTTTTAGGGCGCGAAGCTGAAATCGTGAGGAAACTCATCGCAAAATTTTAGAGTTTGGTTCACAATATTTTCAGAGATATGATCTGTGAAAGGTAGTGCTTTTTCAGGCTCCTAAATTTCATATCAAAGAGGTGATCGTGGGAAAAGCTTCATAACTCTCTCTTTGAGCATCAGATTGGAGTGTCGTAAAAAGTGACCACAAGTACACAGACTGTAGTTTCTTTTCTATCAATTTTAGAGCTAAAGGAGGAAACAATGACACGTGGAAAGTCGTACAAGTTAGCTATACTGAACCAGGCCAAAATTAGGTCATTGTGGGATATTAGACATAAATTTTTCTTGAAGAATCCAAATTAGATCAGACCTATGGAATTTTAAAGAAGATTCAGAGGGCTACCGCAGGGATGAATTTCAGATATTGAGGATCTGCAATTATATAGGTAATTCAATTTCAATATCGAGCTCCTCAAAATCAAGAAAAAGGTGTGTATTTGGTTTTTAAAAAATTGCAAAACGTTTGTTTGAAAAAGCAGTTTGAAGTGATTCCAAGGGAATATTTTAGAATTTTTATCATATTAGGTTCTGTAATTCCTCCAAAAAGTAATTCCATACCCATTAAGCCCTCAAAAATCTATACTATGATGCATGAAGAGGAAGAATTGCAGTATGAGATATCAAAATTATGATACCAAGTGCAACAAATTTCAATATTACGAAGAGCAACTGAAGATGACATAGATGGTTTAAAAGCAGAAATGAAGGCTAATTTGGATGGTTTGAAGGATCAAATAATAGATAATATGGATGATAAATTAGTGGAAGATCACATCGAGCATCAACAACAAGTTCTCCAACTCTCAAAGGGTAACCTAACTTTGGTGCAAAATCTAATGAAACAACAGGAAGATCAACATCACATCGAAATAATTTCTGAAGCAGTCACAAAAAAAATAACTCGACAAGTATGATCAATTTCAAAGTATCTCAGCAAGTGGAAGAACTTCCTTGTAGAATATTCCACATGGGAGGATGATAATTTTATACAGAAGCATCAAGAAATAATCAAGCGTTGAGGACAACACTTGTTTGAAGGAGAGGGGCATGTTAAGTCCCTATATTAATAATGTAGTCCCTTATTATGTTAGTGTAGGCCCCCTTATTGTTATTTTTGTACCCCTGTAACCCCCATATTGTTATTATTGTGCCCTTAAATCATTATTGTTAGGTCGGCTAGGGTTACATTGTGGCCCCACTAGGATTACATTGTGGCCCCATGGACTCCTCTATATAGAAAGGAGGTTTTGTAATTTGAATCATCCAAGAATTGTTCATTCATGTAATGTATTGGAGGTTGCCCCCTCGAAGTGGCTTATTTCTAAGGCGTTGATATCTCTTTTCTTCTCTTTTTGGAGATGGTTTCAAAACATTGCTTCTATACTGTTGACAAAAATATATCAACATACATCAACTCTAAGTTCTTACCTATGTATAACTTCAGCTAAGAATAACCTCGTATGTTAAGTAACTTGGAATAATCTGTGAGATGGGATCTCACAAGCTTGCAATTACCTGCACACCATTGGCTATCATCCAAGGAAGTATCATTTAACTCATATAGTGCCTTCCTTTATCTATAAATTTATTTTGTGATTTGGATGATGATTTTTTTATCTAAAGATAATAAGTTGTATGATACCCCATCCACTATGTTGTTGATTGAGTTGGGTGAAATTAAGGGAGTTGTACAGGATATTTGTGATTAATAGTTTACCGTGACAGTCTCACAAAAGTTGGTAGGATTCCATGGGGAGCCTTCTAACCTGCGAAAAGATTGCCCGAGGAGAGAAAACATAGTTACCCACCGAAAGTTAATTCCAGGAGAAGAAAACAACTCAAGTTTTTCTAAATGACAAGATTTTTCCAATGACAGGGATTGAAACCTAGTTAATTGGGTTGTGTTGTGAGATGAAAAAGTGTTGCCACATCATGATGTTCCTCACTCTGTTTTGGCCATATTGTGAATTTTGAAAATGAATGAAATAATAACTAATATTTAGTTGATAGATTTTTCTGAGATTAATCCTATTATTATAATAATATGATTAATTTTAAAGATATTTATTTACTTTATGAATCACACAAAAACTTAGTTTAAATAAAATAATTAGATAACTATATAAATAACTTTCCACAGCGTCCAACATCTAAGAAATACCGATTTGAATATCGAGTAACAACAAAATGCATCTTCAGAATCTCGAAGTATGAAATTCGAATTTCCCTTTTCTAGATTGGAATTAAAAAATTACAAATAAGAAACGTATACCACGTGGGTAGGTGTTGTTCATGTGCAGGCTATCTACCACTTGCGATTATAGCTAAATGCTAAGATTTCACTGTCCACTGTCTAGAACATATTTAAGGTCTCAATGAATATATCTATTCCTTTGGGATGTGAGTATTTCTCTTTCATGGAAATGACAATTATTAGGTTGGGAAAAGTTTCACCTTTGATATCGCAATTTTTTGTTGAGCTAAAAGTAGATCGGTAGAATATATAGATTTTCAGAGATATGTCACAAATTTAGGTTCAACATGCCAAGATTCTTCGACATATTAATCGTCCAATCTACCTGTTAGTGGTGGACACGGCCTATATTTTGGAGGTTAACTGCTTAACTAACATCGAGCATGGGCATGGGCGTGGGCATATCAATCATTGGCTCATTTTTTATTTTATTTTTCATATTTTAGTAGACCTCAATGGCATGCCCACAAGACCTTAGATGCTCATATTACCTCCCGCCAGGGTCACAATAGATCTCTTGAAAAGCTTCCTCACAATACCTTTGCTCATATTACCTCCCGCTATAGGAAAAAATAGCAGCTCTTTTATTGCTAGCTTATGAGCTTCAACCTGTGAGCCCAACTCTAAATCACTTCACACACAATGGATGAATTCAACCTTATTTATAGAAGAATTATATTTTACAATATAGAAGAACATTTCTTTACATTTCAAGAGAAGTTTATGTAACATTAAAAAAAAGGCCTTCCTTACATTAGAGGAGAGGTCTTTCTTACATAACAATAAAATATTATTTTTCATATTTGGACTCCCACATAAAAATCCCCCAATTGACCCCAAATATAAGCATATGTGAATATTATTGCTACTAATCTAATCCCAAAAACGTCTTGTCCCATTTTTATGACACCAACTAATGTTATACAAAGCTCCTTATCCATTGGCAAGGTATATGTTAACAATGTCGGTTGGATATTCATTTATGTGTATCTTTTACAATTATATAAGCCTATCATCGAACATTTTGTGATTCCAAAGATATCTAACATTAATGTGCTTTATCTTGGGGTTGTTGGCAAGATGGGTTTCACTTTCTCTATCACAATTTAGTACATATTTTTCTTGTTGCGGGCCCATTTCTTTCAAGAAACTCCTCATGCAAACAATTTCCTTATATCCTTCAATAGCCACAATATACTCAAAAGAGCCACCACCTTTTAAAATATTCATACCCATGAAACTACAATTCCTGCAAATATACAATTGTAACCTATTGTGGATCATCTAGAATCCATGTCACATACCATATCAACATATCTAAATCCTTCTAATAAGGTATCAATACCTCGAAAGCACAAAAAATAATCAATTGATCCTTTAATGTATCTCAAAATTCATTTAACTGCATCTCAATGTTCCTTCCTTGGATTTTCAAGAAATCTACTTAGCACTCCCATTGAATGTGTAATGTCAAAATGAGTGCATATAATTGCATACATTGAACTTCCAACAACTGAAGCATATGCAATCTTGGAAATTTCTCCCTTTTCTTGAATGTTAGAGGTGCATTGATTAGCCGTTAACTTGAAATGAGAGAAAATTAATGTACTTAAAGTTTTTTCTTTAGCTATATTAAAAATTTCCAACACATTTCCAAGGTATCGGTTATGTGATAGCCATAGTTTCCTTCCTTCTCTATCATGTATAATTTTCATCTTCAAAAATTGGCTTGTTGCTCTTAAATTATTCATTGCCCATTCATGGTTTAACTCTTTTTTCAAAATATAATCATCATTTTTTCTTTTCCAACAATCAATATGCCATCAACATATAATAATAAGATAATGAAATTGAATTTTTATTTCTTTTAATGTATACACAATTATTTTCGTTTAATCTATTAAAACCATGATCAAGATAAAAGACTCAACCTTTTTATTTCATTGATAGGGAGCTTGTTTCACCCCATATAGACTCTTATTTAACTTGCAAAATAAACTTTCCTTGCCCTTTTTAATAAAATCTTATGGTTGTTCCACAAATATCTCTTCTTCCAAATCTCAAAAAGGAACATTGTTTTGAAATCTAGTTTCTCCAATTCTAAATATAGAGTAACTACAAGACCAAGTACTACTCAAATTAATGATATTTTAATAACTCGGGTAAAAATTTCTTTAAATCCAATACCTTGTTCTTGTAAAAATCCTTTCACCATTCATCTTTCTTCGAACCTTTTTCTAGTTTAATTTCCTTCATGGTTTATTTGATACACCCATTTATTCTTTAAGACATTTCTCCCTTGTGGTATTTCAACCAAATCCCATGTCTTATTGTCGTGTAGGGATTTTATCTCCTATTGCACAATCTTTTTCCACTTCATACCTTTTTCTCCTTCGCATGCACCATGCAAAGAAGCAGGTTCACCTTCGTTAGCAAATAAAATATACTCCAAGGGAGAAAACATTTGTGAATGTCTATGTGGCATGGCAGTGCTACAAATTTATAAATTTTGTGGTTAAATTTATCCAACTGGTGATGATTTTTTCATGTTAATCTTCTTTTTTTTCCTCATTTTCATTTTGTTGCTCATGATTTCCATAAATGCCTTCTTGTAGTGTTGGTTGATTTTCATATTATCCCTCAACAAGTTTATGTGTCTCCACACCTTTTTCAATAGCTTTAAACATATTTTCTTCATTAAAAATGACATTGCTACTTCTGATAATTCTCCTTTTTAGAGTATCCCACAACTAACCTAACTCATTCTCAATATATCCTAAGGAAATATATGTAAATGAATTTTCATCCAAGTTAGACTTTTATTCTTTATGAATATCCACATATGCTTCGCAACCAAAAATTTTCAAGTGAGTGTGGCATAAAACACTTCCGATCCATGCCCTTTTGGAAATGTTTCCATCAAGTGAAAGTGTAGGAGAGAGATTTATTAAGTAGCATGATATGTTAACAACTTATAACCAAAAATATTAAGGGGAGCTAGAATTTGAAAGCATACATCTCACCTTTTCCATTATTATCGAAGTCATTCTCTCTTCTATTCCATTTTTTTGTGCAGTGTGAGGAGCTTGTTTTCAATTTGTATGGCATATTTACTAAAATGTTCTTCAAAGGCCTTCGAGTAGTACTCCCCACCATTATCTATTTTAATGCATCTCAAATATTTATTTGTTTCCCTTTAAACAACCACGTGAAATTTCTAAAAAGTGTCTATAACTCAATATTTTCTCTTAATATGGAAAACCCGCACCTTCTTTGATGAATTTGTTGTCCTCTGAGATAATTATAGGTTAATTAATTATGCCAGAGCATCTAAAATATTTTGTTGTTTTTAAAGGATTTTTTGGATGACTAATGTTATGAAAAAATTACAGGCGGATGCTTTAAACTTTTGATAGAATTGAGTATTACGAAAGGGTTGTTCTTTTACTTCAAAACATTGATTTTATTTCTGTATATGTGAAAGGAAAAAAATGTAAGAAACTAAGATCCATTAATTATTCAAATTGAACCTATATTTTATCATAATAAAGAAAGGTTTAGAAACAATGTTTACAGCTTAACAATATATATATATATATATATATATATATATATATATATATATATATATATATACATATATATATATATATATATATATAACCTTATGAAGATAACTAACAATTAATAGATGTAGAGGGACTTATACAAACAAATAGTATAATATATCAATATCTAAAATAGATTATAACTTCAAGGACTTAAGATAGAATTATATTTAGTTTTCTCTTACCTATTTATCTCCATAAAACTTAAACATATGTAGAAAAACAAAATGAAATGTAACTGGAAAAACTCACAAGGAAACAAGTTGTTTGAAACAAATCCAAAATCCTTTCATTAATGATAAATGACCTTAGCTCATACAATTCTTCTTTACAAGTGCTCATCCAAGGGTGAAACCCTTGATAACTCGAATGGAGAGTTATTTATACAATTCTGTCTTTTAGAAGCATATAAACATATTACAAAAACAGTATCAAAATATAGGAATACAAAAATTGTTGACTCGAGCTATCACTGTCTTCAAGTGGTTGATGATGTGGCCCCAAAATGTGTTGTTGTGTTGGCATTTGTTGGAGATGGAATTTACTTGATATTTTCACATAAGTAATCCCATCTTTCTTGAATTGGTATTTAAAGTTTAATCAATCTTCTATAAAATTCATCCACTTCGGTATATATTTCAAAAGTAGGATTATTGATAAAAAGATGTTTAATTTCATGTTTTATTATTAAATCAAAATCTAAAGCCTCCAGAAAAGCCTTTCCTATCAAATGACCTTTAATCCCTGCAAATTTGGCTTTATCAATTACAATTGTATAAATATTTTTGGAATACTCCAAATTGATTAACCTATCATTTGGTGCTACTAATTATAAAAATCCTCTTTGATTCAGTAGACTGAAATTGATGTGAAACCTCTGGACAGCAGTGTCCAAATTTTGGCACTTGCTTTCTAACTAAGTTAATAAATTCTATTTCTGCAGAACCTTTTTTTATTTCTAAAACTATTTTTGTTCTATCTATAATATGAATCTTCTCCAATTCAACTCTATTCTTTTAATTTAACACTTAATCATATCTGAAGCTTCAGTTGGTTTTTGTTTAAGTGTTGCCTTTTACTGCTCAATGACTATTTTGCATTTAGTGATTAATTCTCCATGCTCAAAGATAATTTGTATGGAGGGCCATACCTCAGTCATAACCTAATTTATTTCTGTCCAAATGCTCTCCTTCGCTTGTGAAAAGGTGTCTGCCAAAAATAATTCACTTTCTAACTTTTTAAATTTATGTGTTAGCCTGTGGGTTTTCTGCATTTCTTCCATGTAGAGAGTATCATTCTTTATTTTCTTAGTTTCTATATTCTTGAATTTATCCTAAAGTTTTTCATTTTCCTGCTTTTGAAGAGACAAAACCTGCATAATTTTGTTTGTGTCAGCTACTTCTGATGTAGACCCTATTATTGTTGGTGAGGAACTTGGTGTTGTTCCTGCAACTGAAATGAGTACACTTGAAATTGGAATCATAGCCATTTGAGTATATTGTTCTTTCTCTTTGAGTATACCTTCAATTTTTTCTTCCATCTTCTTAATTTGAATGTTCTTTTCAATGATAAGTTTGAGAATTTCCTCTCTACTTTTCTCACTTTCCTCTATCTCCTTGGTTTGGGGATCCTCTGTAGAAGGAAATTTTAGTTGTTTTCGAAGAGCTGCAATGCCTTCATTCTTCTTCTTGAGGATTTATTCTACAGCTTTGTAATCCTTAGGATCATATCCAATCTTAATCACTAAATATTCTAGTTATTTGAGTTTATTATATTTGGCTAAAGAGGAAATCTTCTCAATCTTCAATTGTCACAGGACATTTGAAAGAGGTGCTCTCAATTTTGATAATGCCATGGAAGTGTTAGTCATTGTAGAGAAAAAAATTTCTCATGATAGTTTGTGCATATTCATTTGGTCAATAGGATGAATCTAATTGGCATCAAAAGAAAATATGGTCTTTTTGTAATTAGAAGGGGCTTTTGGAAAAGGGACTTCGGCCTATAAAAAAGCCATATGCATCCTTCCCTTTTCACTGTCGAATGATGTCAACAGCCTATGTTGTGAAGTGGAGGTCTGTTTCCAAAATTGATTGTATACATTTTCCTTTAGAGCTTCATTCTTCTGCTTAATTTATAATAAATTGGAGAAAATATTAGGCTCAGCCTATTCACCTAATCATGTTGATTGTTTAATCTCCATTGGATCCTATGAAACTGAAGAGGAGGATTGAGTGTTAGGAACATTTTCCTCTACTCCTGTATAAATTTCTGTATCACCCAAATCAGTAATTTTTGGGTCTTTCTAAATTTGATCAATTAAGATGGTGAAATATATTTTTTGCTTCTTCTGTTGGATGATGAATTCATTTGCCATGATTGCTGAAGATGAAGGTTCTTATTTGGGCTTCTTCTCATGATTATTTTTAGAGATGGGAGTTTGGAGAATGGAGGTGGAAATAATTTGCTACTCTGCCTCCTGTAGTGTATTTTCTTCCCTGTGATCTTCGTTCATATATTTTTCAATCTTTGGCCTAGGATTGTGATTGTAAGGCAGTGTCTTTAGCTCCACCCTCAAGTTAGAGATGATATTGAATGGATCATATGACCAAGTAAAACTTGGCTGAAAATTAATCCTCTTGAGGATAGTATATGCTTCAACTCATGTTGTCTCGGTGTTGCATATGAAATATCCCACCTTAGTCTTGATTTTAAATTGATATTTCCTTTTACCTAAAACAAAATGTGTTTCAACCATGTTGATCATTTGACTAATATATTCCAAAGAGAAAATTCTCATTGGAAGATATTTAGGAAGCTTTTAAGGTGCCAATTCACAGCCATATACCTTGGTCTCTGTATAATTCTGGTAAAGATACCAGTCACTTGTTTTTACTTGATCGCTCAGATGAAGAATCCTTTTTATTTCTGAACCAATCCTTTGCTCATTCTGGCTGATTAGGAGCTGAGAAACTAGATGAATGAAAGAGTCAATAAAATATAAAAATGAAAATTCAGTTGAAATTTACCTAACCAATTGAGTCCAATGTATGTCTCATTGGTTAAAACCTTGATTATCTTGTTTTTGCAAAGTTATTGGTAAAAAATCTCCCTGTTGAAAAACGAACATATAAACCAGTACAAACGTGTACTTGAACCTTCCTTGAGTATTTATATCCATCATCTTCTCATGCATATTATCAGCAGGGAACTAACTATAATTATACATGAATGTTGGCTAAATTTCCTTGGAGAAAATGGAAAATAAACCCAGAATAGGTTCATCTAACTGTATTTTCATTTATGTAGCCTAACAAGCAGGAAATTAAATAAATAATATTCCTAGTTGCTTCTGGGAACATAGTGGATGGACAAAGAGGATTTATTTTTGGAATTTCAGCATCATCTATAAGAAAAGTTTTGAAAATATAAGCTCTCTGGGGAAATGTAATATTATGATATAATTCCATGAGGGAAGCTTGGGAATAATGACTAATGGAATCATTCGCTAGTATTAACAACATCTGTTTTATGGTATCAGGTGTAATGGAAATCATAATGTCTCCATTCTAAGCTACTATGGTTATCTTAAGAGGGTCATATATAGTTTGACACCAGGTAACTAAATCAGGAAACTCATGGGTTTAAAGAAAGGTAAACATGGGCAACAAGGTCTCCCAGAGTTTGACTTCATCTTTCTTATCTAGATATTTTTGCTTTAACCATAGATGTAATTCGTACAGTTTGAATTCACATTCTATGTCTACGATTTTGAAAAATTGGTCGACTAACGGGACATGGTCAAGATCTAGAGTTGAGGAAACATTTGGATCTTCTTATGCTACTGTTTTCCATCCCTTTCCTTTTGGTTCCATTTCTTTCAGTAGAAGAAACGAGGCTTTTGTGATAAAATAATACTTGCAGAGAGCAGTCTCTGCAAATGTTGATTTTGTCGATAAGGGCGATAGAGAGCAGAGCCAAAAATTAATTGTGTCTCTTTGAACCTGCAATTTGACACAACGGCAAAGTGAATCAAAGAGTGGCACGAGGAAGGTAGATGTTTATTTATACATGCATGGTTTATTGTTATGTTGGATGACTGTGAGAGAAAAAGTGGTAGAGGGTTTAATGACGAGTGGATAATGGTAAGGGAGCGGATAACAGTATCGTGGAATGTAACGGAAAGGTTACAGGTAACAGGAGGTAATTGGTACTCGGGAATGAACGTTGGTGAGAAGTGATATGAACATTGGTGGATAGGTTATTTTCGAAGGGGGTAGACGATAATAAGTGGTATGGAGCAGGGGAGTGTGATATGATAGGGAGGTGACACATTTAAAGGGGCCTGAAAAATATGAAACCACTTTTTGGAACCCCCCCACCCCCCACCCCCTTTGTCGTATGAGAAACAGAGAAAGGGGGTGTGAAATTCCTTCCTCGTTGTTGTTACGGGCAAGGTAAATGTCAACCGTCGAGATCTACTCCAGAGATAGTGCAAACGACAAAAGAGTTTGTCATGTTGTAACTTTAGGATAAATGGTAACATGCGATTTATTTACAAAATAATCACTTATAAAGCGATTAATCCTTAATTAAACATAATTAAACCTAATCTATTTTGGTGCATTTAAACTAGCTGCCAATTTATTTTCCTATGTCTATGTTCAACCAAGATTAAACAATTTGGTGAACTTTATTGCCTAATATAAATACATAAATTTAAAAAGTCTGATCATGTTTAAGCAGTATGATTCAAACCATATTATTTTTGGGTTGTGGCATTCTAACAAGGTGCACACAAAAATCTCTTTTTCTTTATTTGAAAACAAAGAAATTTCATTTCTTTTATTGCTTCTATCTATGCCTAACATTTTCAAATATTTTTTCCTTCATTTTTTAAAGCATCTAATCCTAAAGTTTTTTTTATATTGATTATTTTATTTTCACATTGAGTCCTAACATTTTTTGGATTTTCATCTATTTACATTCAATTCTAACACTTTTTAATTTTCCATTTTTCTTCTAAAATGTCTGACATATCAAAACAAGAAATGTTACAACGTCGGCTCCAACTGGGGATTGCTTCCTCCTATAGGAAGCAAAGAACTATAAGATTCAATTGCCTTCGCCTCGAGACAATTTTCTTTGTTGAGAAAACAAACATACTTTGAAAATAAAACAAGCCAGTAGATATACAATGATGAATGTGTGAAACATTGTTTTTCTTTTCAATACTAAATGTAGTGCTTCAAATATCTTCCATTGACTGGCAATGAAGAATATTGTCCTTCAAATTTCAGCAATATAAAAGTGTTATTACCCTTGACTTCTGCAATGCTAAAAGGTCCAAACCAGACTCTTGTCAAACTTCCTATGTTTTCCTTTATCTTCCCTCATACCATCCCATCTTAACATGAGATCTCCTTCTCTGAAATCACTTTCTCTAGCTTTTATATCAAAAATACTTTTCATTTTGTTCTGGTATTTCCTAATTTTATATTGTATTTCATCCCTATTTTCATTTATTTCATTTATCTGATTGATTCTCATAAAAAAATCATCAATTTCTTCATTTACTTCTTGCAAAAAATTCAAAACAAGGAAAGCTAGATTTGTAGGAAAAATTTATTCTTTACCATATACCAACTGAAATGGAGATTTTCCTGTAGATATTTTTGGAGATATCCTATTAGCCAAAACTGTATAAATTAGATGATGGTCCCAACCCTTTTTATGATCTTCTAATGTCTTCTTGATAACTTTGACCAAACTCTTGTCTAAAAAAATTTCCAGTCCATTTCCCTGTGGATAGTGTTAGTACCCTATAAATTATAGGATCTCAAGGTGACTAGATACTTCATATTTCTTGCAAATTTTTCATTATTGAAAGGCTTTTCAAAATTCAAGTGATTTAAAACTAAAAGGAAAAAATGGAAAAGAAATAAAAGATGGTATAGAAATAAAGAAAAATCAAAAGAGAAAAATAGAAAAAGAAGGAAAACCCCAAAAAGAAATAAACTAAAAGTGTTGCAATTTCAAATGCCACTACTCATTAGACATGTTTTTCTGATCACACGGTTTAACCATGATCAGACAGTTTTCAATTTTAGTTGATAGGTTAGAGAATAAATATTTTCCAAACTGGAAAATCTTGGCTTATTAGTAGATAGGTAGAAAATGAGATTGGCTAAATAGTTTAAATTGAGCCAATGGGATTAGAAATTCAAAAGAAAAATAGGTAAGGGTCTACTAGTCCAAATGCACCCTAAAAAAGAGGATAAAATGTTAGGTGAATAGCTTTGGGTGGGTAGACAGGTTGAAGAGGAAGAATGAAAAGCTAATGTCAAGGTTATTCCACCAATGTACAGCGTCTCGACTTCATTTTTCTTTGTTGTGAGAAGAAAGCTTAGACAGAGAATGCAGATTTCACAAAGGATGGGAAGGGGGAAATGTTTCTAAAGGTGGGATTCCTATGTCATACGTGCATACTTTATGCCAAATGATACCCTAACTCCCCTCACTATCCATTCATTATATTCTTAGAACCCCAAACCCATATTTATTTGCGATATCCTAAGTCCTACCATGTCCCCGACATTAATTAACAACACCTGGTCCCATCGTCCCATCACCCCATCACATCATGCGCTAAACACACCTCACCTCACCCTCCATCTCCACCCCTCACCTCACATCCGACGGCCCTCATTCCATTTCGGCCCCCCCTCAGCCGCTAGAGGTTAACAAATAGGGGTCGGGTGTGGGGGGGGGGGTTCTGAAATGGGTGGTATCCATTACCGCTCACTTTGCTATGTGGCACGCCCGCACCATTTCACACTCCCCCTCGTCATTACCACTCACCGCCTTCGACCCCCTCTGAAAATAGGTTTCCGTTGTCCCCCAAACCGTTGCCACCATGTGACCGTTACCAATCTTGTCGTGCCACATCCTCGATCGTGTGTCCTCCTCGTCCTATCATGTCCTTTCCCTCCAATGACCCGTTGTGCCATGAATGGTCGGGCTATTATCCAACGGACCCGTGCCAACTCAACAGTCAACCCCCAACTACAAGTTAAAGCCCAATTCCACCGTTGCGCTAGAGTTTGCATTGTTGAGAAGAATAAAGACCCTCTCCAGATCCTATCTGACTTTGGAAAATTGAAAAGAGGACCTAATGAAGTAGTACAAGATTACATTATCAGATTAAACGAAGCCTACAACGTTGTTCCTCAAAACCTTAGACCCCCTCCAGATTCAGTACTGGTTAAATTCCCTAACGGTTTTGATTCTGACATAGCATATTCACTTAGGGAAAGAGCCCCGCAAACTCTAGAAGAGATGCAAAGCATAGTTGTTAGTGTTGAAGCTAACCTCATAGAAAAGCGAGCTAGAGCTAGAGCTGAAAGAAGAATGCCTATAAACAAAGAGCCTTCGGCTTTTGAAAGAAAGCTGGATGCAATTATTAAAGGTATGGAAAGACTGGGAGACAGAGTAGAGAAAATTGAAAGAAATTCTTCTAGCGATGGTCAAAATGTTGTTAGAAACCCAAACTTTAGAAGAAACCAAAACCAAAATACTGGGAAAAATGTTCCTGACCAAAACATCAGGCCACCATTCCAGGAAACTTTTGTTGAAGGTTCATCTTCTGAGGAACCAACAGAGGATGTTGAAATAAATAATGTGATTGAGAACAAAAATGAACCAGAAGTTTTCCTATCTCAAGAAGATGAAGAAAATCATATTCTTGAAACATTTCAAACTCATTCAGGAGAAACTTTTGATTTCAAAGAAGGATATGACTTAGCAATTTATGAATTTCATAAACAATACAATTTGAGAAGTAGACGGATTGACGTGCCAGAGAGTAGCAAATAGAAAGCTGCAAAACAAAACATCAAAGGTAAAACTAACACTCCTCCTGTACAAATTCTTTCTAGAACAAGTCCTGACCCCGCAAATCCAATAATTGAAGATGTGTCTGATAATCAACCAAATAATAAACAACTTTCCAATACTTTTCCCCCTGCAGGAAACGTAGAAGAACCAGCAGAAGTTAATTCAGAAACACCTTCAACTCATAATCCTACTCATGAAAAAGAGAAAAACATTGAAGACCCAAAAAACAGAGAAAACCCAACTGTTCAAAACACTAGAGCTCAAACAGAAAAACCTTTCAATCTAGAGGCTGAAATAGGCAAACTAAAGATAGTTATTCCATTCGCAGAATTGGCTAAACATGATGTCTATAGAAGCCAAATCAGGAGATCCCTTAACATTACTGGAATGGATGATTCAGTAAATGTTTTTGATGATCAACCCAAACTACTTTTTGGCCCTGAAGTAAATGGTAAACCAGAAAGTGGAGGAACTCCTCCATTTTATGTGAGTTTGAATGTTCATGACAAAATACTTCATAACGCCATGCTTGATTCTGGAGCGTCCCATAATTTAATGCCCAAAGCTATGATGGAAAGATTAAATCTAGACATTACCAGACCATATAAAGATATTTTTTCCTTCGATTCAAGTCAGGTAAGATGTTTAGGTTTGATTAAAGATTTGTATATTACTTTGGTACAATACCCTGCGAAATCTATTCTGATGGATGTAGTAGTTGCAGATTTTCCTCCCAAATATGGTATGTTGTTGTCTAGATCCTGGGGTGCCAAACTCGGAGGATCTCTTCAATTAGATATGTCATATGCTACTATTTTAGTATTTGGTCAACCTAAAAGACTATACAGAGAGACCTTGATGAAATATTTAGTTAGTATTCTGGAGAAGCCTGAAAACTTTCCTGTCTACTCAGTACATTCTAATATGGACTCTTTTATCCTTTATAATGCTGAATTCGACCTTCCTACTGAATTAGAAGCACCAGAAATAGAAACTGCAACTAAATCTACTGTTCAAATCGAAGAAATTTTTGAAAACAAAGAAACATCAAACATTCAAGAGATACCAGGAAAAATCGAATAACCAGAGCTCCCTGTTAAGAAACATGTTAAAACAGTTGATAAAGATTATGAACATGAAATTTTATGGCATTTAGAATTTGATGGTTCAGTAAATAATTTAGGAGCAGGAGCTGGAATTTGGATACATAAAGGTGAAAATGATCATGCCGAAGGCCATGCTTATAGATTGAATTTTAGATGCACTAATAATATGGCAGAGTATGAAGCTCTTTTGCTAGGGCTTAAACATGTCAAAAAGTTAGGAGCAATTAGAGTATCAATCATAGGAGACTCTGAGTTAATTATTCAACAGATTAATGGTGAATGTTCAATGAAAGACCCCAGATTAAGAGAATACAGAGGAACAGTTGTGGAAATTCTCAACACTTTCCTACAAGCTCAACTTGCCAAAATTCCTAGAAAACAAAATTTGCATGCTCACAGTCTTGCAATGTTCGCTAGCACCTGTAAATTACCTTTTGGACCTAATCATCAGTTCACAGCTGAGATTAGACATAGACCTGCTATACCGGACAATCTCATGAATTGGCAAGTGTTTGTAAATAATAATCAGATCAATAATTTTTTGACATTAGAAAATGAGTTCTCTAACAGTAGTATAGATGAAGACACAACAATCAATGAATCTGATCAAATTGATAAACAAGAAACAAATATTTCAGAAGAGACTGCAATTCACATGCTTCACCCAACCACATTTACTGAAAAAGATATGCAGGATTTGAAACAAATAGAAATTGATGAGATCATAGAAGATGAATCTGAAATTATTAATCTGAAAGATAATCATTTACCTAAAGGATTGACTCCTTTAGAAGATCTTTTTGACTCAAATGACATTCCACTAAAACCCAAAATGGAACCTTTAAAAGCTGATATTGAAGAAGTCAATTTGGGAACTGAAGGAAATCCCAAGATGGTTAAACTATCTAAATCTCTGCCAGAAGATCAAAAGGTTAAATATGTTGAACTTTTAAAAGAATTCCAGGATGTTTTTGCCTGGAGTTATGAAGATCTTAAATCATATGATACATCAATAATTCAACATACAATACCTTTAAAACCAGATTAGAAACCATTCAAACAGAAACTTAGAAGGACCAACCCTGTATTACTACCTTCAATTGAGAAAGAAATTAAAATAATGTATGAAGCAGGAATCATTGCTCCTATTAGGTTTTCTGAATGGGTTCTAATTTGGTACCAACAAGAAAGAAGACTGGAGAGATTAGACTATGTGTTGACGTGAGAAATTTAAACAAAGTTTCTTTAAAAGATAACTATCCTTTGCCTAAAATGGACCATATCTTACAAAGGGTAGTGGGATCTTCAAGAATTTCTCTTCTGGATGGATTTTTAGGGTATAACCAGATTTTGGTTCATCCTGATGATCAAGACAAAACAACATTTACAACACCATGGGGTACTTTTAAATATGTTAAGATGCCATTTGGACTCAAAAATGCAGGGGAAACCTTTCAAAGAGAAATGGATATTGCATTCGCCAAAGAAATTCATGATTTTCTGGTTATTTATCTAGATGATTTAACTGTTTTTTCCAAGATAGATCAGCAACATTTAGATCATCTAAGACAAGTATTTTTAAAATGCAGAAAGTATGGTATTTCTTTAAATCCGAAAAAATCATTGTTTGGTCTTGAAGAAGGAAAACTCCTAGGTCACATTATTTCTAAAGATGGCATTAGAATTGATCCTAAAAGAATACAAGCCATATTGCAGATACCTCATCCCAGGAATATTAAAGAACTTCAAGCTTTCATAGGAAAGATCAATTTTTTGAGAAGATTCATTTCTAGTTTAGCTGAATTACTTAGATTAATCACTAACATGTTAAGAAAGGATTCGAGTATTCAATGGACAGTAGAAGCCAAGCAATCATTTGAAGAAATAAAAATGGCTTTAACTAGAACACCAGTTCTTACCAGTCCAAAATTTGATAGAGATTTTATAATTTTTTCATTTGCTTCTAAACATACGGTTGCAGTTGTTTTACTACAAAAAGATGATCAAGGATGTGAAAAACCAATAGCATTTTTTAGTAAAGAACTTAGAGATGCATCATTGAAATATAATATCATGGAGAAACAAGCTTTTTCACTTGTGAAAGCAATTAAAGATTTCAAAGTTTATATATTGTATTCTCATGTGATAGCTTATGTACCTAATGCTGTCGTTAAAGACATCTTAACTCAAGATGGAATTGAAGGCAAAAGAGGTAAATGGATAGCTACCATATTAGAATATGATATTGAAATAAGACCTACAAAACTCATAAAAGGACAAGGTTTGGCTCAACTCATGACTGAAACTAATTGCCAAGCCCTGGACATTAACAAACTGGATGACGAATAGGAGATGGTGACTCCACAAATCAGTCAGGCCTTTTTAGACTCACCCTGGTACACTCGTATCATTTATGTTTTGTTAAACCTGCAAGTTCCTCCAGGGTTATCCAGAACGAAACAAAGGTTTTTGAAAATGACATCTTTAAAGTATTGTATTTTAGATAATGCTCTTTTTTGGAAGAATCATGATGGAATTCTATTAAACTGTTTATTAAAAGATGAAACTGACAAGGTTCTCAATGAATTCCATGCAGGAGATTGTGGTGGGCACCTCTACTTGAAATAAACTGCAGATAAAATCTTAAGGGTTGGTTTTTACTGGCCAACTTTGTTTTCAGATGTTAAGAAATTTGTAACTTCTTGTCACAAGTGTCAGATCTTTGAAGGCAAGAGAAAATTGTTGCCTTTACCATTAAAGCCAATTTCCACCGAGAGACCCTTTCAACAATGGGGACTGGATTTTATTGGAGAAATCCATCCTCCTTCTTCTGGGCAACACAGATGGATCCTTACTGCCACAGATTACTTTACTAAATGGATTGAAGCTATCTCATCCAGACAGGCCAATGATTCTGTAATTATAGGATTTTTAGAAACCAATATACTTTCAAGATTTGGCTGTCCTGAAAAAATAATAACTGATAATGCTGCTGCTTTTAAGTCTAAGAAAACGATTAGTTTCTGCAATAAGTATCACATCACTTTAGGCCATTCAACAGCCTATTATCCTCAGGGTAATGGACTGGCTGAATCCTCCAATAAAAGCCTCATTAATATCATTAAAAAATTATTGGAAGAGAATAAGAAGAATTGGCATAAGAAACTTACCAGTGCATTGTGGGCAGACATACTTACAACCAAGAAATCAATTGGGACTAGTCCATATGAATTAGTTTATGGTATTGAGGCTAGATTTCCATCATCCTTAGGAATTCCTGTTATGAAGTTACTTCAGGAGGCTCAAGTAGAACCAAATGATATTCAGAGAAGAATAAATCAAACAATTCACTTGCAGCAGACCAGAGAAGAAGTGTATCAACGATCCCAAGTTTTGCAGGAAAAGTTAAAGAAGATGTTTGACAGAAGGACTAAAGCAGAATATTTTCAACTGGGAGATAAAGTTCTAAGATGGGATTCCCGAAGGAAAGATAAAGGGAAACATGGGAAATTTGATTTCTTATGGAAAGGGCCTTACATCATTCATGCTTTACAGGGAAATAACACATACATTTTGAATAATTTGGATGGTTCAGAAGCTGAGGAGGGACCAGTCAATGGTCGAATGCTAAAACACTACTTTGATCCCATTTACTAGGATGTTCTGACTTTTTAACTTGTACATAATATATCCTTTATAATGCATCAGTTTTTATTGGATGGTGACTTGCTGAAGTTCAAGCCCGAAGTGAAGGCCCTAAGCTTCAGAAGTTTCACTATCATATATACAATAAAGCTACCAGAAAAAGAAGATTTCATGGTTCAGTTAAAGGCATTTTGAGGCATCTGACCTGTTGTTCTTGACTTTTCACTAGGAAAAGCCATCCCCAAGTGGAGCCAGTGTTAGACTCCTATACCAATAGGTGTCATTTTTCATGATTGACTTATTGAACTATGCAATATGTTCAAACCTTTTTCTTGTGCAAAGGTGTTCCATATTCTTAAAAAATCAAAAAATTTAAAAAATTTAAAGAGGGTATACCCTAAAATAAAAATCAAAGGGTAAAAAGAATAAAATGATCAAAAAAAAGTGAAATAAATGAACCCCAAACAAAAATAGACCAGGAAAGTGTGCAAGTCTAAATGCCACTACTATTTCATTTTTTGAAATAAACAAAATTATGTGCAGCTAGTCAAACTTTTGCCACAATTTATGAAGAGTCAAACTGTTTAAACTTGATTCATTCATTTTTCAATTTCATGTTGTAGAATAGAGAATAAATATCTGACCAAACAGTTTAATCTTGGAAGATAAGTAGATAGGTAGAGTTAATAAAAGGTGCTCAACAGTTTAATCTGAGCCCTTGGATGTAATAAGTGTAGAAATAGATAGATTTTCCATGTAAAAGGAAAAAGAAGATTGATAAGGGTTTTCCAGTCTAAGTGCACCCTAATAAAGAAGAGAAAATGGTAGAGTAAGTAAGTAGGGTAGGTAGATGTTGTTGCAGAATTACAAAGTGATGAATGATGACTCTAAATGTGTTTCAATTCTACTTTCATCACAAGTACAAAGGTAGATACTACATTGGAAAAAGTTCACAGCAAAGCAAAGTCAAGATTATTAACTTCCCCTTCATTTTCCCTAAAGATTTCACTAATTTCCCCTAAGTGCTAAGGTATTTGAAGATTAAAGGGGCTCAAGGCATTTCCTTGACTTTTGGAGGGACCGGACCCTCGGCCCAATAATTGAAAAAACCTAAGTACTTGAAATCATCCATTATCACATTCATTCATCTTTCAAAAATCTTTTTCCATTTTACTTAGGAAAATCCTTCAATATTTCGTGAAAGCCCTCAAAATCACTTTTATTCTAAGTCTAAGTGATGAAAGTATAATAATGCCATTTACTTTTGAATCTTCACTTTCTTGGTTATATTTAAGTATTTTGAGTTTACATTGTCTCTTTGTCATATTAAATCTAATTTATATATTAACTCCCTATGAAAATCACCTTTTCCTATTATATATAAATCCTTTTATAATAATATCCCCAAAACCCTTATATTATGACTTTTTAGCCAAAAGTATTTAACTCCTATTTTATTCAAATCAAAAACCCACAATATACCCCCTTTTGGCTAAAAAATATCATTATAAATAAATCCTACCCCCTATGGTAATTGAATTAATTTAATTTAATTATTGTATAATAAGAATATGAACAAACTTTGAACATATGGAATATGTGTTTAAAACAAAATAATTTCGAAGTTTAATTCAAAATAAACTTCGAAACAAATCCATTCTCCGTGTATATTTTCTCCGCGCCCGATCATTTTCCCACATTTTTAAACCAAGGGATTAATTAACCCTCCAGGTTAATTAATAACCTCTCTAGCCAATCAAATCACTCCCGAAATGATTAATTAACCGTTAAATGCGTCGGACCCGCACCATTAACTCCACGCCATCTCCCTGTTTCGTCAACCGTCAGATCATCCGCTCCAAGATCGACGGCTCTCGTCAATTCCGCTGTCCATCCCCGGTCCGAGTTTTAACGCGCGAAATCGCAGCGGTTTTCAAATAGTACCCTGGACACGTGTCGATTGTTTTATGGATTCGTTGCCTTCCCGTCCAAAACAGTCGTCCCTCAAAAGTGGTGCGAAATAAACCACTTACCACCTCCACTCCTCCGTGACTCATCCTTTGTACAGGATGACATCATTTATTAAATTAATAAAAAAAATTCCCCCATTGTCTTTGCCAATAAAACAAAACATTTGCGTCGTTTTCATTATTTCGTACGCAGAAAAAAAAATACGCCCTCCATGCAAAAATTTCGAATTTCAAATTTGTGAAGTCAGCCAACCTTATCCTGTCAAAGAAGATTGCAGACAAGCCTCTCAGAAGATTATCTGCTTTAACCAGCACCTCTCCAAAACGTTGTTTTCTCCCAAAACAGGTATTTACCCTAAATTCGCACTAAACTCTGTAAGAAACTCGGTTTTCCTCTTTCTTTCACTGAAACAGAGTTAAAAAATTGATTGCTAGTTCATTCCTTATTCCCAAAGAACTGTAATTGATTTCCCAACCTGAAATTGTACCTATTTCTCCCATTGAAACCTATAAATTTACTCAATTGCTCACCATAAGCCGAATTTCCATTTTTGAATACACAAGAACCAAAAATGGAAGTTCCTGTGGCTTTAAACGTTGCCCCATTGAACGCCCCTCACAGAGACCTAGATTATTTATCATTAGTCGACAGGGATTTCCAAATCAAAGACCTGAGTTTTAGTGAAAGCCCTCTTCGAATTTTTCATCACTGCAGAGACAATTATTTGAATGGCTTGGATATGATTGGGTTATGGGAATCTAATCTTCCCCGGTACCTTTTTCCCTCTGTTCATATTTTCCCTGAAATAATCCATTTTTTCCATGCCAATTATGATCCTAACTAGAGAGCAGTCTTATCCCCAAATCAAGACGTCCTTTTCCCAATTACGGCTCAGTCAATCAATGATATGCTTCATTTTCAACCTGATCAAGCCCTCACTCCCCTGTCCATGGGAGACCTTCTTGAGAAATCTACAAAACTATCCCATGAAGAACTAAGCCACATCTGTCAGACCTTTATGTTGCCTGATCATCAGCCTAAAGGCCCTCCTCCCCCTTATGGTCCATATCTCTTTCACTCATCTAAACCTCCAAAATTGTCAATATCATGTGCAAAAGGGTATCTAACATGGTTTTTAATTATGTTTGTGTGCTTTCTATTTGATTTAGATTTTGTTCATACAGCCGCGGAAACTTGTCACTTTCCGCAGCCGCTGCAACTTTCCGCAGCCTATTTTGTGGAAATCAATGTTATTGGTGTCAACGAAGGAAACGAGCCACATGGGCAGTGCTAGGAATGATAAGGATGGGTGGTCAATCATTGGTCTAAGTAAATTGGCCAAGGAAAGTCACACAAAGCCATCCACGTGGAAGTCAACTCGTGGAGCTCCTCTATGTCACTGACTTGAGTTGTGGCATAGAAACATCCATACGGCCGTTTCCAAGCTTGCTGAGGTTAATTGACATCTGTGCAAAGTTCTGGAGTTGAATTTAAGCGCCCACCTTCCATAGATCCGTTTTCCAACATGGCCATACTCCTATATCCGTGGCCTTAGTGGTCTACGTGTTGGCTGCTATCATAAACTTCAGGAGACAGTTACATTTTGTTGCTTTATAAAGAGCGTTTGCATACGCACGTAGAGTTAGTGAATGTGAGTTGATAGTTGTTAGTTGATATAGATGTTGAGTTGATGTGCGTACTCTGTTATGTGGTGATTACACTGCCTTGAGCCGTAATACCACCAGTCTGTAATGACTTGCTTTTTAATGTGAAAAACTCTGTTTCCATAACTTAATTTGTGTTGAGGATCGTTACCAAAGCTGCGTAGAGGGCCCCTGCTCAGCCGAGGTTCTGTGTATTAATGTTTATATTTTTCATTTCATTTCTTTAAGCAGTCATTGTATCATAACCCATTACATGTCCATATTTCATAGTTGTTTCATTTCTGTTCATACATTTCTGTAATTTCCATTGCATTCCTGTCTTTTATGTTTTTATGATTGTTAAAACACTGATCAGTTTTCTTGTGCAGGTTGTAGGTAGACAGCCCGGGGCATTTTCATAGTATTTTTGCTAATGATATGAAACTGACATTATTCTGCTGCTAGTTTTCTTTCCACAGTCTTTGTTTAACTTCAGTCTTGTCTTGTGCACTTTAGTTTTGCTTATCTGATTCAGTAGTTAAAATTAGACATATTAAGCTACTCATAGTGTCTTCAGCTACCTCCGAAAGCCACAGCTGGACTGATGGTGAGGGGCCGCATGATGAAATGTGTAGTTTAGTATTAGTTTCCTTTCTGCAAAATTAGATATATTAAGCTGCTCTTAGCGTCTTCAGTTACCTCCGAAAGCCACAGCTGGACTGATGGTGAGGGGCTGCATGATGAAATGTGTAGTTTAGTATTAGCTTCCTTTCTGCAAAATTAGATATATTAAGCTGCTCTTAGCGTCTTTCTGCTACTCAAAACCACACACTGGATGAAAATCAATAAGAGGGGCCGTATGCGCCAATGTGTTTAGTATTAGTTTTTCTTTTTCCGTAAACAATAATCAACCACGTTGTTTATGATTACTCTATAAATGCAAGAATAAGTCAACATTAAGGGTCGTAAAATGAATTGATGTAATCGATTTAGATTTATTTCATTGCAATTTTGAATTTCCATGTTTAGGTTTCCTTTTGTGTTCAAATAAGGAAAGAAGAATAGTTTAGTTTTCATATTCACTAATTTCTTGTTTTGATTCATTAGATTAACAGCACTTTCCATTTCAGCAGTTTACTTTCTTTTGTCATTGTAATTTCAATTTGCTTTTAAAGTTTCGAGATTGGTAAATCATTATAGGGGATATCACTTCCTTGAACAATTATAACCAAGCTTGTTTTTCACTTTAGAATTTCCATTTCACCTTAGAAAGACCATAAACGACAAAAAGCTAAGAAAGAGGTTATCTTGCACATATAGTGCGCCGCACTTCATCAGCTTACGATTCCCGGATTGACAATTAAATGCAGCAATTTAGGACACACTAAATTGACCAAACATTTTGGCGTCGTTGCCGGGGAAGTGTAACTAGGTAGCCAATTTCTTAAAAAAAAAAACATAAAATCATAAAAGAAGGGAAAAACTTGATAACTTCTTGAAGTATGCTCTCCTCTTGCACCTAGTGTGATTTGGAGGATCAGAAAAGAGAGTTATTGGTTTAGTAATTTCTTAAGTATGCTCTCTTCTTGCACCTAGTGTGATCTGGAAGATCAGAAAGAGAATTATTAGCCCAACTTTTGTTAAAAAATATAAAAAAAATGACATGCATAGAGCAAGAGATTCTAGGGGAAGGTTTATAGCTAAAGCCAAGAGTTCGATTTTCATAATTCCATCTTCTTCAAGGCATAGACCAGATTCACCATCATCTACCCCTATCCTTAAGATTTTTGGAAGTCAAGGAACAGCTGAATTAGAGGATTCTCCTACACCACCTACTAAAACCCACTTAGTCAACAAAGAGACTTTCTCTCATCCTTCCTTGGTAGAAGAACTAGAGGACTATAAGGACTCTAAAGAAACTATCATTGCAGAGGAAGTAATAAATAGAGGTGGAGGTAGAGGAGGAGGAGACAATGAAGATAACAATGGTGAAGGAAATAACGGTAGAAATAGGGACGATTTTCTTGGATTCCCTATAGTTGATGAGGAAACTCATGCAACAATGAAAAATATTTCACCATCTGTTCTCCCTAAATTTTATGGATTACGAAGTGAGGATCCTGAGACATTTCTGTTTGAGTTTGAAGTAGTGTGTCGAACTTATGACTATATGGAAGATTCTCAAAAACTCAAACTATTTCCTTCAACTTTGAAGGGATCTGCTTTGAAATGGTTCATGGGATTAGCCACTCAATCTATCAGGACTTGGAATGAGATGAAACAAACATTTTTGGATAGATACTTGGACTATTGTATGCCCACCAATCACAAGGATGAGGTATTCAAAATGATGCAAAAAGAAGATGAAAATTTGGAAGACCTAATTGAAAGATTTAAATACAACTTGAAAAGAGCAAAGATGAGAAACTTAGATAATGAAACCTTGAAAGCCCTCCTATTAAAAGCCATTAGAGATGAATGGATAGACATTTTAAACATGACGGGTAAAGGAGACATTTCTCAACTCCCATTTCATGATATAACAGAACTATGTATCCAATTCTCAAGGGGAAGATCTAAAACTGGAAAAGGGCCTAGGGATTCTTCTCTTATTGGGGCTAACAAATCTGCAACTGGATCAGTAAGTAGGGCAGAGATTGGTAATATGCTTGATGAGTTTAAAACTGATATCTTAGGGGGTCTTAGTGAACAATTAGACACCCTTAAAATCCAAAACAAGCAGAAAGCAGAAACAGATGCTTTAGCCATCTTTTGTCCGAAATGTAGAAAGAAACATGCTTTAAGGGAATGTCCCTTGGATGCAAAAGTTTTAGAAACATGTATGATTTGCTCAGAAAATCATGAAATCAAGGATTGTCCTTCAATCCCTGGACTCAAAGCTGTTTTTCAAGAAGATCCAAATTCAATAGAGTCTCTCTGTTTTGTCGCAAGGAGACCTTGGCAGGGACAACAATCTCAAGGGTTTAATAACCCTATGAATCTTCAAACCCCACCAAATTGGACTCCTTGGCAACAACCTTGGCCCCCACATCAAAACTCATATCAGCCATGGGTACAAGGAATGCAAAATCCTTATGGGAGATTTGCTCAATTTTATCAATATCCTCCATCTTTTCAAAACCAACAATCTCCACAATTTCCAAGCCAAAATCCACAACAACTTTCATTGCCATTTCCACAACATCAACCTTCTCAACAAAATACAAATCCTCAACTCATGCTCCCATACGAACAGAAGACAAATCAACTTCCAGCTCAGCCATTGCCAAATCCTAACAATAAGAATCCTCAAACTACTTATATGGTAGAAGGACAACAATTTTCTACCTATATGATTGTTCCTCTCAACGATGTACAACTCAGATCTGGTAGAGTTTTAGAAAAACCTTCTATAGATATTCAAGAGCAAGATACCTCTGAGGAGGACTCTCTTCAAGTCAATAAGGGTTCTGAGGAAGAATCTCTTCAAAATTCAAACATTCAAAAAGAAAAAGAAAAGACAACACCCACAACTCCTATAGTTGAGCAACCTGCATCTTTATCTACACCTCCTTTTCCTAAAAGACTACAAATTGACAAGGGGGTGGAAAAACAAATCTTGTTGCCTAACTATGACTTTCTAGATGAATTGAAGAATGTTTGTATCAAGATTCCCTTGCTACAAGCCATTCGAGAAATTCCTATTCTAGCAAAAACCATAAAGGAGTTGAGTTTCAAAAAACCAGAAAGGAAACTAAAAGACATAAGAAGAATCCACCTGGTAGGAAAGATTGCAGATATTATGATGGGAAAAATTACCATGCAGAAGTATGTAGATCCAGGAAGTCCAATTGTCAAGACACATATAAATGGGATAGAAATTCCAAACACATTGACTGACTTAGGGGCTGCTATCAACATTATGAGTAGACAGACTATGGAACAGTTAAAACTTCCTAACCTTCTTTTTACACCTACTTTATTGCAACTTGCAGATCGATCGGTTATTAAACCAGATGGTGTATTAGAAGATATTTCAGTCTCCTTAGATTCTTGGGAATATCCAGCAGACTTTATGATTTTGACTCCCAAAAGTAATCTAGGAGGACATCCCATTATCTTAGGAAGACCTTGGCTGGCCACAGCTGATGCTTTTATTAGTTGTAGATCTGGAGACATGTACATTTCTAATGGTAATTCGACAAAGAAATTCAATTTGTATCCTCCCGCAAGAGAAATTACAGAAATAGGAGACAATGAATGGGTCGATGATGAGAACACTATACAACCTGTCTTTACCATTTCTGAAATTAGTGAGGATAGTCAAATTCCGAACACATTAGAAAATTTTGAGATAACTTCAGAATATGACCCCACACAATTTCAGTTGGAATCTGACATAGAATATTTATCATCAAGACAAATGTCTCTCTACTCTATGGAAGAGTTTGGTAATTTTGCTTTTGAGATTTTTCCAGAAAAGACATTGAATATCAACAAACATCTGGAGAAGTCACAACAAGAAGAACTAACCAGAATCTTGCAAAAACATTCTACTGCATTTGCATGGGAGTATACTGACATGAAGGGTTTTGATCCTAAGACTTGCATCCATCATATCTATATTGAGGAAAACAGTAGACCAATCAGACAACCTCAAAGAAGGATGAATCCAAATCTTAGGGAGATAGTGAAAGAAGAGCTCCAAAAACTTCTCAATGTAAACTTCATCTATCCAATTTCAGATAGCCGATGGGTTTCTCCTTTGGTTATAGTACCTAAAAAGAATGGTAAATGGAGAGTATGCATTGATTACAGGGAGTTGAACAAAGCAACTTTCAAGGATCACTTTCCTTTGCCTTTTATTGATCAGGTATTAGATACATTAGCAGGTAAAAAGTACTTTTCATTTTTGGATGGTTTTAGTGGCTATAATCAAATTCAGGTAGCACCTGAAGATCAAGATAAGACCACATTTACTTGTCCATGGGGAACTTTTGCCTACCGAGTACTTCCTTTTTGGTTATGTAATGCACCTGCAACATTCCAAAGAGCAGTACTAGGAATTTTTTCTGATCTAATCCATGATTGTGTAGAGGTTTATATGGATGATTTTACAGTTTATGGTAATTCATTTGAAGAGGCATTAGAAAATTTGGAAAAAGTTCTCATAAGATGTAAAGAAACAAACCTTTCATTAAGCCATGAAAAATGCTTTATGATGTTTACTCAAGGGATTGTTTTAGGACATCATATTTCAGGAGATGGAATTAAAGTTGATAGATCAAAAGTTGAAGTCATCTCCAAGTTGCCTATTCCAAATTGTCAAAGAGATGCTAGAAGTTTTCTAGGATTTACTGGTTACTATAGAAGATTTATAGAAAACTTCACTAAAATAGCATCTCCACTCTTCAAGTTGCTTACAAAAGACCGTGAATTTAAATGGGATCCTGATTGTCAATCCGCTTTTGAAACTTTGAAAACAAGAATATCTGAAGCACCTATCTTGAGAGGACCAAGTTGGAAACTTCCTTTCCATATTTCTACAGATGCTTCAGATACAGCTCTTGGAGCTGTGTTGGGTCAAAAAGATTTAATTCCTTATGCCATTTATTACACCAGTAAAAATTTGACTCCCACAGAGTTGAATTATACTGTGACTGAAAAAGAGTTCTTAGCCGTTGTTCATGCAATTAATAAGTTTAGACATTACATAACAGGCTATGAAACTTTTATTCATACTGACCATTCTGCAATTAGATATTTAATGAACAAACCTGTTACTAATGGCAGAGTGACAAGATGGCTTTTACTGTTGCAAGAATTCAATATTACTGTGTTGGATAGACCAGGAAAACAGAATACAGTAGCTGATTTCTTGTCTAGGATTCAGAATACTAAAGAAGATTCTCCCGTAGAAGATAAATTTCCTGATGAATACTTGTTTGCAGTAACTATTAAGACCCCTTGGTATGCAGATATTGCTAACTATTTGGTTACAGGGAAACTACCTTCACATTTATTTCCAAGAGAAAAACGAAAAATTATTCAGGAGAGTTCAAGATATTCATGGATTTATAACGAATTGTTTAAAACAGGGCCAGATCTTGTGATCAGAAGATGTGTCAGGGAAGATGAAATGCCTGATATTCTTAAGGCATGTCATGATGAACCATGCGGCGGACACTTTGCAGACAAAAGGACGGCCTATAAAATCTTCTCTTTAGGATATTATTGGCCTTCCCTCTTCAAAGATGCAAAACAATATGTCAAAAGGTGTGACAGCTGCCAAAGAGTAGGGAAACCTACCCTTTCAAATGAAATGCCATCGCAAACACAGGTACTCATTGAACCCTTTGAAAAATGGGCTTTAGATTTCATTGGACCTATTAATCCACCATCTAAGCAAAAGAAGTATATATTGGTTTGCACCGATTATGTTACTAAATGGGTAGAAGCTAAAGCATTAGTATCTGCTACTGAAAATTCAGTTGTTCATTTTCTTTATGAGGATATTTTTACTCGCTTTGGTGTTCCAAGAGAAATTGTAACAGATCATGGGAGCCAATTCACATCAAATTTGGTGGAGAAGTTGATGGAAGAATACAAAATCAAGCACAGAAAATCTACTCCTTACCATCCACAAGCAAATGGTCAAGTGGAGTCCACAAACAAAGTTCTTGAAAGCATCATCACCAAAACTGTTCATCTACATAGAAGAGATTGGGCAGAAAGGCTTCCAGAAGCCTTGTGGGCCTACAGAACTACATGGAGGAATACAACAGGACATTCTCCCTATGAACTTGTTTATGGGAAAGAAGTCTTGTTCCCCATTGGGTTCCAAGTCAAGACCTTCAAGATAGCAGTTCAGTTGGGAATGGACTTATCAGAAGCCCAAAAGCATAGAATGGAGCAATTGAATGAGCTAGATGAGATCAGACAAGAAGCAATTCTAAAAACTGATCTAGTTCAATATCAAGGAACTAAGTGGCATGACAAATATATCAAAGAGAAGAAGTTTCAAGAA
The DNA here is from genome assembly GCA_034641835.2 of Pinus albicaulis. Classification (NCBI taxonomy): domain Eukaryota; kingdom Viridiplantae; phylum Streptophyta; class Pinopsida; order Pinales; family Pinaceae; genus Pinus; species Pinus albicaulis. The sequence continues at coordinate 692,134,029 of CM076578.1, forward strand.
GGAGATTGGGCATTGTTGTTTGACTCCAAGTTTAAAGACTTTCAAGGGAAATTTCAGACTCATTGGCTTGGGCCATATGAGATTGACAAGGTCTTTAACAATGGAGCCGTAAGAATCAAGACCATTGATGAGTTTCAAACTCCTCTTTTAGTGAATGGCCATAGATTGAAAGTTTATCATAAGCCACTCTCTAAAGAGGATTTTGTCAAGTTGTTTCAAGAAAATTCTGCAATCAGGCTGGTACAGAAGAATCCTTCTTCTCTACTAAGCTAGTTTTTGTTTTTCAAGTTAAAAAAAAAGAAAAAAAAAATGGTATAAGCCTGAAAACCAATCATTGATTGGCAGTCTTATACAGAAAATATGGAGTGAAAATCAGGGATACCTGACACTCTATATTTTCCAAAAAAAAATTCTGTCTTTTATTTCATTTCATCTCACCACCCACTCCATTTCATTCCACTTCATTTCATTTCATTTCACTTCATCTCATCCATTCCATCAATAAAAATCTTTTTATGACCATTTCCACCTGGTCATTTGTCATTTGTTCATTTCTATTTCAGCCAAGGCCCCCCAGCAGTCACTTCCACCATAATCTGCTTCCATCACCTCAGCTTTCCGTAAATTGTGAGCAGATTCCAACACTACTTACCTGCTTTTCAAAAAGAATGTACACATGTTCAGTTTTGATAAATCACAGAAATAAATGCGTGGAGAGGATCAATGGAACATTCAAGACACTAATGAAGATCAATCAGTTGAAGACCAAGGGCAAAAGCAAGGATTCCAAAGGTATGAATAAAGTTTATTTCAAATAGTATAAAAAAAACACATTTTTATGTAATTTTAAACTATGAGCTCTACCCATAATGCGCAATGATTATATTGACAATCCGTAACCTTCCACGATCTCTATGTTATCCTCTTGCATTTATTCACAAACGGTTTCATTATTGAAATTCCGACTCTTACTCATGTTCAAATAGCCCACCGTAGATAATGATACGTATTTGAGTTGACAAAGGACTCTTACAAGCCGCATAACTTCATAATCATTGATTGAAACGTGTTCATATTTATGACACAGCCACCAAAAATTCAAAATGCGGCCGAATGCATTATGCTTTGTGAACCTCTTTGTCGTGTCTCTGTCGTGTTTACAAAACCTCACTCTACTCATTCTCATTCCCTGTTTCACTCCATTCCGTTCCTTTTGTTCACTCTCATTCCCGTATATTCACCCACAGTCTTATTCCATTTTGTGTATGGTGCTCATTTCCGTTTTGTGATAACGTCCCCACAGCATTGTGCTCGACTCTGTATATCCCATTGTTTTATTTCCACTTAAACCCTCACAGAGGCAAGCCGTGAAGCACAGAGAAGTAAAATGGGAAAATTATTAAGGGCAGAGCCGGAAGGACCGAAGTTCATAGAGGGATTTCCACAAGCAAAAGAGATGTTGAGAAAAGCTAAATGGTTGCGTTTTATTCAGAAATTCCGGGGTTACCACAGAGAAATTACCAAAGCGTTTGCAAGATCATTTGATGGCTCGGAAGCAGAAGTGGGAGACCTCAAGTTTTTGGTTAATGAAGCATCAATAGCAGCAGCAACAGAGCTTCTTCAGGAAGGAGAACGGTGGTTCAAAAACAAAAGTATCAGTGATGAGGCATGGAGAACAATCCTCCTAAATCAAGGTATGGATATCACTGTTTTCAAAAGAGGAATTCCAGTGCATGCAATAAAAGATGAATGGGCCACTTTATTACTCATTGTTCAGAAATTTATCACATGTGAAGGCCGCTTTGGCTCTATGTACATGTATCATACTAGGATATTGATGAATTTCCTTGAAAACCAAACTCTCAATCTTCCTTATTTCCTATTCAATAGTTTGAAGAAAATGGCTGTGACTGTGCAAAAACACCTAGGAGATGTAGAGCCTCATTTATATCACCATGGGCTTATAAAAATTCTGATTGAAAAGGAGCTAAAGGAAAGAGAAGATACATGGGAACAATTCCTAGTTAGAAACTTCTTTGAAGAACCTCAGGAAATTCCTGAAGTTAGTCCAATTAGAAGAAGTAGAAGAAAGAAAATGAATGTTGAAACCCAAGTTGCTCCTACACAGGAAATTCCCGCAGCTAGCACAGCAAAAAGAAGTAGAAGGAAAAGAACAGTAGATGAAATCCAAGATACTTCTACTATTACTATGAAGAAAAATGATAGGGAAGAGAGATTGGTAAAAAGGAAGAAGAAGGAAATCAAAATTAAGAAGCCAAAAATATCAAAAGGGAAAGAAATTGTTGAGGCTGTCCATAAAACTTCTTCTTCTGAAAAAGAAGATCACCAAATTCTGTCTGAGAGATTAATTCTTCTTCAAAAACAGTCATCTCTATCTAAGAAGGCAAAAACAGGAAAACAAGAACAAAAGGGTAGTGTACCACAGCATGTGAGGAGAAGTAGCAGGCTTAAGGGAAAACTGAGAAAAACACAAATTAAAGGTCCTCATTTCATTGATTTGGGTGAAGAGACATCCGAACAGTCTCCAACCGACCATAGTCCATTTCAGTCAGTTAGTGAACCTGACTCCTTTCACTCCCAATCAGACAATGAGTGTACTCCATCTTATTCTCAGCAAAATATTGATGAAAGTTCTCCTCAGCCAAATTTTGAACATAATTCTCCCTTGCAGCATTTTGAGGACAGTCCAATGAAAGAGACACCGGAAGTAGACCCCAAACAGCAGGAGGTCTATGACTATATAGAATCCCTGGAGAAGGCAGCCACAGGTCCAAGCACCTCTTCTATTCAGCCTCCTACATTGCAGGATAACTTGGTTCAGTCATTAAAACAGGAGATTTTTGAGCTTAAGCTTTTGAATCGGCATATCAAAAATGAAAATGAAACACTCAAAGAGCAAGGCAAACTGGACAAGATTATCCATGACAATACTATGTTACATTTGGGTATTTGGCAAAAGAAAAATAAAAAGCTAAAAAGGAAATGCCAAAAATTGAGCAGAGCACTTGTGAATATCAAATTCAGGTGCCTCATGAAGAAACCCAGAATGATGGCAGTACCAAAGAAGAAGAGAAGGGGGTTAGATGTGCTGGCTGAAGTATCAAGGCACATGAATTGAACAGAGAGTATCAAAATTTTGGTTGCATGAGGACATGCAACACCTTCACAGTGGGGGTATGTTGAGTCCCGAATTTGTCTCTTTTCCATACACTTTTCCATATCTCTTTCACTCACCTAAACCTCCAAAATTGTCAATATCATGTGCAAAAGGGTATCTAACATGGTTTTTAATTATGTTTGTGTGTTTTCTATTTGATTTTGATTTTGTTCATACAGCTGCGGAAACTTGTCACTTTCCGCAGCCGCTGCAACTTTCCGCAGCTATTTTGTGGAAATCAATGTTACAGGTGTCAACGAAGGAAACGAGCCACATGGGCAGGCTAGGAATGACAAGGACATGGTTCGTGTCCTATTGGTTCAAGAAAATTCGTCAAGGAAATCCGCGGTCAAAGCCATCCACGTGGAAGTCAACCGTGGAGTTCTATGTCGGCTGGACTCTGTTTCGTGGCATAGAAACATCCATACGGCCGTTTCCAAGCTTACGGAGGTTAATTGACATCTGTGCAAAGTTCTGGAGTTGAATTTAAGCGCCCACCTTCCATAGATCCGTTTTCCAACATGGCCATACTCCTATATCCGTGGCCTTAGTGGTCTACGTGCTGGCTGCTATCATAAACTTCAGGAGACAGTTACATTTTATTGCTTTATAAAGAGCGTTTGCATACGCATGTAGAGTTAGTGAATGTGAGTTGATAGTTGTTAGTTGATATAGCTGTTAAGTTGATGTGCGTACTCTGTTATGTGGTGATTACGCTGCCTTGAGCCGTAATACCACCAGTCTGTAATGACTTGCTTTTTAATGTGAAAAACTCTGTTTTCATAACTTAATTTTTGTTGAGGATCGTTACCAAAGCTGCGTAGAGGGCCCCTGCTCAGCCGAGGTTCTGTGTATTAATGTTTATATTTTTCATTTCATTTCTTTAAGCAGTCATTGTATCATAACCTATTACATGTTCATATTTCATAGTTGTTTCATTTCTGTCACATTTCATCACTGCATTCCCTTGCCTTTTGTGCTTAAGGAGAAAAAAAACACCTACCGGCTTTTCTTTGTAAGTAGTTTTAGGTAGACAAATGTGTATTGTAGTATTTTTGCTAATGATATGAAACTGATATTATTCTGCTGCTAGTTTTCTTTCACAGTCTTTGTTTAACTTCAGTTTTGTTTTGTGCATTTCAGTTTTGTTTATCTGATTCAGTAGTTAAAATTAGACATATTAAACTACTCATAGTGTCTTCAGCTACCTCCGAAAGCCACAGCTGGACTGATGGTGAGGGTCTGTATGATGAAATGTGTAGTTTAGTATTAGTTTCCTTTCTGCAAAATTAGATATATTAAGCTGCTCATAGCGTCTTCAGTTTCCTCCGAAAGCCACAGCTGGACTGATGGTGAGGGGCTGCATGATGAAATGTGTAGTTTAGTATTATTTTCCTTTCTGCAAAATTAGATATATTAAGCTGCTCTTAGCGTCTTCAGTTACCTCCGAAAGCCACAGCTGGACTGATGGTGAGGGGCTGCATGATGAAATGTGTAGTTTAGTATTAGTTTCATTTCTGCAAATTAAGCCAAAATTTTACACAAGTTGTTTACATCAGCTCCCAAGTCATAGTCGTCTAATGATGAAGGTCGAAAACAGAACTGATGGGAATCAATTTAGATTTCTTTCATTGCAATTTTGAATTTCCATAAGCGTAGTTTCTTTTGTGTTCAGTTGGCAGCAAGAATAGTTTAGTTTTCATATTCACTAGTTTCTTGTTTTGATTCATTAGATTAACAGCACTTTCCATTTCAACAGTTTACTTTCTTTTGTCATTTGTAATTTCAATTTGCTTTTAAAGTTTCGAGATTGGTAAATCATTATAGGGGATATCACTTCCTTGAACAATTATAACCAAACTTGTTTTTCACTTTATGAAAAATGTTTAAACATATGTATATGTGTTTAAAACAAAAATGAAACTCAAAGTTTAATCAAAACCAAACTTTGAAATAACCCATCCTGCATGTATTTTTCACCCCCAACCATCCACTGTACAAGGAATTAATTAATCCTCATGGTTGATTAAGAACCGATCCCCGCCAATCAGAATGCCCCCGAAATGATTAATTCGTAATAAAACGTGTCGGGTCCCGCCTGTTAAACACCTGCCAACTTCACGTCTCGTCAACCGTCTGATTCACCCATCTGAAATCAACGACTCTTATCAATTACGCTGTCCATCTCCGATCCGAAAGTTAACGCGCGAAATGCCGGCGGTTTTTAAACAGTGCCATGGCCACGTGTCGTCCGTTCTATGGATTCGTTGCCTCTCCGCCCAAAACTGCCTACCCTCAAAAGTGGTGCGGAATAAACCACTTACCACCATTCCCCGTGACTCATCTCTCGTACAAGATGACGTCATTTATTAAAATAATAAAAAATTTGCCCCCCATTTGACTTTGCCAATAAAACAAAAATTCGCGTCGTTTTCATTATTTTGTACGCAGTGAATGAATAGACCCTCCACGCAGAAAGTTAGAATTTCTAATTTCTAAACTCTGCCAACCTTTATCCTTTCAAAGAAAATTGCAGTCAAACCTCTAAGAAGATTATCCGCATTAACCAGCATCTGTTCAAAACGTTGTTTTCTCCAAAAACAGGTATTTACCCTAAATCTTCAACTAAACTTTGTAAGAAACTCGGTTTCCCTCTTTCTTTCACTGAAACAGAGTTAAAAAATTAATTTCTGGTTCATTCCTTAATCCCAAGAACTGTAATTGAATTCCCAATCTGCAATTGTACATGTTTCTCCCGTCGAAACCTGTAATTTTGCTCAATTCTTCACCATAAGCCGAATTTCCATTTTTTGAATCCACAAGAACCAAAAATGGAAGTTCTTGTGGCTTTAAATGTCACCCCATTAAATGCCCCTCACAGAGACCTGGATTATTTATCATTAGTCGACAGAGATTTCCAAATCAAAGACCTGGTTTTTCTTGATAGTCCTCTTCGAATTTTTTGTCGCTGCAGAGACAATTATTTGAATGGCTTGGATATGATTGGGTTATGGGAATCTAATCTTCCCAGGTACCTTTTTCCCTCTATCCATATTTTCCCTGAAATAATCCATTTTTTCCATGCAAATTATGATCCTAACCAAAGAGCAGTCTTATCCCCCAATCAAGATGTCCTTTTCCCAATTACTGCTCAGTCTATCAATGAGATGCTACATTTTCAACCTAATCAGGCCCTCACTCCCCTGTCCATGGGAGATTTACTTGAGAAATCCACCAAACTATCCCATGAAGAATTAAGCCACATCTGCCAGACCTTTATGTTGCCTGATCATCAGCCTAAAGGCCCTCCCCCTTATGGGTATGCTTTTTTCACTGAGGAGGGTAAACTTATTTTGGAAATGATATCCTTTATAATGGGCTTTAATACCAGTGAATATGTTGATCATTTAACTCTAGTATTATTGTCTATTTTCACCCCTGGACAGCCTCCTGCTGTCAGGTATGACTTTGCATCATACATTGCAGATAAAATCTATGATCAATTCATGAGATTAGAAAATGAGAAAGTGTTCAAGTATTCCTCTGTCATCTACCACCTCATGCTCTATTATCAGTCGGAAAATTTCCCTTTCTATATCAAGAATCTTGATGCCCAAGGGAATCCTAGGTCTGTTATCTCTTGGTCAACCATCACTCATAGTTCTCGAGATTCTCCCTATTCCTATAATGAGTTCATTGATATTTTTATACACCTTGCAACTACTTTGTTGACAGGAGCTTCTCCTCCAAGACTCAGCAATGAAATCAAGAAAACTTTACAGTCTCATAACAATACAAAGTTGGTGATTGGTATTTATACCAAAATCACACTGAAGTCAGGATATATGGATGTGAATTATGTCCATTCAAATTGCCGAAATATGTCCCCATGAGAATCTTTGCATTAGAATATTTCAGGCAGATGAACAATTCTGATATAATTCATTTTTGTAATGCAAAGAAGAAGGCTCAACTTCGGATCAAAAGTCAATTAGGTCCCTTTATCTGTAACTCTAGGGATGCAGGGGAAGAAGCTGAAAAGATATTAGAAGACCGTCTCAGATTACAAAAGAGTTTCTATTGGGTGCCTTATGACCCATTCAACTTCATTTGTGATAAAAGAATGAAGAATAAATCAGCACCATACATACATCAAAGAATCCCAGAGATTGAAAAATATGCTAATACAGATGAATGGATAGAAGGAACATTGATAGAGCAGGATATTGAACAGGTCAATGTAGACAATGTTATGAAAGATCTTGAAAAGATGCTTGACCTAAACTCTTTTCCACAGGTACCAAGATCAGAAGTTGGTCCTTCCTCAGCTGGCATTATTCAGCAGGAGTTACAAGAAAACATTGCGGTATCATCTAAGGGAAAAGAGAAAGAGGTTGATACACAAGTTAAATAAAAATTCATTATAACAGAAAAACCTCAAACTTCCAAGGGACAGGATCAAGTACAGGTTTCTTCCGTTCAAACCAATCCAGTAGAAGTGTAAATTTTGCAGACTCCATTAAATGTGGAAAAGGGAAAAACGAGAGAAGTTGAAGTTGCTACCCCTTTCATTGGATCTTCACAACAGCCTCAGGCCAAAAGACAAAAATTGAATATTCCTCCAGAAGTAGAATCTATTGATGAAATCCTTGATATTCAAGGACCAGAACAATTGGGCAGTCAACAAACAGGTACAGTCAGTGAAGCATCCACTACCTCACAAAGGAAAAAGCTACAGAAGCAACAGAGTGTTGAAATATCTTCTTTCAAAACACCAGTCAAGATACAGGAGATATAAAGAAGAAATTTATCAATATCAAGGCTAGGAATGATCCACTGAAAATACAAGTATATAATCAATATTTGAAAATGGCTCCAAAGAATCAAGAAATATTGATGTCATCTTTTGACATCCAACAGGGCAAAATGTTAATGAGCCATTTCAAACCCAAGGTGCAACAACCCCAAACAGCTGCTGATTATATTAGGACAAACTTTTAAGTCCTAGCAAAGGATATCCATCCTTTAGATCAGATTGAGTTACATAAGCAGACTGGTGAAATGATCTATTCTACTTTTACTGATAAGGAAATGGCAGCTCACAGGTTACAGGATTCTTTGGAGAACACCAATACACAATTGCAGCTTGAAAAGGCTTCTTATCAAGCCAAAGATAACAGGATAAAAACATTGGAGGAAATAATAATTGGATTTGGTCACAATCCAAAGGATGTCAAAGGTATAGAAGCTCTAATCAAGAAAAAAGATGATGACATTGCAGCTTTGAGAAAGCAGTTGAAATTGCCAGCCTCCAGACATCCTCAAACTGAAGAAGTAATAAAGAATAATTCTAAAGAAGAAATGATGGATTTGCTCTTGAAAATGAATGAGCAATTGATTGAAACAGAAAAAGAACTAGAACAAGCTTTAAAAGACAAGCAGTCCAATGTTCCAGTATCTACAGTAGTAGTTATCACAGGTACAACAAGTCAGCCAACAGGTCAACCAGCAGAGCCATCACAGGTAAATACTTCAAATTTGAGTACAGAAGAATTAGTAAAGCAAATGAATGACTTGAAACTGCAAGTAACAGAACTTCAGCACACAAAGTTACAGCTTATTAGTTTGGAACTGAAATATGATCTTTCAAAAATGACTGTTGCCGACAAAACAAGAGAAGTCAAAAAGTTGGAAAAACTGGTTAAAGCTTTGGAAAGGGATCTCACATTGGAGAAACCTTTAAGAAAAATAAATTACATTCTTTGGGATGATATTATTCAGTCAATAAAAGATATCTGGTCCTCAATCAAGATAATATACGAGTAGAATGATTTGGTCAAAGTAGCTCTGGATGAAGTTGAGAATACACGAGCAGAATTAGGAAATCGTCCTGAGGAAGCCAATCAGCTCATACAATTCCTAAACACCCAAACCAGACAACAACTTGCAGATCAAGGTATTCAGGACAGAACTACAACAATATTGGAGATAAAAAGAGTTTTTACTAAAAGAACTCTTATGCAAAATTTAGAACGAAGGTGTTTTGACATGCAAAGTGAAATCATTGCTTTCAGAGAAAGGTTTAATGTTTTGTTGAATAAAGGGATGCCCAGCCCTATGGTTTCAGAAGATAAAATAATGGACCTGGAAACTTATGTCAGGAAATTGGACATGCATGCTCACAATCATTTCATTGCTAGTTCCTCAACCATTTCATCAGAAGCAACATTACCTACAGGAAGGAATCTTCATGACAGATTAGAGAATTTGTTTTATCTAGAACATGAAGTAAGACATTTGTTTCCTAATCAGCCTAATTTCTTCAGATATACCAAGGCTAATGAAACATTAAGGAATCTTCAACGAACCAAAATAGCAGAAGATAAATGGTGGGAAGATCTATTGGAACTTTTGTAAAATTTATCCTTGTATGAAATTTTGCCTATTTACTACAGTATAAAGGATAAAGGGACAAAAAAAGGTCAAAGAGTATCAGTTCAGTTAAAGTGTATCAGTAAAAACAAAGAGTATTAGTGAAGCAAGGCAGTTAGAACAAAATTACTGAAGAAGACAACGATGAGCCAAAATATAGGTCCAGCCTCTAGCACATTCTCGAAAGGAGGGAACAGCACAACATCGGTTACTTCTTGTCTTATCCATGAGACCATCTGTCTCTATTTTTATTGTAACTTATTTGTGATTTCTAGATGTCATTCTAAAAACACTGTCTACACCAGGAAAGTGAGTAAGTCCTTAATCATCCTTTTTCTTTATGCTAATAATCTTATCATTACTAGTAGTGATCCCAGCCATATAAATAATGTGAATTCTAGCATCAAAAATAAGTTTGAAATGAAAAACATAGGACACTTGCATTATTTCCTTGGTCTTCAAGTCTTGCAATCCAAAGAAGGTATTACCCAGTCAATCCAAGTATGCCTATGATCTTCTACACCAATTTCACATGGAAGAATGTAAGCCAACCCCTTCTCCCTTTCAGCCTGGAGTCAAGCTTTTAGTCACTTGTACTTCCCCTGAAGTTGATGCTACCTTATACCAACAACTTGATGGTAAAATTATGTATCTAAAACATACCCATCCTAACCTTTCCTTTGTCGTTGGTCTTGTTGCTTGGTTTATGCACCAACCTCATGAAAGTAACTAGAAAGAAGCTAAAATAATACTTCGATATATTCGATGTACAGTTTAGATTGGGATTTATTACAATGTAGAAGCATCTCCATCATTGATTTGTTTCACTGATTCTGATTGGTATAGTGACTCTGATGACCAAAAGTCTACTACAGGTTATCCATTCACTCTTGGTTCATGACCTATTACATGGTCTTGTAAGAAAAAATTGCCATATCTCTTTCTTCAGAAGAAGCAAAGTATCGTGGTGCAGTTGAAGCCAACATGTAAGCCTTGTGGATTCAGCAGATCCTGTCTGAATTTGGTCTTCATCAGTAGCATACAACTACACTTTGGTGTGATAATCAGAGTTCCATTCAGCTATGCAAAGATCCAGTTCAGTATTAGTGAATGAAACACATTGAGCTACACACACACTTCATCAAAAATTTCATTCATGATCGTGTTCTTGAAGTGAAATATTTTTCAACCAATGATCAAGTTGTTGATATCCTTACAAATTCTCTCACAGAAGCAAATTTTACCAAAATTTGATCTATGCTTGGAGTTCAAGAAAGTTATCATTAAAGGGGGATAGGCTCTAATGCCTCCTTCCTTATCCTATTGTGTCACTTATGTAAATCCTTCAATCCTATCCCAAATTGTTCTTAAGGGGGGATGTTAGTATATTTCGACAAATAGGAAATAGTATCCTATTGTGTCACCTTTGTAAATCCTTCAATCCTATCCCAAGTTGTTTTGAAGGGGGGATGTTATGATATTCCAACACATAGGAAATAATTGAGTATAAATTGTTCTAGCGTAGAGTTAGGTAAAGTGTGCTTCTTTAATATGTACATTTGTAACTTATAATCCGACCAACATGATATGTAGTTATTTGACAGTTCAATCTCTCCTTGGTATTACCAACACCTGATCCGTGGGTTAACACCTGATTGGTCCATGATCTTTATTTAAATAACATGGAGGGTCATTTTTCTGGTAATCGTTTATGAGAGAATCTTATGTAAATTTTCTTTCTTTATATTAATAAATTGCCTGAAGTGGTCATGTTGGCTCAGGAAGTGGATTGTTTCCCTCTTTGAGGGTTTTAACCAAGTCAAATACCGGTGTACTGATATGTGATCTATTTGTGAGAGGTGACCTTTGGTGTTTGATCTAAGGAACTTACCTTGTAAATTCATACAACTATTTAGTGTTGATAAAGTTTGATTAATTGTAACTTTATAAGTGGGAGCAAGGTAATGAGCTATAGAAAATATGGTCCCTCAAGAAAACCAGAGACTAACTCTTGACTTGCATCAAAAGGCAGAATAAGAAGATAAAAATAACATACTTTCATTTCCAATAGACAATATACATATATATATATATATATATATAATAGATAGGTAGACATATTTTTACTGCAACATGTTCTATTTTACTAGTATAGCCTTATATGTTTCAAGGATCTAAAAATCTCAATCATTGTGATAAAAAAATTATTCAAAGTGATCCAGACTTATGATTCAAGTCATCTGATAGTTTTATCATTCTGAATCAGTAGTTTGTTTTCTGAAAAAATAGAACTAGTAGAAAAGAGTGCCATATTGTACATAAGGTTATTCCATGTATGACATCAAACTTTAGAACCCATCATCAAGCAGTGAAATTAGATTGGACCAACCTCCTTCACCATTGCTGATAAGCTTCAGACATTAATGCAACATGCCAAATTACCTCCTAAAGCATGAAACAACAATAAAATGAGCAATATCAGCAGGTATCTCTAAATATTGAAGCATGTTCCTTGCCATGTAAGGAGGTTAAAGGTTATGAGATTTTCTATCCTTCGGTATATGCACACTCCTTAAGAAGACCACATCCTTAGGGAAGAAAAATGAATACTAGTGACAATGAAGACAATTAACCATTGCACACCTTTAATGAGGTTCTACGTCATAGCATGAAAATGCTAAGGATTTATACTATACAATAAGTCAAAGTAAAGTACATATTTGCACTATGTGAATGTGACGACAAGTAACAACCCTATATATGTTTAGTGATTAACTTATGCAATTCTAAGAGATAAAAAAGCACAGATCCTTCCAAAAAATGCAGTGAGATTGTTTCCAAAATTAAGCTCATAATTTAGCATCAAGAGGTGTTAAGTTATTACAATCTTCTGTCTATAGTTTTAGAGGAGAACTCTAAAGGTTATCATGCAAAAGAGTGAGAGAGCTTACTTTTAGACTTCATCAATTGATATTCAATGACATCAAGGAAATTGACACTAGCCTTGAACATTTTAAGGATCCTTTTAAACAGTGCAAAAGTGAATCAACAAAGAACTATTCTAGGTACAACGTTCATATTTCACTTTTGTATCCAATATCAAACAATTTAAATGTGTTTAAGAGAATAATATCATTGTTGTAAGGCTGAAACATAAAAATGTATTAGATTATTTAACAAAGTGGTGGGATCACTATGACATTCCATGAACAAACAAATACTTAGAACTAGCTACCACATCCAAAAAATAAATTCCATCATGAAACTAATCCATTAGAATTCTACGCCAGACTTAAAGAGGTATGAGTTTGCATAGTGACAAGGAGATTGGTAATAGGCATGTGACTCATGGAATGTAGTTGTTTAATCTCTGTGTCAATTTTTCTGTACTCTATTTTGAATCCGCGTGCATTATTTTAGCATCATGCTCAATATTCCATAATCATGCACATTCAATAACTATACACAACTGTTACATAGTATTTAGTCACCGTCCCTGCAATCCCCATCCCGAACATTGGAGGACCATGTCAGTGAATTTTGCGTACTGTCATACCTTGTTGTAAGTATCATTGCATCCCTTGGCATGTCAAGAACATATTCTCTGTTGATCATTCCTCAAGCAGACCTTCAAAAACATGTGATTTTGGGCCAGCGTTGGTAGTCAGTTATGGCCTTGCACCCATGGATATATTAACACTGAAGTTCGCGCCCTTCGGCGCTCTATCTCAGAAAGGCACCCGCACCGAGCTGTTTTTGGAATTTTTTAAAAAATATAAATGAATTTTCCATGCTTAACAACTTCATGAGAAAAGTCATCATGGTTTTTTCGACTGAATAACGTCGAGTTACTCCCTTTGGCTTGTTGTTTCCTACAATTGTGAAACTCCCCAAAGGGATAGGCCTATCCTCCACCTTATGAGGGATCCCAAACCACCTCCTCCTCTCCTATAAATTCTTCCTCCTCACATTGATTCAACTAGTTGAACAATCATTATTATAGCTGGTGTGTAGAAGAAGGCAGAGAAGAATCCATTGTTGAGAGAGAGTTTAGGCCCATTGCCTCATCAAGTCCAATCCCAAATGAATGCTTGAGATGCACCCAACTGAACTCACTGAAGGAGATACGCAATGTCAAGGCATAAGGTTGTAAACTTCTTTTTCTCTATCAATAATACATGATTGGTTTTCTGGTTCCAACTTTATTTCCATTTATATGGAAAGTTTTTAGCTCTCCTTGACTAGATTAATAGCCATAGATGAATGTATATGATTTTATGTATTCATCGCGTGTTTGATATTTGTGCACATGTGTGAACATCATCAACAACTCGGAGCGCAAGGTGTGAAGACAAGGATCAAAGGATCATTGTCGCATGCCACGACAAAAGAATTGGACCGAGGTAAGATATCTGTGCTGGTCTATATTTCATTTATAAGCTAGGAATTTAGGATTCCAACATGTTCCCTTGTTACTAGACCCACCCTAGGGCTAGAGGGATCGCCTTTGTCAGCAGAGGGGATTTGCATGCTCAACAATTTGGTGATCTTGTAATATGGGATCCTTCTTGTGAGTCCCTCCAAGTTGCGTGCGATCTCCTCTTCCTCACTTCCCTCACCTTAAGGGGCCACCTCGAAATTGCGTGGGACCCTCTGTGCAATGGGGAACATTCCTGCAGGTCTCTCTAGGCCAACATCTGCAATGCATGGATAAATATCAAAAAAAATATAACCAAGAAATATAAACAATAAAATCATAATACTCATCAAAATCAATAAATTATTTTTTACCCAATGATTCATCCCAATCCTCTCCTTCCAAGAGTGGAAGGCCTGGATCACCCATGAAATCGGTGTCAATATATGGCTAGTCCTCTACGATGATGAGTTGTTGACAGAGCCAGTCGAATAATTCTGGTTTCCATGACATATGTTGACCACCTCCTGATCGAGGCATCAACTCCGCCCAACTGACCATTCGTGGCTCTCGTGCTAGTGGTGCAGGTACTACCACCTCCTCGCGTTGAAATATTTGAAACCATTCTAGAATGAATAGTAATAAGATGGACTTGTATCCAAATTTTTTTAGCTTTTCATTCTTGCACTTTGTTAAGTGGTGTTTCAAGTTGATTGTTATAGCTTCTACCCAGTTGAAAATGGTTGGAGTCATACAATCCACGGAAAGTTGAAGTTGTGTCTTTGTAGCTTCGTGAGGGGCTTTAGATCCAGCAACTTGTTTTATAGTGTGCATCACTACCTTTAATGCCAAATCAGGTATTGTCTGAATATCTATTTTCCCACTCTTCGATCCTTTCTTTTCTCCTAGGAAAGCTCTGTCTATTAGCATATCCATGCTCTCACCCATGGTCCGAGAACCTGTCATGATCAGTGATTCTACCCTCCATGAAAATCTAGTGATGAAATATATGTCAGAGACTTCTATCTCCAACTCTTGATCGTGAACCATAGACCTTTCCCGATCGGTGTCCCACACACTGATCAGATACAATAGTAATTCCAGCTGAGCTCATAGGCATAGTGCTAGGAAGAATTTCAAGAGCCCACAGCCTCTCAGGGCATCCATGCATCTCAAATTTCCCATGTCTTGTTCATATTATTCCTCGTGTTCTCGTTCTTTCCATTCAATGACCATTTTGACTTTCAATTACCTGCAAAATCGTCATTGGGGCTTCCATTAGTCAAATAATTAACTTTTAAATCGTTCTAATCGGGCTATTTGGGATAATTTTTATGAAATTATGGCCACGGTGATTGGCGTTGTTGTTTTACAAATAGCAACGCAGTTTGGCGCCTCCCCTTTATAATTCTAGGCAGGTCAGCGTGACTCCGTGCCTGGAAACCGCATCGACCATTGCGCCCAATATTTGACAAAATCCCCCAAAAAGCATCAAAAATCAAGAATGCAAGACATGAAACATAGTTTAAAATGCAAGAAAAGATGAGAGCTCTTACCTGGAGAAAGCAGATTTTCGAATATCCTCCTGGATTTTCTGTTGCTAGCTCCACAATATCACAGTTAAAAATGGTAAAATTCCCACAAGAAGTGAAAAGGTGAAAAGTATTTTTTTTACTATTTCTATCATTTTATAACCTTTTCAAAACCCTAATTAGGTTTTTGAGCTTATTTTTTTATTATTTTAATATTTTATCTCAAAAAAATGGTTTTACATGTGTTGCTTGTGCAGCGACAGGTCCTAAACATGATGATGATGAAGTGACGAGTTATTTTTTATTACTTTTTTGGACTCGGTAAAAACACGAAAAAGTCACCCCCTGGAGTCATATTTCAGCTCTTTTCTGACTCTCTAAAATCGAAAATATTTCCGAGAGTCTTGTCATTTTTAACTCATTAAATGTTGTGAAAAATCACCTGCCCAATATACATTTACCCATTTTTCAGGCTAGGACAAATTATTTATGAAAAAGGAACACCTTAGCCAATTGAGACTAAGAGGTTCTCCCAAATATTTTTTTCTACATTTTCAGATCTATGAGACTACCTACGAAAAGGGATTTGCTGGATTTTTCTTTTCCACTTCTTTTCAAACTCTCTAAACATGAAAATATGTCGAGTTCTTCCTTTGTCAGACTCGTTAAACCTAAATGACATCGGAAATCGTCACGATGACGTTACTGAGTTCCTCCTTCCTGGGGCTCATAAAATGTACTAGGATGGATTTGTCCGAAGGAAAAACTTATATGATAATCATATGTTATCCCCTTCAAGATTTTTTCCAAAAATAATTGGGGTACTCGCCAGAAATGGAACCAGTTCTTAGTCGTGTCAGCAGTACACCGCTTTTGAACATGACACTTATCTGCAATTCGTGTCGAGTTGGGGACATCACACATTTTTCCTCCATGGGTTTGGGTTATCTTTTTTGACCTCTCATCTACTATTTGTGACATAATCATGACCTGAGATCTCTTGATGTTAAATAATGCCAAATGCTGGAGTCATGTCGCCACTATGTTCAAGAGAATTTTCCTTCTGTAGTTTTCAACCCCTGATCCTTTGTTTGGTCCTGATTCAATATCTTATTCCTCTGTCTCATGTCGATAATGTGGAAAAAATTATGGCCCTCCTTTGACCGGTCACTTCCTGTCGACTTCAGCTCATTATATAGGAATTTGATCCAGAGACTCCCTTCTGGTACCTTGGAGCTTGCATGCCTCAATGGAAAGTTCTTCACTTTCAATGATAGGTCCTCATCATTGGCCTTCGATCGAGTGATTTCACAGGTGTTCAACTTCAGATCACTATTCACATACCATGAATTGTACGAATAGTACCTTGAGGACCATTTTCATTATTGGTGGTTTCTCTAAAACCTGTTAACATCTTTAATCATTGGCTAGTAATCAGGTGATTTTTCTTTCATGTTCCACTTCAGTTCATTTATTCGCATGCTTGAATTTTTACTTGTTTGGGTCGAGATGGAGTGAAAGATCCTCATTTTTGTCTAATAAAATCTAGTTTGCTGGACGATTTGGTTTATCATGACTATATGCATGACTCTTCTAATTACATGGTTGCAACCATACTTGAGTCTATTTGATGATCCTTCTTATTGGATGGTTGCATCCATACCTCAAGTCTTATTTTTTAGTTGTACTCTCTTATGGATGATTGCTCCCATACCACATATTCATGTATCACAGATATCAGTTGTACTTGTTCTTGCAGGTCTTTCGACGACGGTGTTTTGGTTTGGGCATGTTCTCATAAAGCATTTCACCCCTCCCTCTCTCTCAGACCTCATGCTTTAGGGGGCATCTGTTACACAGTATTTTGTCACCATCCCTACAATCCCCATCTCGAAAATTGGAGGACCATGCCAGTGACTTATGTGTACTGTAATACCTTGTTATAAATATCATTGCATCCATTGGCATGTCAAGAACATATTCTCTGTTGATTATTCATCAAGCAGATTTTCAAAAACATGTGATTTTGGGTCGGCGCTGGTAGGCAGTTATGGCCTCACACCCATGGAGAAATTAACATTGAGCCCTGTGCCCTTCGATGCTCTGTATCAAAATGGCACCCGCACTGAGCTATTTTTGGAAAAAATTTTAAAACAGAAACAAATTTTCCATGCTTAAAAACTTTGTGAGCAGAGTCATCATGGTTTTTTCGACTGAATAATGTCGAGTTCCTCTCTTTGGCTTGTTGTTTCCTACAATTTTGCAAATCCCCAAATGGATAGGCCTCTCCTCCACCTTATGAGGGATCCCAAACCACCTCCTTCTCTCCTATAAATTCTTCCTCCTCACATTGATTCAGTTAGTTGAACAATCATTACTATAGCTCGTGTGTAGAAGAAGGTAGAGAAGAATCCATTGTTGAGAGAGATTTTTGGGCCTGAAGGAGATCCGCAACGTCAAGGCATATGTTTGTAAACTTATTTTTCTCTATCAATAATACATGACTGGTTTTCTGGTTCCAACTTTGTTTCCATTTATATGCAAAGTGTTTAGCTCTCCTTGACTAGTTGAATAGCCATAGATGAATGTATATGCTTGTAAGTTGTCATCTATTGTTTTGTCTTTGTGCAGACACGTGAACATCATCACCAACACGGAGCATAAGGCATGAAGACAAGGATCAAAGGATCACTGCCGCATGCCACGACAAAAGCATTGGACCGAGGTAGGATATATGTTCTAGTATATATTTCATTTATAAGCTAGGAATTCAGGAGTCCATATCGTTCCCTTGTTGCTAGACCCACCCTAGGGCTAGAGGGATCGCCTCTGACTACAGAGGGGATTTTCCTACTCAACAACAACACTTAAACAACTCAAGCATGCGGCATACAGGGAGAACATACCTTGTGCTACAATCTGGTAACCATGCACAATCGGGTGAATGGTCTAGTCATGGATGGAATATCAAGGTAATTAGTCTATTGTATGGTCACTGGTATAAGTCAAATATTTCTCCTACTAACCATTTGAATACTGCCACACTGCATCTATCTAGCATATGATTTTGCCCTAGTAACCAGGCCAAGGTTTCCAGATATTGGTCTCCACCCTTTATTATTGTAAGGATTCCAAATATTATCTACCCTAAGAGGGATTCCATAGAACATCTCCACCATTTATTCCTTCAGGGATTATAGAGATTGATCTCCACCCTTTATCACTTCAGGGACTCCAGAGGTTGATCTCCAACTTGAGATTATTTTAGCAACTCTGCCTAGTGTTGGAAGTTCATAGTGTGCTAAATCAGAATGCTCAACAATTATACCAGTCTAGGAAGAATTTTGTGGTTCATATGTTAGAAAAACTATGTGTTGTCAGAATGAGACATGAGCATAACAAGCAAGCCATTTTTTCTTGTCAACCATGTTGTCCTATATCTTAGTACATGTTATGAAACCAACTCCAAAAATAGAAGAAAAGAGAGATCAATGCCATAGAAATAAGCCACTTCGAGGGGGAAACCTCCTTTACATTACATAAATGAACAATTATTGGATGATGCAAATGAAAAAACCTCCTTTCTATATATAGGATTCCATGGGGTCACAATATAATCCTATCTGATCTAACAATAATAATGTAAGGGCACAATAATAACAATATGGGGGTTACAAGGGTACAACAATAGAAATAATGGGGTTGCACTAACAAAAATAAGGGATTACACTAGTAATAGAGGGACCTAATGTGCCCCTTTCCTTCAAAAACGTGTTGTCCTCAATGCTTGAGTAGCTCTGGATGCTTCTATATAAAATTCTCATCCTCCCATGTAGAATCTTCAGTGGCTAAGTTCTTCCACTTTATGAGATACTCTGAAATTGATCGATTTCGTAGCTGTCGAGTTGTTGTTTCTATGATAGCTTCAGGTTCCAATATGATTTCTCCTTCCTCATCAAGTTCTTGAAATATTGTTTGAACTGGAATTTTTTCACCTATAACCTTCTTTAAACATGAAACATGGAAAAATGGATGCACTCAAGAAGAAGCAGGAAGATCCAATTTGTATGCCATAGTACCAATCTTTTGCAACACTTTGTAAGGACCATAGTACTTTGGTGATAATTTATTATCCTTCTTAGCTTGCTTGAGGGACATTTGTTTGTATGGTTATAACCGTAAAAATACTTGTCTCCTACGTCAAAACTTCTCTCGTTACAATGTTGATCTGCCTATTGTTTCATTTGATTTTGTGCCAAATTTAGGTTATCCTTTAAGAGTTGGAGAACTTGTTGTTGGTGCTCGATGTGATATTCCACTGCTTGAACCTTAGAATTTTCTCTTAAATATGATTTGATGGATGGTGGATTATATCCATAAAGTGCCATAAATGTGGTCATTTTTGCTGCGGTATGGAAGGAAGTGTTATACCACCATTCAACCAGAGGTAACCACTTGACCCATTGTGTTTGTTCATCAAATACAAATTAACGAAGATATCCTTCCAAACATTTGTTCACTATCGAAGTTTTCCCATTGGATTGAGGATGATAAGTTGAGCTATGAGCTAGTTGAGTACCCAAAAAATAAATTAATTCTGTCCAAAAAATTTTAGTAAAAATGGGATCTATGTCGCTTACAATAATATTTGTGTTTCCATGTAACTTTTCACTAGAAAATTTGGCGCAATTTCTGACAGCCAAATCGTCGCTATTCCGACACACAGTCGTCGCAAGAGCGACAGTTCGAGGTCGGGAAAAACGTGGTTTGTCATGCGGTCACAAGTCCGACGCATTTACAAAGTGTCGCACTACCGACACCTTTTCCATCGCTTCCAAACACACGTCGCTCTTCCGACGTTTCCCAAACGGACGTTTGTAAAGTGTCGCCATTCCGACGAAATTTGGTCCGACGTTTTTAACGTCGCTCTTCCGACGTTTGTAAAGTGTCGCCATTCCAACGAAATGTCGTCCGGCATTTTGAACGTCACTCTTCCGACATCTTTATACTATCGCTCTTCCGACGTGTCTAAACTGTCGCATTTCTGACATCTTTATACTGTCGCTCTTCCAACGTTTCTAGAACTGTCGCAATATCGACGGTCGTCACAAAACAGATGAAAATGGAAGTCTTTCAAAACGTCATAAGAGCAACACTTACAAGGCATCGGTATACCGACGGCAGTTTCAATTTAAAAAAAAAAAAATGAAACTTTAAAATAGGATAGTAAATCTCCAATGTTTGTTATCACAATAAGAAATCAATGATCAGTGATCACGTCAAATTTTCCTCGTAGCGTGACGAGTCTAATAAATTTTATTGTTAAGGTTGCTGGCCAGTGACAACTGCAGCATTGAAGGAAATGCATTAAAGAAAATTAATGAGGCTGCGAACTCCAAGCCAACTGGCAACAACCCTGATAATTTTCCTTACCAACTTCCAAGTTGTGACTCGGGCTTCAGACTCCAAAGCTAAGAATTTCTTTTCATCGTGTTGGAGAAGAGAACTGCAACCTGCAGCAAAAGAGAAATTCCTCAGTCTCACTGCTCAGGACTCGGAGTCATTCCTTGCTAACATGGTATGTGGAAATTTTGATAAGATAACTTTCTTCACCCTCGTTTTTACTAAATTTATTCTTTTGAAAAGGGCCTGGTTCCATTTCAAAAAATTTCAACTTTCGACTTCTATAATTTGTACATATGATTTTTGGACTGAGGTTTTGTTATTAATGAGGAGATAGTGTCTTGGTTCTATCTGTATAAAATAATTGCCTCTTTTTTTTCTTCATGTTTAGGGTTTTTGATTTTATCAAACCCTATCTCTCTTTTAAGCATGCCTGCAAATTAATATATTCCAGGAATGTACACAATTCTAGGGTTCATGTACAACATATTGTATCAACTATATTTTAACAAGTGAGCTGCATGCCTATATAGTGTTACAGATTACAGGGCTTCATTTGGAGAATAAATGATAAGCCTGGGAGCACTAAATCCAAGTAATTCCTCTCATCCCTTAAAATACACCTCTAAATATAACTAGAAATTTCAAATAGTTAGTAAAGGAAAAGTACAAAGATATAACAGATATGTGTAGAGCCAAAAACCTGTGCATTCACAACAAAACTGGGATGGATAAAACTTAAAAACAATTATGGACTTTGACAAAAAATCGTCTTATGCATACAAAATGAAAGAAGCATTGGCATACTACTATGTTTACAAATTTAAGGATAGGCAGAGTGAGTCTCCAGGCAACACAGTTTCATGTGGAGACCCTAGATCCTTGTACCCACAATATCTAGTGACTTAAAAAATGATTGCCAAAACAATGCCTTTGCTATGCATGTAAGAACACCACCTGTATAATGAGGGAGATGTAATATTGTCTGAGAAGCAGATTTATACAGAGTGGTCCAAGATTGTGTATTTATGGAAGATACAACTGATTTTGGCATGAAACACGTATCCAAGATTTCAATGTGGCCTTATTTTAGAGCCCATTGATGATTTACTATGAAACCTAAACTTTCAAAACAAACACATTGAAATCACAGGATATCCATCACGAATATCATAAATATTAACTGTCTTTTGGGCACTGGCAGTAGATACCATAAGAGGCCCACATGGCCTGTACCAAAACTCCCTCTCTGCCAAAACTGGAGAGATGGTACTGGACGTTGAAGTGAAGGCCTCTGATTCAGTATGGAATGCCATAATTTCTTTATTATAAAAGTCCCATGAACAGAAACCTGAGTCCAATGTACAACTTGCAGATGCTGCCACAACATATTTACTAGAGCGACCATCTGAACCAGCTGCTCTGATCAACCAGCAATCACCCCACATGTTTTGGGTAAGCCCATATGGAGCTTTATATTCAGCCTTCTCTTGGAGATTGGAAAAAAAAAATACTGAGTATTACTCA
This sequence comes from Pinus albicaulis, assembly GCA_034641835.2. Taxonomy (NCBI): domain Eukaryota; kingdom Viridiplantae; phylum Streptophyta; class Pinopsida; order Pinales; family Pinaceae; genus Pinus; species Pinus albicaulis. The sequence goes on from CM076578.1 coordinate 692,156,518, forward strand.
TACATCAACTGCCCTTTATGTTAAGGGAAAATTTAAAGAGTGCATAAATATTCTTGAAATCCCAATCATATTTTCTAGAAAATTTCAACAGTCTTTGAAATGAACTACATCCTATTTAAACTACATCAAATATTTAGGCAAATCATTTTTTTAAATAGAAATTGGTGAATTTTATTTCAAATATAGAAATTTAAACCATGAGAATAATCTAACCCCTGGGCTTTTCCCTATTTCTAATAGAAAATCCCAAAATGTATAAATTATAACACCCATAAACCCCAAAATTAAGTACAATAATTAAAACCTCCACACCTCTGAATTTGCTATATCGTGAAAAGAGAAACATCCATCATCATGGGAAAGCAAAACCGATTCTCCTTCTGATACAAACCAGCTTGCAGTAGATGTCTTATGGCTAAGTTGATTCAATCGATCACAGGAAACCTCTTCAGTTTCTTCAATATTTCCAAAATGCTCTAGCTTGTCTTCCTGATCATCATCAAAGTCCATATTTTCATCACATTGAATTAGTTGGGGTTCATTACGATCAGGTCCAGTGCCTATTGCAGAGCTCTGGACATCCAATCCAATATTGGAACTACCATACCCGTTCCCATTAGAGATTGTAAATCCTGCTTCTAGCTTTAATTCGGTAAGTTCAAGAGCACTAGAACTGGATTCAGTTGATTTAGACTTGGTATAGTTGTCCTCTAATTTGTATTTCGATACAACACTATACTTGTGCTTCAACGCAGACAGAAATTCTGCAGCAATGGGATCTTCATCTATGGGGCTTATGGATCTGCCCTCAAAAGCATCCCGAATATCTGATTCATTTTCATTCAATTGATCATGCAAATCCACCCTCGTCTTCAGCACAGCAAGCTGAACTGAAGGCCGGTTTTTCAGCAATTTATGGTGGGGGTAAAGCCTGTCTTCCAGATCTTGACTATTTAAGTGTTTAATTGGTTTTTTCAGAGACCTGACCATAGAATCAAATGAATCATGCGAATCCTGCGAAATAATAAACAATAGTAAGGCCATTATTTATTGGTTTGAAATAATAAACAACATGCAACAAACCCGCATAATTAGTAAATTATTTAAAGACAATGTTGGCAATATGTTTCCTATATCCTATTATATGATTTTCCTTGATGGCAAGCTCTATATTTAATGGAGAATCGATATAAATAAGGACGAGTTAATTCATGTGTGAACATATGTATGCATCCTGATGAAGGATAATTGACATTCGTAAGAAACCCTATGCTCTGTATGTTGATCGAGGAACCGATGTTAATACGGTTGACAGTGTATCCAAACTAGTAGACAGTGGAGTTATATATATTCGTTAAATATATGATGGAAGGGTCTACGCTATTAGTAAGGAGCTGACTGGCTTTCATGGAGAAAGGAACGAGGAGTGAGAGAAAACTAGTTATAATGCGAAAGAACTAAAACAGAGTATTTGGCATTGAACTTTCGGTGGAACACGGACTAACCCTTTGGAATCATGAACGGAACCTGGAAGGAAAGAGGTGGAACATAACAAACGGAAGCGCGACGGAACCCTGCGTGGAAGAGCAGAACCATGACTGAGAAAACAGTAAAGGTGGTTTGTGGTTTCTATCGCACCACCTTCGACGAGCAAGCAGTTTTCAAGAGGTTGGGAGCGATTCCATACAACGCGCAACACACGTCCTTGTACGACTCCACAAAACTTCTTGTCACTGCACGCCATCGCGCGTTATTGCTCAACCCAGGATGCCCAGTGATATTGATAAGCACTGTTGATTTGGGAAGGGGTCATCGGACGATGTTCATTTGCTATAGATGCGCGAAAGTTACCCAAGGTACGGCGCGCCATCGCGCGTTATCATCCATGCATCATCAACAAACGATATCCGTCGGATCATCTGATGTCGAGCGATGTGTTCTCCGCCGTCGGATGGAAACGATCGTAAGAGATGGGCCCCAGTTTTTTAAATTATATTGATTGGGCCGTCGATTATGTATGTGGGGCCGGAACCAAAGGTCTATTTAAAATCCTTTTGATAAAAGCGCTGGTTATTACTATAAAGTTCTATTATATATTTAATTGCCAAAGGTTGTGAATAATATTTATTTATCAAATTCCACGAATTTGATAAATAAAAGAAAGAAAACCATCAGCGGCACATTATTGGTACTTTACCTTGGCTATAGTATTATTCGGCAGAGATAGAGATTACCTTTGGGACAATTCGAGCATGGAAGAACAAAGATCGGGATTTCAATTTGGATTGGTTCTACTTTTAATAATACCATTAGCAATTGAATGGTTTTGACCCATGGTTTCAATAAAGGCGAAAACTATACAAGGTGATGAGAATCATAGTATGAGGTGTGCATGCAGAGGCAATGTAAATAAAAATCTCTTTATGAGATCTACATGATCGAACTCTGTTGTCTGATAATGTTGAATCCATGATGCACCTATGGAGTTGATCGAGGAAATTAAAAAGCTCTAGGAAGATCAGCAAAGAAATAATAAAGATTTGATGCAAGTCTGATGAAGAAATTGAAGAAATTCGGTGGATCTGAGGGTTGAAGTCTTCTGCATAGAAGTGGAAGCTTTCTTCCAGTTCAAGCTGGTGTTAAATCATGGGGTCGAAGCTCCCTTCCAGGAGAGGTTGGAGAACGAGAGAAGGTTGAAACCTTCTGCAGGTTGGTGCCTGCGTGCTGGTATGAGTCTGCGCCAGCACAAAATTGTAAGAAGTTTTCTTTATAATAAATATTGAAGACTGAGACGACAGCAGCGGTGGTTTTCTCCCAAATTGGGTTTCCACCTTAAATACTGGTGTTCATATGTGTTCCTTTTGTGTAATGGCTTATTCTATTATTTCTTTTCACATGTTTACTAAAAGAATGATGCAATAATCTAAGTAAAGAATTAACAGCATAATAAGATCTCTGGTGAAAAGTTTTCAGTCAGCCCTAAATACTGATTCACCCCCCCCTCTCAGTATTTTTCCCAACAGACAATAATTCCTACATATTAAAATATAAAGTTATAACATACCAGCTCATACTCGAACATAACATCTGTATCAATATTCTTCTTTTGTATCTTCTTGATCTTCATCCAGCTGATCGACATCTATATCAACATCTGATTCAGAAACGGTGTTGAAATGATCGACCATGTCATCATCATCATCAATTATGTCATTTTCAATAATATCCTCATCGACATCATCATCAATAATTGTTGCCTCATCTCCTGTGCCTGGTTCATCTTCTAAGATATCTTCTTCATCTATCAATGCATCTTCCTGCTCATCTGCCACTGCATCATCTTCTTCTTGATCAATATCATCTTCTTCCTCTACAGTATACTCTACTTGCCTTCCTCTTGGATCATATCTAATAGCAAATGACCATTCGTTGTCACCTGGAACCTCTAAGTAAAAGACTTGTTCGCATTGGCTTGGAAAAACATAGCGATATTTTCCTGCTTCAAACTGTGATGTTTTAACCATTGGAAATCCATTTTCATGTTGAATAAGTGTTCTATCATCATCACGTACATTCATTCGTAGCCTATACCATTTGACGTCGAACAAAAATATTTTGAAGGAATTAAAGTCACACTCAACTATATCATCTAAGAACCCATAATATCTATTTTCAGATTCTCGAGGATGTCTGTCAATCCTAGAGGAAACATTAGTGACCTGGAATACTGCAGTTATCCCACTATCAGAATTTTTCCTGTTATCATCCAATTGTTTAACGCGAAATTGACGACCATTGCACCACATATCCTTGTGGTGTTTCAACTGCAATATGCCAAACATGAAAAAGATGCATTCTCAATTAATAATTAAACATATAATTTACACAACATGAAAATTAACTAAAAAATCAAACTTCTTGTCACATTATAAATATAGTATAAAATAAGTAATGAATAAATTAGGTTAATTAATTGCTTACCTTTATATCTTTCAAACCATATGCTAAATCGATTTCCCTGTCCGTAACGTTCCCATCTCCACTACGATATGCTTCTCTAATCAATTCAGACAGTAGTTTCCATGATAACCTACCGTCGTTACGTGCTTTAGATGTTTCAATCCATTCACTCATCCACTCAAGATTGTTTTCAATGTATAAAAGTAGTGCCTCATAATCTTGAGCACTTGAATAAAAAAACAATAATTCACCAATATTAATAAATATTACTTATAACCATGGTAAATTATATTGATTAATAAACTATGAAAGAATAAGACCTAAATGAATATAATGATCATATACATGATGTAAAAAAATGAAACATTATATGTATTATACATAATAAATCTTTTACCTCTCACTTTCTTCATTCTACCTTTTCCCAACAGGTGCTCCTCTTCAAATTTTTTGATGGAGTTCACATCCCAAATACAATCCACCCAAATACAATCCACCGCCTTCATGACTAGCGTAGCTAATTTAGGAAGATAATGACTAATATACACCATGGATTGATATACCACATATCCCTCCACCATAGAACCCTCAGGTCGTGCTCTTTGTTTAACCAAAGCCTTCAAGGATTTCAGGTGCCTCTCGACCATCCACATTGACCTTGTGTGTACTGGTCCACACATTTCAATCTTCTCAACTTGGTGTATCAAGTAGTGTTCTTGTGCATTGAAAAATGTTGGAGGTAGATACTTTTTCATTTCACACATTAGCCAAGGAATTTCTCTCTTCCAATACTTTATTTCATCTTGATGGATTTCTTTCAATGACAACCATCTGCAAATCATTACGAAAGGTTATTTCAATGAAACATAATATATATTTCATTACAAGTAAATTAATACATCATTTCATCAAGTAAGAAAAGAAATTGTAGAAATTAGATTTTGCGTATAAATCAAAACTACTTACCTCATGTATTTACTAAGACCATATATAACTTGTTTGACATTGTTGTCGAAGTCGTTTGGGAGAGATACAGGTAGAACATACTATAACAATAAAAAATGAATCGTTATTGGTTTCCAAATTAAACAGAAAAAAGGAAAATTTAAAATATTTATTCAAGCAATAACAAACAAAAACGTATACCAAAAAAATTACCTTAATAAAGGTATGCCAATCATGTGTTTTCACCCCACTGAAGTCACCTTTCTTCGTTAAGATATTATTTATGTTTGAAGCAAAACCTGTTGGAAATTTAATTCTTCTAACGACCTCTTTTACATCATTGCTTTGTTGTTCTGTTAATAACCATGGAATAGTATTATAATTTCGAACTCCATTGTTATTTGATCCGTCGATCACACTTTTCATTGCATGATTTGATTTCTCAATGTCGGCACAAATTTTGTCAATTTTATCTCTCTCATGTGCACCATCTATGGTTCGCCATAACATTTCTATCACATTCTTCCCGACATGCATTGTATCAAACAAATGAGCTATTTTTAGGTCCTCATAGTAGGGCAACCTCGCGAATTGAGAAGGATAACATTTCATTCCAGGTGGAAGTACAATATTAGTACCTTCACGGCGACGATGACCTTGATATCAAAGAATAAAATAAATCAGAACAATACTAATTATAAAATACAATAAAATAAATTCATTAGTTAAAACAAAAATTTCAAAAATTACATAAACAAATAATATATATATATACACACAAATTACCTACCAGCTGCTCGACAATTATTAATTCTGTTATATTCCAACATCCACAACTGAGGTGTCATTCTTCGTGGTTTTAATCTAGTTTCTTCTTTATCATTGAAAAGATGTTTTTCAGTAGTAAGATACTTATGGTTCCTAGGGAGGAAGTGCCTAAACTCATCAAACACCATCTTTTTTAAGTATGGCGAATGACGATACTTCATCTTAGGGCCACAAAATAGACATGCAAATCTACCCTTTGTTTGAAGACCTGCAATAGATGGATCAATAACAATTAATATACTATGAGATCATTTTTAAAACATGCAATATGGTATATCTAATTTAGATAATTATGTATTATATTAAAGTGCAATAAAATATTACATACCACAAACATGTGTTAGTCCTGGGGCATCATGAATTGTCCATACAAGCATTCCACGACATTGAAATCTCTTCTGCTTGATTGGTTTAGTGATGTCATACATAGTGATGCCATGCCATAACTATATTAGCTCATCGATAAGAGGCTCAATATATACATTCATATCTTTGACCTGGTACTTACCTAATTTTTCAAAATTACGTTACATAATAATTACTCCCATGATATATGTATATATAAGTAAGTAAATAAATAAAATATATATTTATGCAAACAACGAGAGAAATGAAAATGTTACATTCAAAGAAATAATGTATCAAATACCTGGAATAATCATAGTCAACATTATGTGCTCCTTCTTTATTGACATCCAAGGAGGAATGTTATTGTTGATAACGAAAATAGGCCACACTGAGTAAGTAGATCTAAGCTCTCCGAATGGATTAACACCATCAGCTGCCAATGAAAGCCTGACATTATGAGGGTCATTTTTAAAATTTATATATTTTTCCTCGATTTCTCTAAATGCAGAACCATCTGCAGGCATTCGAAGAACACCATCTCCACTTCTTTTCTTTGACTGGTAATCCATAAATTGTGCTATGCTGTTACACCTGAACATTCGCTGCAAACGTGGAATTATGGGAATATGACGAAGAACCTTTTGAGGCACCTTTTTGGTTAGTTGATCTATTCGATATCTACTGGTACCACATTTCGGACATTCTGTTTTCAACGCATGTTCTCCGTAATATATAATATGATCTTTAGGACATGCATCTATAGTGTTATATTCCATTCCAAAGTGTTTCATAATAGCACGTAGATCTCGATATGTTCGAGGTAAAGTATTTAGCGATGGTAACAAATATTCACCCAACAATCTACAACAGAAACAAAAAGTAGTGTCTTGTAAAGATTATTAATCATATATATATATATATATATATATATAATAGTTATTAAAACCAGAACCAGTGTCCGGATCGGTGGAGCTAATGAACCGGGTTTCAAACCGGAACCGATCGAACCGGTAGCGATCAGATCTCAATGAACCGGTTTTAAAAAAAATACATTAAATAATTATTTTTTAATAAAATGAAAAATAAATAAATAAATAAAAACTATTTTTAAGATTTGCAACCATGATTCCAAGCCAATAGAGACAAAATATGAAAAGTTTTCTCATTTATATACCATGCAAAGGTGAATATATCAAAATGGCAGCAAATTCAATACATATCATCAAAAAATACATAAGCAAACTTGTTGAAGTAATGTATCAGGTTTCTCTTATATTATTCACTGTGTTTTATTGCTGAGTTAATATTATAATATACAATCTGTCCCTGCTCAGATATGTTGTCAATTCATTGTATCAGCCTTAAAGACAATTCTGGGTTCAGTATATATATATATATATATCAGAGCAGCATTTTGAAGATCTTGTATTCTTCATTATCTATGTTTGCTTGCCAATAAATTTCTAGAAAAACATCTACAACACTTAGAGGTATTGAATTGGTTTATGAAACCCACTATTAGTGCTATTTGTAACAAGTTGAGAGAGCATTACAACTTCAGCAGTCTACTCACAATGTGTTTGACAAAATTTATCACTGAAAAGATTCATTAAAACCCAAAAAACTCAGTAGCCAGTTTAGTGCATTTCCAAGCGGGAATTTTCTAGTGACCAATTTATTATTGCTAGTCACATTTTCATTAGGTTGTATGTTGTTGTCCCTTGAGTGGCATCAGACCATTTGCATCAGTCTTGATTCCATGATCAAATTGCTTGTATGCTGTGTGAAAGGTTTTGTATTTATGCTGCTGCTATGTGTGAGCAGAGAGAGAGGGTCTGACAGTTCCTAGCTGAGTGTGAAATAAGGTTGCTGCTGATTGTTTTGAGAACAGAAATTTTCATCAAGTACACTTGATGAGTTGCATGCTGCCAGGGATTTTATGCTAGCCAGCCTTGTATTTATTAGTCATCATGTGTATTGTTGCTACTATAAGGTGTTGAGTATGAGTTATTAGACAAGTTTGTTGCTAGTATAATAGAGGAATTTGCAGCTCATGGAGGAGACACTGAGGAATTTGCAACTCATGGAGGAGCACCTAACCGGCCGGTTAGGTCCGGTTAACCAGCCAAAACAGGTGAGAATAGGCTATTGACTGGGTTGCAAGGCCAGTTCCAACCGGCAGCCGTCCTGACCGGTCGGTTTTGATAACTATGATATATATATATATATATATATATATATATATATATATATAAGTTATTATTTTACATATTTATTACAACTAAAAAAAGGGAAAATAATCAACATTTACATATATGTGATCATATATACATATTTCATACCTTACGAGTTGTGTCATACATCTATTCGACAAATTATTCATAACCTTTAAGTTCACCAGCAACAATGTAGCAGAGAGAAGAGTTGCATTTGAGTGTTCAAAAAGTCGTTCACTTGACCTTTCAATCAGAGGTACATCATAAATACCGTCACTGCTATCTCCACCATCATCATATGACTCACCATACAAGTCTTGGAGAATTTTTGCCCCATCATTAATGTGAACTGTCTCATTACTATCATCATGATCTACCTCCATGGGATCATTAAAATTACCTTCATCATTCGCTTCATGTTCTTCACCTTGTACAACATCATTTCCAATACTAATATTTGCTGCAATATTCTCTTGTACTGGTTGCAACATCATCTAATATACTACTATTTTGTCGTAGAAGCTGGTTGATCATCTCCAAAAGTTGGGGGGCAACTGTGCCTTTATGAAAATTACAAACATTAATAATTAAACATTAGTGCGCATATAAAAAAATATTAAAATAATATAAAATTTTACGATATAATCAAAATGAAGATAGATAATTAATTACCATGGGACGATAGTCATTCGATCCACCATCAATGTGCCCATATTTCCTACAATGCACCTGTTGTCATTGCATATTAAAACTCTAACATTATTTCTCATACAACATTTTTTACAAGGGAAATAAACTCGCCATCACCCCTTTCACCCTTTTGAATTTTTTTTCCAACTCCAATGTTTTCTTCCATTGATGCAAATTATCCTATAAAGAAAACAATAAATCTCTCTCAATGGTGTAGAAAACCTAAGAATTGTTGAACTCAATGGGAGCTCAATATATAAGCAAAAAGAAAATAAAAGTGGGCATTTTACAAATTGTGAGCTTTTTACAAAATGTGGGCTTTTACAAAATTGTGGGCTTTTTACAAATTGTGGGATTTTTTTTATTCTTAATGCATTTTCTATAGAATACTAAACAGTGATTTGGCCAAAAATTTCAGATTCAAATTAGTAGTCTCTATTACGTTTGGAAAATTGGAGGTTTATAAAAGATAAACCGCGAGCAATTGTACCACTATGATAAGAAGTTGTCGAAGCATCCTTCGCTTCACAAACGTGGAACTACCTTAAGAATGCTTATGGTTGATATAAATATTAGAGAATGGCAATTAAATGTAGTAGTTATGCTAAAATATTGAATAACAGCTTTGAGAGTGCTCTTCTGATATCGTATGAATGCACCAAATTAAGGTTGTACCATTACTAAGATAAATGGCCAAAAATAGTCAATTTTGATATCGTGAAGTTATGTCTTTCTCGGTAGAAAAGCTCGGGGATAGGATGGAAAATATGAGAGAACTAAGTTCCAAGGACTAAAAACCAAGGCCAACATAGTTCTACCTTGAATCGAGAGACAAAACAAAGTTGCCCAAAAAAAGTGTTTGAGAACACCCATTGAATCTCCTATATATAGCAGGTCAACATTTTCCTATTGAACAAGTTTGTATAGTCAAAGCCACAACAAGATCGGATAGCCATGATCCTAAATGAGAAACAGAGCCAAAGCTAAGACAGATCCACGTTTAGCGTAACAAGACAACCATACCAAAGGATTTGACCACATAACCAGATCATGAGAGATAACAAGATGCTTGCTTCCATCGTGGAAATGTAGAAACCGTACAAGGGCTTTGCTTCCGGAAGATTTCATTGTGACAGTAATTTCTATGGTGTTGTAAGCGCTCATTAGTAGAATATTAAAGCCATTCCCGGAATTATTTTAACTTGAGAGGGTTTTCGTGGCTATAAATCCTCATGTTCAAATTCCATTGTCGATTGGTTGTGTTTGATATTATGTTTTTACAGTCCACAGTTGAATTTTCGCACGTAGAAATTATCGGTCTAAAGTTTCGGATGAAATTTTGCGATGTTTCTTTTGCTTCCTATTGTGAAGTATTAGCTTTCGGAACTCGTACTCATTGTAACGAGAGGTCTTGGGCATAGAATAGGACTTGGGGGTTTTTGGAATCAAACTCAGTGTTAAGATGCTCATCTGAAGAATGGCACGGTTGAGCCTTAGCATGGAGTTGGGAGTACCAATTTGAAGTGTAGGTAGGGCATTTTACAATAGACCAGTTAGATTTACGGACCCTAATACAAAAGTTTCTTCTTCTTTCAAAATGTGTTTCTCCTTTTCTCAGTAACCAATGTGGGTCCTGTTCTTGTTTCAATTGGGGATGGATGAGAATTTGTTATTTCTCCAGATGATCACACTGCGGGTAGCCCCGGGAGGCTATTTGGGGGTGATGAGTCCAATAGGTTTCAATGAACCGTTGCCCTCGTTGGGGAATACTATATGCAGTGGAATTTGATACTATTTTGGATGTTGAATTCCATGATCCTAATGGAAACTAGTACCTTCACTCAGCACTCGTCCACAAAAGAGGGTGCCATAGTCATTCATGCGTGCGAGAGGGTGAATTGCAGGCATTGCAACGAGAGGTGTTGTTGTTGTTGCATTGGCCACTAGATTGTGTTGTCCGGTTCTCACATAAGCGCGAGTATTGAAAAGGATAGACAAATTTAGTTCAAATATTGTGAAATTGCCTCGGAAATTTACCTACAAAGACCTCGAGCAATGCTACGAAAGAATTTTTTTTGAATGTGATTGATAATTGATAATTTCAAGCAAGGTTAATCCCCTTGTGAAACCCAAATTTCTGAAAGCATTTTCTAAAACGATGACGGAGTCATTGTAACGTAACAAGCGCCTAGGTCCATATTACGTCCAAAATCTACCAAGCACCAAGATATATAAAAAAAATCCATAGTATCTACGAACTAAGAAGAAGAGGCAGAAAATGTATTCTACTTACCTCGTTTGAATAGTGGTTGGAGTTTACCACGACAAAAAAATTGACGGAGCGCATGTACCATTTCGTATCAGCTGAAATTTTGGCGATATCATTCAAGTGGGAAAGCACTACCGCCTCGAGCTCCATGAATGAGGGCAAGATCCCTAAATGATGCGTAGTCTCCAGCAATATTTCCCAAAGCCCAAATAGCCTTACATGAACACCGACTTGAACTCAAAGTTGGGTAGTATTTTTTTAAATCAAATTCCAAAATTACCGACGTATAAAGATAGTTGGGAAGAATAATTTTATGCCTCTAAAATGAACGGAATGCTACCCGTTCTCGAACATTATCATTCCGCGAGGCAAGAAGTTCCACAAATATAGGCGGTCCCCGTAATCAATCACAACCTTTGTATTCTCAAAGGCTCCAAAAAACCCAAATAGGGTCAACCCTACTATAAGAGGAAGGGCTTGAAAGAAGAACTTACCATTTTGCAACCGAGGGCGAATGTTTGTTCAAGCAAGAGCCGAGGGCGAATCGTCGAGAGTGAATGTTGTTCTACAAGAGATGAGGGCAAATGCTCGAGGGAGAATGTTGTTCGCAAGAGATGAGGGCGAATGCGCGCGTGATATCGTAGCGTTAATGTAGTTTTTAAAAAAATCATTTTTATGTAGCGCGCATTTTGAATTTTAGCATTTCAAATAATTTTTATTTACATTTGATTTTTTCATTTCTAATACAAGTGAGAAACAAATTTCTACAAGAGGTTGAATTTTTTACTAGATAGCCATGAAAGACTAATTAAAATGGCTTAAAATGCAAGTGGAACTGAAATAAATGTAATTGAAGGTTCTCTCCACTAAATTTTTGCAAAAGTGCTTACATTATTTAACTTATCTAGGATATTTTTTTGTATGTACACAATCAAAATTAAATAATGAAATAGTTGGGTAGTTTGATTGTTTCAAATTAGGACACAATTTTCAAATGGTGATGAAGTTACATGTGATTATTATCGACAATATTCTCTTTCCTATCCTTGAAAACTATACTAAAGGTTCACTATTGCACATGAACTCTAACTCATGTAGCAAAGATACAGGACTCGCATCCTCCATTTTTCCAAGTCATAAGGCATTTTGCACATATTTAACGACTAGAATTTGTGGATTCCCATTTTCCATGAGGTGCTAGGAAGGATAGAAGACTTAATTTTGACGTTTGAATTTTTTTTCAAAAACGTTCTTATGCCCTTTAATTTCCACTTACCAATAATTTTGCAACACTAGTCCTCTTCGCAATTGCAAGGATGTACTCAAAAAGTAAGGAAAGTTACTTTTTGGCTCACTCAATGATCCAAGTGGACACTGGTGGCCACCCGCCTATTCCACTTGGGGCCCCACCATTGTCTCTTTCCATTTTTTTCGGTTTAGCTACAACTTACTATTTTAGCGCTAGGTCCCGAACTTTTGGAGTCGTTTGAGGCCCTAAACGATGTTTTTTGGGCATCAGCGCCTCTAACGAATATCATTATGTATCATTCTGTTCGAATTATATTCGTGGTGAAAGTTTTTAGTCCTCGGATAGATCTTTCTAATGATGTATCATGTGTGTCAAACAGAGATAGTATGCCAAAGTTACGTCCTGGGAAGTTGATAACACTAATTTGCCCAAACAAGGCCCATAGTTTTGGCACTTCATCTCCTAGGGTTTGGTTTTGGATGTTTTGAGGTCTCTCCATTGTTTCTCAATAATAAATAGGCCCTCGAGCCTCATTTTCAACTCATTTCAGAGGCTGTAGCTTCGCCTATCTCCCTCGAGATAGCTGCCGCCCTAGCTAGTTTTATTTCCATTGCTGTCTGTAAGAAAATTTCGGTTCTTTGATATTAATAAAATGAAGTGTTATTTCCAGTCGCATCTTGTATTTATGGTTATGTGTTTATTCTCATGCATTCCTCTGCATAAATCACGGGATAAATGGTGTCGGAGCGATGCCCGTCTTTTTCTCGAGTCCTTCTTTCGCATGTCCCCTAATGAGGTCGTGTATAAGGAGTTACTGACTCTATCTGGTGGAACCTTTTTGCAAGATCGTACTCGCAAACCCCCGACGGACGCCCATGGGATGAAAAGAAAGATGAGGGAGCAAGAGATCGTATCAAATAATATTGCGCAAGGAGGCCCTCGAAAAACAAAGGAACGCGATGATGGATAACTTTTCCCGTATCCTTCAACGTCTTACCCAGGTAGCGCATTTGCATCACAACGACACTCACTGAGGTGTGACTCTTTTAAGGTACAAGTAAATTTTGAAATTCCCATATTTGAGGGTCAAACTAGATCACGATGCCATGAGATGGATGGTTGAATATATTAGAAGGATATTTCTAGCTCATGACTTTTCCGATAGGGAGAATATTATTTTTTCACTCCTCAAAGTTGCCCCCATGTACAAGGACTCGGTGGGAAAGCCACTCATGAGAAAAAGGATGAGAGCAGAACCCTCTTTGTTCTCTGCATCGTAATATGTGAAAGTTCTTTCGAGATGAAAGATCAAGGAACAATACTATCCCGTGGGGAGCTATGAGGACAAGTACATACAATGGACCATGCTACGACAACAAAGGGATCAAGATGTGCATGAGCCGACGACTCTATTCCATACCCCTGCGCACCAAGTTGGGTGTCAAAAGATTCAGAGAAACATCCGTGCTAGATGTATATGATGTGATACGCACTGCGATACATTCAGAGGTAATGGAGTTCCTCGACATCTCCAGCTTGGTACACAGATATGCTAGTAGTGTCCTGCCAAGATTGAGCAGAGAAATTCAAACAGGAAGCGAGACTTTGGATCTACGAATCAAAAGCAAGTGAAAGGTGCTCCCAAACCATAGAACAAAGGACAGAGCCAAGGCATGATGACTCAGAGACAACTATCAAAGCCACAATAAAAGAACAGCACCGCAAAGCCAAAGCAGGACCACGGGAAAGTGGTGTGAGTTCCGTAGAGCTCCACTCGCAACACAAGTGAGTGTCGAGCCAAGCACTCGGGTGGCCGAGATGCGGGCTTCGATTCGGATGCATGTCACTCGAATCAGAACCTAACAAGGGGAATGACAAAGGGAAAAATATTGTTGATGCGGAGCCCAATGCCACTAGTTGCCACTCATAAAGATCCAGTAAGGAGGAACATCTCTTCCACTCCCGGATGTGGCTAAAGGCTCCCCTGTATCGCTTCATCGTCGACAATGGGAGCCAAAGAACCTCATTTCGTGGGATCACCGTGAAGCGTTTGGGTTTGCACACCACAGACTCACCCACATCCATACAAGATCTCCCACGTCGCCCAGCGTTGTCACCTTCCCTATAGCATCAAGCCCTTCACGGATGAGGTATTATACGTCGTGTCTCTGTTGATGTTTCGATGTATTATTAGGACAACCATACTTGTGGAAGCGTCATGGGATTGTATGAGTCTCGACCTTTAGCTTTGTTATTACTTGGGAAATAAGTTGTACAGATACCGGAGGTACCACCTCTGCTACTGTCTCTTATGGTTACTCTGCAAAACAATGCAATAAGATCATTTCCCAAACCAGGAAATTCATTTTCTCGATGATCCGCCCCTGAGGCAAGAAGAAAGAGTATGGCCACAACCTCCAGAAGGCTCCTCTGCACAGCAGAAGCAAATGGATAAGGTTGTGGGGGAGTACGGGGACATTTTCACCTCACCCACAGGGGTTCCTCTACTATCAGCCAAGTCAAGCACCCGATTGATCCGACCCCGTGCGCCGCTACCGACCGGACCGATCTATCTGAGTGCTCAGTTCATGGAGAACAATGAAATCAAGAGGGCAGATTCAGAGCGGTCATGCAGGAAGGTCACATCCGACCAAGTTCATGTACCCGTGGGAGCCCAATAATTTATTATTGTGAAATCATAGTTCCAAATTATCTTTCTTTTTCGTGAGCAATGTAATATATTACTTGTAAGTAGATTCATTATAAAAATTCAAACTAATTTTAGCGTGAATGATGACAATTTATATATTAATTGGTTTTTAAGAGTATTTGTAGTATGTAGGAGCACTGAAAGATAAATCAGGACTTCATTTTCTGTTTTCCTTATTTTATTTGGGTTGAAATACAGGAGAAAATTGAATATGAATAGTGAGTTAATTGTGAGATCAATGGGCCAAAGGCCATACATCAACATTGACCAGCTAGGGGAAAGTATAAAGGCATGGATATTCATGCGAAAGTGTAAGTCATTAATCTAAGATCAAAAGTTAACTCTAGCTTCAGCTAAAGAAATAGAGGCAAAGATCTAGCATCAACTAAAATTCACGTGAAACAGTAGATGAAAAATGTACAATCATCCAATGGAGAGGTAATCTATAATTATATAGTAAGACTCTTGGCTATGCCTTGAGACTAAACTAATTCTCAATATTTTTGAGTAATCATCCATTGGAATTTAGTAGGAAAACCATAGTAAATCATTAGCTATGGCCATGCAAAAATATAAAAAAATAATATTTGCTGGTTGTTTTTACAATAGAGCGGACCATGATGGGACCACTCGAGAAGGTGGGGGTGTTTTTTTAATCATGGAAGTGAGGTTTAGTAGATTTATAGTCAAGTTACCTTTCCCTATAAATTTTTCTGATCAGATGGTCATTCATTCATTGAACTATGATTCATTCCTACTGTTTTGATACACAATCCAATCCAAAGTTGAGTCTTAAGTCTTCATTGCAGAATGGCATTCATGGGTTGTCAAGAAAGAGGTTATCATGCACATGCACTCTTCTTTTCTTGGTATCTTTGTAACTATGTTCAGCCCGAGTTCTATATTTTTAAATTATCATAATAGGTCGTGATTATTAGGATTTTATTTTGTCTTTTAAGAATTTTTAATTTAATTATTATTAATCATTAAATTATATATATATATATATATATATATATATATATATATATATATATATATATATATAGTTATTATAGTTATTAAACTTTCAATATAATTATTAAACTGTCAATGGTACATCAACGTTCATACATGAGAACCCTAGATGCGGGTGAAGTTGGTAGTGTTTAACGTGATGGGATGGGGGTGTGGCATAAGAAGCCACTAGCCCACCCGCAAGAGTGCCGTCATTCCGCTCTTAATGTCGACCGATCGGGCGTTTAATGCCATTTACTCCCGGTGCTCGAATAAACCATAGTCCCGCTCTCGATACACATTCGCATGCCGCGACATGACTCAACCTCCGCTCATACTTATGGTGGTTTATTGCGATTGATTCGAGGTTGCACGATAGGCCCGGGTTGTTATTATGGAACGTCCCTCCGGTCCGAATAGAATTCCCCCGCTCCGTGAATGCCGTGGTGCGCTCCAGGCACGTGGGCTTTCTAATGTTCGTCGATCTGTGAACCGGTAAGAGGAGCGTCTCAATTGTTGTTTGGATTTTGGACAAAAATCTCCACTTCTCCCACGCTAGTTCTGCAAGCCTCTTCTATCGCCTTGTTGCCCCTCTCGCCTCGCTCTTCTGCATCCCATTTTTGCCTCCGCCCTGTTGTTCTCGAGTGCGACTATGTCGCATTCCCTGGGCAACAGAATGCGCATCGAAGAGGCTCCACAAGCGCCACCCGACGCTCTCCCTCCACCTCTCGCACCTCCTCGCGTCTCATCTCCCACTCGACGTATCAACCTAGAGCGCCTTCTCCTGTCAGGGCCGCCGCTTTGCTTCCCCCACTCCTTCCGCTCCTATTGCTCAAACCCACACCGCGCATTTTTCCTTTAAAAACACTCTCAATCAACCAAGGGTGACCGCCTCAATTATGGTCGTCTTTCGTGAAGAGCCTCAGAAAGTGTTCACGGTTCTCACCTGCACAGAATGCAACCTCTCTGGGCGGCTCAGATTCGGCGCAATTTGTTGGTCGAGCACCACGATAGTGCGAACGTGCGAGTCGGATAGGCAGGCCACGCGGGACACAGCGAACAAGGAAGCGGTGGGTCAACCTGCAGAGGTAGGGACGCATGGTGCAAGTGAGCAGAGGCACGTATTATTCCTCCTCCTCTCGAGAAGGTGATCCATTCTATTACCGACTAGCATAATGTCGACAGTGAACCGTATGAACTACAGTGCAGATGTCTCTCACGAGCCTCGATGAATAGTTCCTCCTCTTCACTCTAGTTTTTTGCTCCATTTCCGCCCATTCTCACGGGCCTCGTTCATGTGTTTCCCGTCATCTCCGAAAATGCATTTCTTTTTTTGCTTCGATATGGTCTCCAAGACTACAATTCTCTCGGTTCCTCTACGCGGGATTTTTCAAATGAACTCTTTCGGACTCGTTTCCTATTGCAGGCAGTCTTCAAACTATGGTTTTTTGTTTCAAAATGCCACAAGACTTCAGGCAATGATCAGACTTCGGCACCGTTGTATCATGTACTCCTTTTGTTAATAGAATTACTTTTACTTAGACTTTCATACATGAGAAAATAGATACTAACAAATGGTACATCATGGCCTAATTAATTTAGCTCAAGCAATTTCAAATGGCATAACATTTGATCACCGCATATCATCAATTTCGCTGCAGAGACTAATTTCTCTGAAGCCTCAGCATTTCTATGGCTTGTTATTCGTATAACTACATAGACTATAATTAATAGAGAGATTGAGGACAGAAAAAAAATCTAGTGCTTAGTCTCCACTACTCAAACATGTTTTCAGTGAGAAATAATACATAGATTGATTTTTTCCGAGTGCCTTAATGTATTCTTTGGCTCATTTTTTTAATCACAACAACAATAAAAAATGCACCGAGGATTTGTTCTTAGTGCGATTATGCAATTTTTATAAGACATATTATGCAATATTAATAATAAACATAAATTTATTCAATTTACTGAAAAGCTCGCTCATGTTTTTTTCTTTATATTGGAAAGGTTACTTGATTTTTTGAAGTAATTTTTTAGTAGACCATAGCATATATTCAGAAATATTAGTTTGACAAGAATAATTTATTTCTCTTGAAAATTTAGGTATTAAAGTCCATGACACGGATATATCACACTCCAAAATCCAAAGAAAATGGAAGAAGCGTTCAATTTTTTTAATCAAACTTTTATTGGTGAAGGGTTAATTTATTACGAGAACATCATTAATGAAGTGAAAAATTTTAAACATAACGTTTATTGACTAGAAAAATAATGACCAAAGAAACGTCAGATTCGTGTGATGGGTAAAGAGAAATCCAAATTCCAACCCCTGCACTACCACTTGTTGGTGAGTGGAGGTTATTCACTTTTCATTTACATCTTACCGGGATACTCATGTTACCAATATTTTCACATGGCTCAATTTTAGGTGACTACTTATTGTACTTATTCTTTATAAAGAACAATTGGTAGATAATTGTATATATTATTTGAAATCTATAACAAATCTAGGCAACAAAATTACAACAAATAGAAAATTATGCAAAAAATTCACCAGGGCACTACTAATGTGTGGATACCCTATCATTTCTTAGATCCTCATAACTTACCAACACCTACTATATTGGTATACACATAATATGGAATTTAACTAGTATTTCATATGTATCATAGAAGTAAATAAGTTGTATGACAATTGTTATGGCATGATATAGGATGTGTATTATAGTTTATATTTCAATTTTTCTTAAGTAGCATGCATGTGCTGTCCATATAGTGACTACAATTACCAAATATATTTCAATGAAGATGTGAAGATGATCTCTCATTAGGTCCTAATTACTTAAAGAATCATTAATTAGCTTTCCAAATGAATAAAATATGTTAACAAATTTGTAAAAACTAGGAAAACAAATCATGATTTAAAAAAATATGGCACAATGAGTCACACTCTGAGATTTATTTAATTACTCATCAAGTGTCAGCTACAACATATATATGATCACTCATTACCATAGAAATGGGACATGTGACCATCATTTTGGTTTCTGTCCAATGACATTCCACATCATGAGCATTGTTTAGGGTTGATTGTGTTGATTTTTTTTAAACAAATCATTTATACATTTTAGGGAAAGTATAGACACAATTTATAATCACATTACAAGATCATGATGTATGGATATTCCTTATCATTTCTTAGATACTCAAAACTTACCAACACCTAATAGATAGATATACACATCATATAGAACTTTACCTCTAGAATGCCACATGTATTCATAAAACAAATTAGTCGTATGGCAATTGTTATGCATATATGATGTGTATTACAGCTTTATATTATAATTTTGTTGAAGTAGCATACAACAATTTACATAGTGATATGGAGAACCACTCTAGAGTATACATCGATTTTGTACACATGGCTTTTCAGTTGATTTTTAAGATATATCAATTGGGTGATGCCTCATGATTATATAATGAACCATTAAGTTGAACTATGAAATTATTCCTCACAACACACACATATTGATGAATTAATAATTTTTCTCATATAATTTTTTTAATCTATTTTGAAAAAAAAATAAAAATTATATATAATTATTTCTAAGAAGAACAAGAGAGAGTTATTTACCATATCTTCATAAAACATATAATAGCGATGTTTGGAGGCAGCCGTCTAGCGACGCTTTGGGGCATAATGTCGCAATTGCAACATTTTTTCTAAGTGTCGGTATTGCGAGACTTTTCTCTAAATGTCGGTATAGCGACGGCTTCCCAAGATCAATGGCCTAAAGTGGACCCGATAACTTACCTTTTACCTTTTCGGTAAGCATCATTCTTTTGAAGTTTTGAAAGATTTCCATTTTCATCGGTCTTTTGTGACATCCGTCGATGTCGGCAGTCTAGAAACGTCGAAGAGCGACAGATAAACATCGGAAGCATGACGTTCGAAAATTTCGGATCACATTTCGTCGAATTGTGACAGCTCTTCCCCGGGCGTCGCTATTGTGATGCTTCTAGAAAGCGTCGGTCTTGTGACACTTTTGCAATAGTGTACGCACTTTAATAATTGCGACACTTTTTCTAAGTGTCGGTATTGCGAGACTTTCTTCTAAATGTTGGTATCAGCGACGGTTTCCGAAGATCAATGACGAAAAGTGACACTTGATAACTTTCCCACTTTTCCCCGCACCTTTCCTTTTCATCGTGGCCGTTCGCTCGTTGAATCCAGATTCGACGGCGCTAATAAATTTCCGTGCTCATAAAGTAATCGTTTGATGTTTTTGGCAAAGCCACGTGAAATGGGTGGTTTTCTCCAAACCACCCGCGCTTACGTGTCGCCACCATGTTGTGTCGCGTTCGAAAAGCTAGTTTCTGCTTACCACCATTTACCCTCGTGAATACCACTCGAAAGCGGTATTCCCTAAACCTCACCCATTTAACCCGAGTTCAATGTCATTTAACTATAGGTTATACCATCGAAGGATAACATTAAAATTATTATTTGCATTCAAATTTTTCACTTCTTTCGCTTTAAAACTCAGCATATTGCAAACTGTTTTCCTCAAAATCACACCATTTGAACCCGAGAAAATTTGCGAGCCATTTTCAACCTACGAGTACCATTTTTTCGAAACGCCTACATTTCCCCGAATTTCCATTACAAAAGTACTACATTGTCCTCTCGCAAAGCCATTTTCAAAAAATTGAAGATCGAGCACGCTCCCGTAGCGTCTTCAACCGAATTCCGATTGGTTCTCTGGGTACTTTTATTCAAAGTTGCCCTCTTGAGATTTCAAAATTCTGCCGATTTCAAATAATTACCAAAGTTACTACAAAAAAAGTGTCCATTTTTCGGGGGAAAACTCGTCATGTAATTTCCCACTGAATCCTAATTGCCCTTTCATCGTAGTTTTTTTCCATACGCAGTCCATTTTTTGTTGAAATCGATTTTAAATACACGTTCAGACTTTAAATTCCTTGCATTTCCTAAAAACTCCCGCCGTACCCATTTTTCGAGTAGAAATTCTCCAAGAAACCCCCTGATTTCTCGTAAAGGAACTTAGAAAACCATTTAATCTTGCTTCGTTCATTATTAAAAATGACCAGAAATAGATGTAACTCCCCAAGAATGGAGGCCCAAAATCTCAAAGAAGTCTTCGTACAAAGATTCCTCGCCTTATGTCCTTCAAAATCGACAAACCAACTCCCGCACTCATGGCTGATTCTACAAAAGTGGTCGGACCAGCCCAGCCTCCAATAATTTCTCCGAAAGAACAACCCTTTAGTTTGATTTGGATCGTAGAATACTAGACCCTAATGTAGAATTTAACCCGCTTGATGTGCTATAATTGGTGCTATTGCAAATCGTGGAAAAGGAGTGACAAAGATATTCCAATTTGGGAATCCACACTAGATATATTGTCCCCTCTCACTCATTCTCGTTCTCTAAATTTATCGGTTATGTAAAGCCTATTATATGCTAGAACAAAGATGTATTGTAAACAAAGAAAAAGAAACGTTGTTTTACATCACTCGAAGAGTACGATAAATTCCATGCTACAAATGAATCATGACCCCAATCTCTTACTTCCCCTATCAATAGAAGATTTAACCCAACTATATCTTGACTTGGATTCCAATGCTAGATTCAAAATATACCAGGACTTTTTCGTCCAAATCAAAGTTGATATTCCTAAGTTAAATCCTCCTACTTGACACAGTTGATTTTCCAGGATGAAACTAGACAGATTGTCTCAATGCTCTCCTTCATACTAGGATACGCTGCTGATGAATTCAGCTGATGTGGCTATCCTAGGTTTTCCGTCAACTCTGAGCCCTCGGTCAATCACCATCCATTCGCTTCAATTTTGCTAGATTTTTTGCTGAAATTATGTATTATCGCTTATCCAAATTATTAGAAGAAGGAGCTTTTTAGATATCTCCTCTTATCTACTCCACCTCTTCCTATATTATCAAACGAGATAAGTTTCCAATTGAATGTCGCAGAAAGTGGATGCGGTGATGAAAAGGATCTATCGGAGTAGTATTTTGGTTATCTATTCTAAGGAAATGGAACAAAGAGTATAGTTTTGCTGATTTCAATGACTCATTTCATAGCCCCTACTATGTATCTCTTGGAAAAAGAGGAGATCTAGGATCAATGATGATAAAAGAAAGAATTCTCAAGCGGTTATCATAGATCTACAAAACGGATATTGGTATTTATATAAAAATCATACAAAAATCAGAGTGTATGGCTCATCCCCGCCCCATATAAGATACCCAGATTTGTTAGTACAAGAATATTTTCTTTAGAATATCTGAGACAACTATTGAATGTAGATCAAATCCACTTCATAGCTTTCGAAAGAAAAAAGACCATATCTGAGTTGAAAAATAAAATTGGGCCATTCATTGTGAATAAGAGAGAAGTCGCTAATGAGATAAAGTTCAAACTTAAAGAGCATAAGTTCCCATGTAGTTTTACATGGAAGTATGACCCTACAAGGTATTTTGAGTGCAATAAGGGTAAAATGTAAGTTGCATGTTTACTTGCATGATCCTAAGCCCCATATTGAAAAGATATGTAAATCAAATTGAATGGGAGCCAAACACCTTGTACTGATGATGATTCACGAGCAAAGACGAGTAATACGGTGAGACAAAGTAGCAAAGGCAAAAAATATTGAACAGGACACAAGTACGGGTGGCTTCTACAAGAAAATATACCGATAATGTACATAAAAGAGATAGAGAAGGAGATAGTTTCATAGCGAGACTATTGAGGACATAAAATTCGAACTCCTTATAGTAAAAGAAGCATGTCAACATAAGAAGAAAAGGATAACGGTGTAAATATTGATATAAATGATGAAGCAACAAGAATAGTCACTCGAAAACATTAAAAGAGCTTCAAAATGTAAAAATTGGAACACAAAAAAAAGATACATCATGAGGGAAAACTGAAAGCTGCCGATGATTTGCCTCCTTCTTCTCCCAGAAAGCTCGACAATACGAGTCAAAGATTTCAGATCGATTCGAATGGTTAAAGAGAAGAATGAAGAGCTCAAGAATCAAGCTCATTCTAGATTTCTTAAGGAAAATCCGGAAACAAAGACGAGGCTTCTTTCAGCATTTGATTATTCATCCAATAAATTGGTAATGTCATTCTTGAAGCCTACGTTAGGTCGAGCCAAAATTAGTGGCAGATTATTCCAAAACAGATCTTGAAATCTGGATGCGAGATGCCATTCATGAATTAGATCAAATTGAATTTCATAGGAGCAATACCGAGATGCTATATTCCAAAAATTGTCGGTAAAACTATGAAATCAATTAGGCATGTAGAAAAACGAGTGCTCAACCTCCAAAATCAAATGAGGTTGGACGAAAAGCCTCACTGTATGCTAATAATTTAAGAATAAAAGCACTAGAAGATATAGTGATTGGAAGCGTGGGAGTGACCTAGTGCACATTGAAGGGGAAAAAATTCTTAATTAAACGGAAAAAATGAGGATATATTGCTCTTAGAAAATAGTTGAAGTTGCCTTAGAGTGAAAACTCTCAAGCAAAAGAAATTCTACAAAGAAAAACGAGAGAATGATGATTTAAAGCAACTTATACATCAAATGACGAGTCAAATAAAACAATGGAAAGTCAAATAGAAGCTCTTAATGAAAGAGAATGAAGAACTAAGAAAAGCACAACCAATGGTCATTCCTACAGTGATCCCCACTGTAAACACTGCTATACCATCTACTTTGGCAGAACACTTGCACCGAACGGAGTACTGCCAACTGCAGTGCCAATTACTTCTCTAATATCTGCCTCTTCTTCTTCATCCTCACAGAGGACCACACCACAAGACCAAGATAAAGAGATTCTTAGTTTGAGAGGCACTATTAAAAATTTGGAAAAATCCAAAAATGATGCCTTGACTACTTCTAGAGGACATGAGCAAAGGGTTGATCGACTACAAGAACAGGTAAAGATTCTGCAAGCACAAGTAAATCTTACAGATCAAGTGGCCTTTATAAAAAATCATTTATGGACCAAAATTATTGATGGCATTCATTCTCAATGGCCTTCAATTCAGATAATTTATTAACAGAGGGATTTACTTCAAGTTGCTAGTGCAGAGATTGACAAGAATAAGAGGGAAATTGACAAAAAACCAGCCCAAGAAATCCAACTCATAGCTTTTTTAAACAGTAAAACCAGGGAAGAGTTGGAAGAATTGAAAATTGTTGATAGAACATAAACCATTCTTCAAATCAAAAAGGTCCTGAACAAAAGAAACATAATGAGTAATCTAGAGGACCGGTGTAAAGACATGAATTTATCCATCTCAAGATTTTTAGCCAAATACAAAACATTGTCAGAAGTAGTTTTGCCTGATATTCACGCATTGAATGACAAGTTAATGCCTCAAAAAGATTATGATCTAAAAATCAGAAATCATGCAAAAGAGCAAGCCAGACAACAACTGCCTCAAGGATCACCAACAGGCAGAATACTTCTTCAGTATTTTTAAAATCTGTTCTTTTTAGATAATGAGATCAGGCATTTTTTCACTATCAACCCTAACTTTGCCAAGTATACATAGGCAGATGAAAGTTACAGAAAATTAAAGACTATGAAGATCCCCTCTGCAGAAAAGTGGCAAGAATTCACAGATCTGCTACGAATTTAATGGATAAAAAACAGGAAATTCACGTGGAAATTCATTTTTTACTATTACCTCAATGGTAAAAATATAGGGTTAAAGTGCACAACAACAATCAGTTCAAATTAGAATAATCAGTTCTACTTTTTCTTGTAAAAAGGTAACAGCTTGCAAACTGTTTTGCAGTTGTCCCTCTTTTTAAGTTTTCTTTCCTATTTTTGATTAAAACATTATCTCAATTCCTGAGATATTTTGTAAACATTTTTTTGTATAAATACTTCACAATTCGAAGTATTCAGTGTGAATAAAATTTCTCAAGACAACTATAGTTCATGCTCTCTACTTGGCATTTTGATGTTTTCTACTTTGTTCGTGTTCTCTACTTGGCCATTGGCCTGTGGGTGATATGGAGTTGTAATCTTGTGCTGAATGTGGTAGTTTTTCAATGTTTCAACTAATTTATTACCTACAAATTTTGGTCCTCCATCTGTGATTATGTCCCTTGGGAGACCATAGCGCACAAAGATTTGGAAAAGAAACTGTACTCAAGAGTCCTCTGTAGCTTTTGAAACTGCCTCTGCTTTGACCCACTTAGTGACATATTCGGTTGCAAATAGGATGTATGTTTTTTGGTTTGAGGGAGGACTAATAGGGCCAAAAAAATCAAGTGCCCAGCGTTCAAATGGTTCAATCACTAGTTGAGGGTTGAAAGGCATTTCATCAGACTGCCCAGGGCGTCCTGCCCTTTGGTAGCTATCACAGGCCTGCATGAACTTTTTCGGGGCATCCCAAACATTGCAGGCCGCAATAGCCCGTCAGAAACCTTATGGGAAGTCTTCACTTACCCCGCCAGATCCCCTCTTCTTCCAATCTTTGCCATCTTATGCTTTAAGGATTCTTAAGTGCCTTTTTGCTCAGATTCCATCCACTCCATCAAATCAAGCCTATACATAGCCTTAGAAGGTCACTTATCTTGCCCTTAGCACATTTGCATCTCTGAGCCTTATTTCTTAGTTCTGCTTGCCTAGAGAGTTGACTCCATTGCCCAATATTCTGGTAGATCCTTCTCGTTTACCTTGAAATCTCTTTATTCCCACCAATCTTTTAAAATCAAACCAAAATACACAATCATAGCTAGCCTAATATCTGTTACTAAAACAAAGCTAAATCATATGGAGAGATCCCTCTCTGGAGTTCAAGAAGGCTAGATCTTGAATTCCCAAAGTGGTTCTTGGTTACCCCTGGTGTTCTTAACTACAAAAATCCCTATCCCACAACCTGAGAATTACTAGGGTGATAATAGGCCTTGGGGGTATTATGATCCTTGGAGGAAACTCCCATAGCTAGAAGATTTGACAGAGAAAATTGGATCGAGTAAAAAGGTGTGGCAGGTGGGTTTTACCCCATACCAATTGTTATGGTGCATATATTATGTGTATTATAGTTTATCTTATAATTTTGTTGAATTAGCATACAACAATTTACATAGTGATATGAGAACCACTCTCTAGAGTATACATCGATTTTGTACACATGGCTTTTCAGTTGCTTTTTAAGATATATCATTGGTGATGATCACATGATTATATAATGAACCATTAAGTTGAATTATGAAATTATTCCTCACAACACACACACACACATATTGATGAATTAATAATTTTTCTCATATAATTTTTTTAATCTATTTTGAAAAAAATAAAATAAAATAAAATAAAAATAAAAAAAAATAAAAAAATATCTATATATATATATATAATTATTTCTAAGAAGAACAAGAGAGAATTCCTTACCATATCTTCGTAAAACATATAATAGCAAGAAAATTAATCTATTGAAATTTCATTTCCAAACATATTCATGGAGTAAAATGAAGATTAAAAGGAGATATTCATGGATTTACCTATAACATCACCTCATAATTAAGAATGTAGGTTAGGAGAAAATTAATCTATTGAAATTTCATTTCCAAACATATTCATGGAGTAAAATGAGGATTAAAAAGAGATATTTATGAATTTACTTATAACATCACCTCATAAAAGTGTAAATGTCCAATATTGATAAAATTTATTTATATATGATAAGTAATAAACCTTTATCTCACATGTATCATATAATCTTATAAACAAACAATTGCACCGGGGGTGCAATCCTCAAAACTTTTAAACTGTCTAATGTATATGTACCTATTTAAAGTATTCAGGGCCCACATTACAAATGCCCAAAGTGAAATATTTGCGCATATGTTATATATGAGCCAATGGTTTAAATAATTATCGGGCAGTGAAACAAAACTTATAACAAAATATTAATAAAACTATATCATACGTCCGGACTTCAAAAAAAATAAACTCGATTTCAATCACAAATTTGTGTTCCAAAATAGCCTGTTGATGTCACCCAAATTTGTGACGCGAAAACTTCATAGAATACGCCATATAAAAATTCGGGTCCATTTTTTGGCTTTTCGTACGGAGGAAAACTGTGACGTGAAAATCAAATTAATTCCGCCCTATAATGTTTCGGGTCTGGAATTCCACAATGCAGACGGGCCAAAAAATAACGTGATCGAATCGCATGCTTCCACGTGGATGGCTGATTTGGTCTGTGGTCTATGCGACCACGTTCTTCTGAATTAAAATCTCCCACATTTACTATTAAATTTCTCTATTTCCAAAACAATACAGCGCTCTGTTTTCAAGTGTGCAGGGACGGTGATTTCAAAACCAAAATTGACTGTTCATTAGTTTTAGAAAGCGGCTATTTGACAGAGCCATTCAAACAGATTTAGAAAGAAGACAGAGGACAGGGTAGTTGAAATTAATATTTCAACATCCCTCATTCACTGAGAATACCCTCCTTGGTGCCTTCTTCTCCGGACTACGATGTGTTCATCAACATTCGTGAACCCAATGTCCATTTCTTCGCCAGGCATCTTCACAATAGTCTTGTTTCCAGAGGATTGTGAGTCTTTCTCGACAGCATAGAATTGCAGGCTGGACAATCCATACCTTCACAAATCAAAGACACAATTAAAGGAGCCTCTCTCATTATTACTATTTTCTCTCCAAATTATGCGCAATCGCAAAGGTGCCTCCATTAACTACTCCTCGTGCTGCTCTATAAACCGACCATTTTTGCAAAGGCCATATAACTGTCGTTTATTGCATATAAGTTTCGGTATACCAATGGCGGCCAGAGCGTCGCTATTGCGACGAATCCCTCTAAACTCCGTCATTGTGACACTTAGAAATTGTGTCGCAAACAAAGCGTCACTATTGCGACGGATGCCTCCAAACGTCGCAATTGCAACACTTAGACATTGTGTTACAATTGCGACGTTTGGAAGCATCTGTCACAATAGCGACGCCTTGGAGAATAGGGTCGCAATTGCGACATCTTCCTTCAAACGTCACAACTGTGACACTTTTTCTAAGTGTCGGTATTACGACACATTTCTCTAAACGTCGGTATAGCAACGGTTTCGGGCAGGATTGAAAAAATTTGGGGAAATTTCCGACATTTGGTCAAAAGCGTCGAAAGCAAGTGTCATAATTTCTGCCAAATGTACTAGTGTCATGACTCTTAAAATATGAAAAGGAAGAGTTTTGTTTTAGTGTCCTAAAATTAATTACCTACGATCAAACACCCATTAAAGTTATTTTCTTAGTTGTTTCATAAGTACTTCCTTATTCATTGGTCTCTGAGCCTCAAATTTCTTATCTCTTTTCTCCCTTGTTTTTGAGACAAAGTCACAGTGGAGGAACCACTAGTTTCTTAATCCCCTACATTACCTCGTTGTGAAGAACCTGAAGTTTCTTCGGAGACATATTAGTCTACTAGGACTTTACGTTACTGACATTATATTATTCTGAGTGTTCAAACTCTTGCCACTCGATCTCCTCTTGATGAACCATTTGATATCAATTGGGAACCTTTGGACATTTGGGCTGGTTTTAGGGAAGAAGGAGATATTTCTTTACCTTCAGAACCGCTTGCCTTAGAACTGCTTTAATTGCCACTAACATGTGCCTTACATGTCACTGTTCATCGCCTTTTCGCCGAAAGCATGTCCTCATCTGACATGTATCCTATGAGTCCCATTAGTAGTGAAGAGAATTATGTCCCTACCAAATAATATCAGTTACCTTAGGATAATTTTTGTTCTGTCTTGAGTCAACCTTCCTCATGGCCTTCCACTCTCCCATATGGTTCTCATTAGTTGAATCAGATGATTTTCGGTGCTACATCTTTGTATCAAAATCTGATATGGTCTGGTACCTTGGCTCCTTCAGAGTATTCATTTGTATCAGGTCCATCCCCTTCGACTCCCATCATGTCTATGGTTGTTACATCTCTCCCAACCCAACCCACTGTTTGGGTGGCTTCATCTGCACCTTTTGTTAGTGTGATTCTTGCATTACCACCATCTTCTATTGTTCGTGGGATGACTCCTATCACTTCCACGATACCATTTTGGCCCATCATGAGCAGATCATAGCATCACGTATCAGGAATCCATCAACCTACTAGTAGTGCACCTGCCACGTCCAATCCTAATCCTAAAGGTTTGACGTACGATCAATACATGATCACCATTCAGTAACAAAATTACTTCCCTTAGGGCTCTCAGCAGATGTAAGTTCCCATCAATCCTTTGCATTATTATGATGAGCACAAAAATGACATATATTTACATGGGCCTCACAAGCAAGGTCTGTTATATGTTCAAACCCCTCAACTGCTGGTTTACCCCAACTATTTTACATACCTACAGGGACAACCCTATGGTCCACAAGGAAAACCCTTTTAGGGACAAGCTTCTGTCCAACAGGGACAACCCTATGGTCCTAATCATCAACCTCATCTTCAACAGGGAGCATATTATGTTCCCCAGGGGCAAACCTATCCATCTTAGGGAAAATATTTTATGCAACAGAACCAGCCTTACGTTTAGCAAGGCCCAAATTTTATATAGCAATGTCAATCCTCTATTGCTTAGTTGGGCCACCCTGGTTTTCAGGGGTAATATGGTTCATCTCAACCATCAGGCGAACCTATACCTCATGTACAACCCAATGGCTCTCAGCATCCAAGCCAACCTGTGCCCCAGGGACAGCCTATCCAACCACAACAGTCAGGCCAACCTGCACCCGAGGGGCAGCCTGATCAACCGCAGCATCGGGGTCAGCCTGCACCCTAGGGGAAACCCATGTAGCCTCAGGGCCCACATTTTATTCCTCAAGGTCAATCTCATATGGTACAAGGCCCGCTCCAAGGCACTTCTTACAACAAAATCCATATGTTGCTTAGACAAGACCTCAGTGGTTTTCTCATAATCAATATCCTAGTCCTCAACCAATGTATGGGTATAATTATCAGACTTATAACCCTTATGGAAAAACTCCTCTGGGACAGAACATATGGGGTCAGAATTTCTTCCAACTTGGTTGGAATCGCAATACTGGTCTCTATCAAAGGCCTATAATGCCTTTCAATCTGCAATTTCCTTTTCTCTATATGCTGTAACTACCCGATGTTTCAAAGTTGAAAAATGCTCCTATCCTTCATAATCCATATTGGCCTCCAGTTTCACCTAAATTCCCTGGCCATTGTCCCAAATTTGAAGGTAAGTCCGGAGAAGACCCCCAAGTGCATGCTATGACTTACCATATTTGGTGCTCCTCTAACTCTTGGGTCGATGATTTAGTTCAACTATGTCTTTTCCAAAGGAATCTCACTGGTGCCGCTGCAAAGTGGTACATTGAACTCTACCACAAAATCCTTCAATATTTTAACTCTCTCACTATGGAATTTCTCACACACTTTCAGTTACCAGTTCGTTATGGAACTAGGACACACCTCCTCACATCCCTGAAACAAGATTAGGCTACTCATATCTCCGATCATATTCATGAATGGAGGTGGCGTCGTCGTTTGATTAAGTTCGAGATTCTTGATCAGCTTTTGACTGATTGTTTCATTACCTATTTTATTGGCTCAATTGCTAATGACATTGCCATGGGGGCATGTGGTACTGAGGAATAATCCATCGCTCGTGCCCAGTACCTCGTTCTCGTGTACTCTCAATCCAGCACATTGTATGAACTCTTACCCGATGTTGTCCGACATGGAACTACCAAAGCACCAATGAAGACATATGTCAACGAGATCATTGGTTATGTGTCTCAAACTTCTCGTAAGTCTTTTCCAAATCCCATAAATAAAAAATCTACTTCTTCCACTGACACTACTTCTCAAACACCTTCGAATCCCAATAAGACAATGGAAGTGAATGTTGTCCAGTATCCTCTCCCTTTGATAGAATGAGTTTCTAACATATTTCCTATGGATAAAAAGTAGGGTAATATTCATGTCTGTGTGGATTACCATGAAATCAACCGCGCTTTTCCTAAATATAAATATTCCACTCCTTTCATTGACCAGATTATTGATAATTGTGCTGGGAGTGAGATATTTTCCCTTATGGATGGATTTTCTAGTTACATCCAGATTAATATTCTTCCACCTGATCCACACAAGACTGCCTTTATTTTTCCATGGGGCACTTTCACATACGAGAATCTCCCTTTTTTCCTTAAGAATTCTAGTGCCACTTTCCAATGAGCAATGTCGTACGCTTTCCATGATATTAAGAGAAATTTTCAACCTTACCTGGATGACAATCCCCTTATTTTGCTAAGCGTAAGGACCATCTAGATCACCTCCATCAAATATTTCTTCATTGTGTTATCAATCAGTAATTTCTCAAGGTTAAAGAAAGGATTTACCAAGGTAACCACAAACCTACTTTTAAGCCTTAGGATATAGCCTTCCTAATGCTTAGAGAGGGCTCTCTCTATATCCTTTAACTTTATTGATTATATTTGATTTTAGGCTAGTTATATGGGGCAAATTGGTTTTTAGGTTTTTATTTGGTTGGTGGGGAAATCAATTACTAAGATGGATAGTTATAGATCTGTATCCCATTGAAAAAATGGAGTCAATGTGTCAAGAAGTAAGATCAGGATCAAGGTCTAAAGGTAATTTTTTAGAAGGAAAGATAGCTGAGTCAATTCAGATCTTCAAAAGGCTGATGGTGAAATGGTTTTGATCAGGATAAAGAGAAATTAAGGGTTCTTAAATACGGATAAGGAGTGAAAAGGTAGAGGTCAATCTAAATTAGGGAGAAATTAAGGGTTCCCTGCTCTGGATATCAGTAGAAAACATTTAAATGAAAATAATTCAATAACAGAGTGCTTATAAAAAATTCTGAAATAACTATTCCTGATCTCACATTAAAATTTAGAACACATTCATGAATGGATAGAAAACAGAAGAAAATTGACAAAATGACAAGTGAAATACTTCACTGCAGTAGCCCAACACATGAATCCTGTAATATGATGCTTTATTTCCTGTGATCCAGTCTGCTGACTTGAACTTGATACCAAAACCATTAGGTTCAAAATAGTATAGCTAAAGAAATTTTCAGCAATTAATCCACCCTCAATACCTCAAATGATGAAGTATTTATAAAAATTCTAAACCAGAATATCTTGAAAAAATATCAAGACTGGTTTACAAATATCTCAAACTGTATTACATAAATAGAACTTAAATAAAGGACACTCAAAACTAATGAACCTATTTGGCACTATATTTATGGATTTATGGTGAAAAAAAAGAGAAATTCGAATTTGATATCAACTCTTAGTTGATGATGAGGCTTCCAAGTCTCTAACTATCTCCTTCCTTTGTGTGTCTTGCTCCAGAAATTCTACAAAATTAGGTTCTAGTGATACCTTTGTATATCTCAATCCAAGATATATTTGTAAAATGTGAAAGAGGTTATTGTAGATAAATATGTTTTTTATATAAAATTCTCTCAGTTACTTAAATTCCACTCCAGTTATTCACAATAAGCTCTGCAAATGGATGTGTAAAACATAACTTTTCACAGTCTGAAAAATAGGTTGTGAAGATGTGCTTGTATCTCTTATTTTGTAATACCTGTGAATAACGTGAGATACATTTTTGTAGGTTTGAATCCTAGGAACATAAACCTCCTCTAGTTTTGCAAAATTTATCTTGTATTGGTCACAATAGTTTCTTAAAAGCTATGACTTACACAGGAAATTTCTAGAAATGTCCCTTCCTGCTCTGTTTTAATATTTTAACCTTATTGTTCTTTGAACTGTTTTTACTTTTTATTTGGATAAAATTCATTGTTACCGGTGAAAGTTTTTTCATCTCTATTTAACCATTACTACCTCCATGTCTACTTTTATTGTTTTACCTTTCTATTACCTTTTTTAACTTTCACTCTGACTTTTATTTGATACACTTTAACTCTGATTCTCTCTAACTGTTCTATTTTCACTGTCACTGTGAATTCTTATTTCAATTTCACCATTCACTATGCAAATTTATCTCTCTCTATGTAAATGAATTCTTTCTGTTCTACTGCCTGGAATATTTTGTTAAGGAACATCATTAAAATTCATTCCTTTGTAATTTTTTTAGTTGTAAATAGTTTTAACTAGTATTAAACTGTTTATCCCAATTCTCCTTTTGCTAGTAACTTGCAAAAAAAAAAAAATCATTAATCAAATCGAGGTTTGCAGGGAGGGATTATGGCTTTGATGATGGGAAAAGACTTTAAAAATGGTTTGAACTGTAGTGGGGTTTCTGGGGTTTTAGAAAGCTTTTAGAAGCTTTTGCTTATCTTTTTAGCACTTGGATGTCTTCGGCAATGCTTGTAGCAGTCAAATTGGGTGAATTCTGTTTGATTTAAGCTTTAAAACAGAGTCGGAATTGTTCTTTTTGGTCGAAATTATATTGTTGTGCAAATGGTAATAGAAAAGAGTGAAAACAGTGAAAATGGGAGGTTTGTATGCATTTTTATTAAACGTTGAATGCATTGTATGGTGGTTACATCACATAAGATAAGTGATTTGGCTGCAGGGGAAGAAAATACCACCAAAAATTTTTCACATTATAGAAAGGTGGTAAGCGTAATTGGATACGAGGATGCAATCAAATGAGAATTAGACATGTCGCAGAGAGAGAAACTCTGAAAAATACCTATTTCGCAAGGTTTGGGGTTGGTTATCCATTGTGCTTTTGGATGTGTGATAATGAATAGTCCTTGTTAGATCTGACTCATGGATATCGGACAGAGCGAATGATGCGATGGAGTTGCTGGTAAAAAAGGCATGCGGCCCAGGATTTCAAAGGTCTCGTGGTTGATTTATGTATTAAAGTTAAAGTATTAACACATAGTCGGGGTATATTATTGGCAAAGGTTAATGTATTAACATTTTTAACCTATGGGATGAGGGATTTATATAACATGTGATGAATTACAAATATGGGTTGGGATGTGTAATATATGTGAGAATTATATAAACATAGGCTAAAATTATATATTAAGGAGTTAATACATTAGGTTAGAATGTTAATAGTGAAATGAATCTGCGGGAATGAAAAAATACACTAAGTTGTAATATCCCAAAAGGGAGAAGGCATAAATACTTAAACACAATATAAGGACTGCAACTAAGTAAACAATAAATCTGTAATGTTCCTTTTTCAGGAATTTCTGCAATATGGTCCAACGGGATGTTGTATAAGGAAGATAATGCAAAAAAAAGAGGGAATGGGACTTGGATCCCTTATTTAATACCTCATACATTACAGTTCCAAAATTTTAGCTCAAAGAAATCCCTCAAGGTAGGTTAAACAGACCTCCCACCCTTCGTTATCTCAGAAAAGTGCTCAAAGAGTGAGCTACAACAATATATGAACATAATCATTAAAATCTGCAAATTTGAACATGTCAATAAAGGGGATAGAATGCAACCATCATGCTCATTAAGATATCAGCAGCAATATACAGAAATATCTTGAGGGACAAGACACTCAAGCAATGGGAATCAATCTCCAATGATTAAAACAATAGAAACATGAGATATTGCAACAATGTAAAATGCCGGAGAGCAGTGAATGCACAGTCTATGTTAGATTAGTTGCTACTATAGATGAATATACATGAAAAATGGCTGAAATATACAAATAAATGCCCAATAATAGAGGAATGGCCTCCAATACAAGATTTCTAGCCAATCTAGGAGATATTGCTAGAAATGTCGGAGAATGTACAATGTGACAATTATATTGTCACTCCAACTGAAAAAAAATATAAAATGCAGCTATAGAAAATAAAAAATAATGATGCCGTCCTCTGATAGTGTCTATAAGCAAAAGGTTGATCCCTTTAGTCAGAAAAAACCCCTCCTGATGAGCTCAAATGACCCTTCGAGCAACTTCCTCCAAAAATAACGCAGATCTAGCTAGAGACTGCATTTTGAGGGAATATGGATGGTTGGCCTGATGCAAATGATATGAAAATATGCCCGAGAGTCCTCCTCATTGATCCTCGAATATATAGACAAGCCCTCCACTGAAAAACAAGCCAAGGAATGACTCAAGAGATCCTCTGTTGCTGCACCCTGCAGCACAAAGTTATCCTGCTTCAGGAATAACGTTGTGACTAAAGGAGGTAGATTTGGCCAAATTCTAGAATGAGTAAATGTAGCCCTAGAACCTCTCCTTCCCTAAGGATGAGGTAGGTATTCCCGACCGGGAACACCCTTATGTTATGCAGCACTGCACCCTTGCTAAATAGCAAGAGGAGCGTAGTCTCAATAGACCCAAGCAAATAATAATCAAGCATCAATAACAATGGTTATCCTCCTCTTCATATGTATCAAGTGTGCCTCTCCATCATGGGTCCCATCCACATGTGGCTCTCAACTATTCAAGTGATCCTTATCTAAAACTGCACAGTCCATCAACGAGATACATTGTATCTAGACAATGCATGTGGACCTGGCCAAAATGACTAGATCAAACATGATCCAATCCTGTTCACACCATGTGGTTCTCAAATAATCTACTTTATTCTTCCTCCTTTCAC
Source organism: Pinus albicaulis (assembly GCA_034641835.2). NCBI lineage: Eukaryota > Viridiplantae > Streptophyta > Pinopsida > Pinales > Pinaceae > Pinus > Pinus albicaulis. The sequence continues at coordinate 692,192,390 of CM076578.1, forward strand.
ATGACGAGTGTTATTCTTCCTTCTTACCCCTTTATTTACTTATCTAGGGTAAAATCAACTATAATATTCAATTTAGATAAAAATCTAAATTTTGGGAATATTATAGTCCTCCCCCTTTAAAATGTTTCTTGTCCTCAAGCAACTGGAAGGTAGAGAAAAATTATCCCCTCCTTTCTTCTTGTGGCATCCTCATCAATAGAATCCACCATGGTTCATCATAAAATGCAATAAATCTGTCCTCCATGAATCCCTCCAAGTGTATCAAATAGAAGTGTGCATCATGAGGCAAATAGTGATGTAAGTAGGAAGTGATGAGAAACATGGGAAGTATTATTCCCAATGAGTGACTCCTTCAACCATGCAATCATCCAAATGAAATGAGCCATCCTAGGTAGCTCATCCAAGAAATCCTTAACCCCGGATCTATGCAATGTGTTGGGGCTGAATGGAGAGTTTATATTTTTCCATCTAAGTGGTTTCTCCCTCCATTTATAATAAGTGTGAGGGGGTTGCTGATATTGGGCTGAAATTTCATGGCCTCCAAGATTGGCCCAAGCCTCCCCACAAAATGAATCAACCATGAAGTGCCTCCTCCAACAACACATCCTCTCCCCATGGCTTCTCCTACACGAAGGGAAAAGGAGTGATGTGGCAATCATGGTGTGCCCATTGTTTCTCATCAAGAATACAACATGTGAAAAGGGGAGAATCATACTCCCAATGGGCATAATCAACTTCCATCCCACTCTCCAAGAAAATCTTCCCATGACCATAAACATATCAGCAATATATGGAAGCAAAATACCATGAAAACAAGCTTGCAAATGAAAACCGGAGAGTGAATCATAGTTCCACCAGTGGAACCATCGCAGTGCACTCCCTTCCTGCATCAAAAAAAGTAATAAAAAGTGATTTACTAGCCACTTGTTTGCTGCCACATTCATCCCATCAGATGTGAACATGAATGTACAATATGGTGTCAATTATGCACACCAAGAGACATGTGGCTTCCTCCACAAACCACCATTAAGGTAGCAAAAATCAATGCTACAAGTAGCTGCAAGTACATCACACAATATGCAAGAAGGGATTTTCCCCCTTGGTACAATATACTACTCATATAAAGTAAATAAGTACAAAGCACAATGTGAAATTATACCTTCTCTACTATGTACTTGAGGCGTTGAGCTAAAATGCCTCAACTGAAAAAGCTCCCTCACTCCCAATGAGTAGGAAGGTGGTTGTGCTATCCTCTAAATCACTATCCGGGCTATGCATCTCTTGATATGTTGATATATGTCCTGTTGGATGCCCTCCCAAGTGAACTCCTCTAACACAACAAGATATGCATCAAGTTGCATAGCTAGGAAGTCCTCATGTGTTGCATGTAATAGTTTCTCCTTGAGACTAGAAGCCCTAGTCAAGAAGATTCTTCCATAGAAATATATGACCACATCTTCCACCATGTATCTTTCATCTCCATCCAGGTCATCAAGAATCATCCATGCACCAAGATCCTTGGAGTACTCTACCAAGAGCTGAGATCTCCAATACGGATCAATCCTCCTAAGAGATAACACTGGTGATCTAGCATGTGAAGCTCCCCTCACACTATTTCCTTCTACTTTGACATCCCCCATGCCAAGGTTATCCTCAAAAATGCTACCATTCCCATCATGCAGCTACTCATACTCCAGTAGTAGTAGTGACCTTTGGAAGTTGGCCTCCCATGAGAAGCTATCATCCAAAAGGAATCTCCCAAGCTGAGCTAAAGTAGGCATGAGTGGCCTCCATCCACTCTCATGTGTGAAATATTCCTTCCTCAAAGGAAGTATCCTTTATCTCTCCAAATATGTGGAGCAGTAATCCTACATCATGAAGATGCTATCCTCCATCCATGCAGCAATCTTTGTCAGCGTGGTATGGGTAATGAGAGTGGGTGATGCTGAAAATGAGAGAGTGCCTCCCTCCTCCTTGAGTCTATCCAAAAATCTCTACACTGAGCTGGAATCCTCCAAAGTCTTCACCTCTTCGCAATCCAAGAGTGGTGAACTACATGAAAATATGTCCCTCATCAACTCTACATCAAGGGGCCTCCCAGGTGGAATGCCTCCATATAGTGAGACATCTAGTTCAGAAGTGGACTGTATATATGAGTAGACTGATTTGTCCCACTCTTCACTGCGTAGTACAATATCCTTCTCTTCTGCAAAAACTTTCTGGAATAGATAAGGGTGTATCATCCCTTGATGCTGATCCTTCTCTTCCTCCTCCATTTCATAATCCCCAAAAACTGCTGCATATGGCTCTGGAATTGTGCCTTGGTTCCCACATGTTGAATCATTTGGGACTCCTTGTAAAGATAAAAGGACTCTGTTAGTTCCTTAAATTTCATTCTTTTTTACCATTCTTCCCTTTCCAAATCATAATCATTACCCTGTTTTACTTATCTTATGTGCCCTCTTCCTGCACAAGTGTGAGAATGATCGCACATTTTGCATAAACTTTATATTTTACATTTTTAAATTATCTTAGCATTTATTAACTAAATTTATTACGTGATTTCTTGCTTAGAATTACTTTTGTAACTTATCGTTACCTCCTATTCTATTTAATAGATGTTCACTTATCTTGATTGCTAATTTTTAGGGCAAAATAGATCCTGCACCAGCACCAGTGCTGTGAATCTTGGCTAAAAATCTGGATCACTTGGGTTGACTGCCTATTTTGGATACGATCAACGAGGATATATATGAAGGCATCCGAGTCCCAACTATGATAGCAGGAAAATCGAGAGTAGATGAGATCAAACTTAAGAGAAACGAACAGCTTGAGATAGCCGCGACCTATTTTGTAAAAGCGATTTAATTTTGAAGGCCGAAAGCTTATTCTACAAATTGGTTATGTAATTTGTTGCAACTATTTCTGTAATTGACTATGTAATGTTAAACGATCCTTTTGGCCCTTGACCAAAAGGATCTATATAAGCAGAAATGTAAATAGGACAAACAGTTCAATGTTTTGAGAATAGAATAGAACCAGGAGGCAGTAACAAGACTATTTTGTGTTATCGGCCAAATCTGGGCTGGATATGTAATCATGTATGTAATTGCTTTGACAGTCTAATACGAAGAGCTCCACCTCATGTTCTGTACATTTTATCTTTGGCTTAAATATTTGATGGATTAATTCTAAGTAGCATTTTTGTTTGAAAGGAAAACGTGTTGGTTGGTCAAGGGCCCAACCAAACCAGCATGTTCACCCTCCTTTTTTTTCTTGCAATTTATGATTAAACTGTTGAGTGTGATCTAATTTGAAGTCTTTGAATTTCTTTTTGAGTGGAAATAAAATCTGTTTCATGAAGTAGTTAAGTTGCTTTTCTTTGCACAGTTGATTCCTTTCCCTTGCCTAGTTCGAGCAGGAGGAGTTACCTGCACCAGTCCACATTGGTGTGCTATTTATTTTATGCACGATCTGGTTTATTTCCTTTTCCTGGTTCATTCCTGCACCAATACATGTTGGTGTGTTGTCTATTTTCTGCACATTGGTTTGGTTTCTGCCTGGTGCAACAAGGAGAATTGTTCTCGCACCAACGTTAGAGAATATAATGCAGAAAGCCTTTTTAGCTTACTTCTAACATATTTCTTTCTTTCAGTCATATCTTAATTAAAAAGACTATTTTCTTATTCTCTACAGATATTCATCTTTATTGTTTTATCACACTGCAGTAATGAATTATTGATTTCAAGGATCAGACGTTAAGGTGCAAGAAGCTTGAATCGAGTATAAGAACTACTTTCTTGGTATTGGATCTAAGTGTTGCGGACTTGAGAAAGTTCAAAGCCCTTGCACAAAGAAAATCCTTTTTAGTAAAGACAATACTTTAAACTTTCTGCATAAATCATTGATTCTTGCACTAGTTCAGGAAGACTGCATTAGTGCAAGATTGTTTTTTTCGCAAGAAGGATATCTTTATATATGCAAGATTGAAGGGGCCCATTTGTTGGAAAATGCTAAAGTACCTTTGCTGAAGGAAACACATTCTTAGTAGCTAATCAATATTTGGCTAGAGTGATTTCTCTTCTTTATCTCTGAATCTCTTTTGCAATTACATTTCTTTTTGTTCTAGCCTCGGATTTTTTTGATGATTTGAGTTTTAATCTTTCTTCTCTAAAGATTGATTCTGCAATTCTTCTTTTCAAAAGTAGGAGTTGAGATTGGCAATATTAATACCATCTCTGGCATTGCCTATGCTTTGTCTCTAAGTTTACAAATCCCCTGAGTTGACAATTAAGTGTTGAGGATTTTTACTTAAGTGTAAATCCTGCACCAAACATTTTGGCGTCGTTTCCAGGGAGGCGAATGATTTCGTAAGAATTTTATGATTTTTTAATAGAGGTAAGTTTCCTTTATTTTTGCAAGTATTTTTGAAGGAGTTTTTACTAGTGTTGATTGATTTCTGACAGGATTATTTATTAGAAGTTGTTTTGATATTTTTCTTTCTTTTTTGAGATGAATGCCTAGGAAAGGTAAGGGTTCGAAGCCCACTAAGGGCCAAAATAATTTTTCTAACATTGGGTATCCTTGTGAAATCAGGAAGCCCAATTCAATCCAAACCCATCACATGGGATCAATCCACCTAGATTCTGGTACCAATAGCTTAGGTGTGCATCAGCCTGTGGAAAGCGGTACAAGCAAAAGGGAAGCAATGGCAGACCAAGGTGACCATTTGGAAGGGACTAGTGACAACCAGGTAAGTGAATGATAATCTACTTGTTTGTTTCCAATTGTGGATCATGACACCGTGTCACAGATGAAGAACACTCCACTGTCAGCTCTCCTTCATTTCCATGGTGAAGTTCATGAAGACCCTGACTCTTTTCTATTTGAGTTTGATATTTTGTGTAGAAGTTATGATTATGCAACTGAGGATCAGAAGTTAAGATTATTTCCTGTTACCCTCAAGGACTCAGATTTATGCTGGTTTATGGGGTTGGGAGGAAAGACCATAACTTCCTGGGACCAGATGAGGAGGGTATTTTTGTTGAAATATCAAGAATATTGTAAAACTTGGGACATGCAGGACGAAATTTTTACAATCATACAAGATGATAATGAAATTATTGAAGATTATTTGGAAATATTTTTGTATATTGTACAAAGGTAAAAACTTAGGCTTGATCCCAACACTATTAGAACCTTTTTATTAAGAGGACTTACTGATAATGCTATAAATAATTTGAATCTGTTAGGAAAAGGTGATATTTCTCAGCAAAATTTTGATCAAATTTGTGAATTATGCCGAAAATTTTCAAGGAATCAGTATATATCCGGTAGAGGAACTTGAAATAAAAATAGGAAAAATGAATCTACCGATGCTATGATTATTGGACTGGAAAATAAAATGGAAAACATGAAAATTGATATAATGAACACTGTCATTAAACAGTTAGACTCTTTAAAATTTCAACAAAATATTATGAGGGAACAAGAGTCATTACGTATTTTCTGTACTAAATGTAGAGACAATCATCCCCCTAAATAATTCCCTCTTAACTTGAAAGAAACTTATAAGTGTGCTATTTGTGCAGAAGACCATACCACAGAAAAATGTCCCTCCATACCTAGAATTAAAGTAGTATTTACAAGGGGGCAGCGTGAAGCTAAAAAATTGTATGCTATGGGAGAAAGGAGACATTGGCCTCAGGTAGGTGTAGGTATGGCTCCTGAATTTCCTCCACACTATTTTGATTATAATCCACATGCATATTCATATCCTAATTCTCATCAGCAGTGGCAGTATGGAAATTAGTATCAACATGGGCAACCTCCCCAACCATGGCAACAAGGTTGGAAGGGCCCAACTCATTCTCCATATTCCTACCAGCCACCTATGAAACCATACCCATCTACACATGTACCTTATCCAATGCCTCAACTTCCGAGTCAGACTACCCCATTACCTTTACCTCCACCATTCTGACCTCCTTAATTTCCTGCCCAACCCACACCCAATCCTAATAATAATAATAATAAGGAAGTAAAAATGATCCATGTAACAAACCTACCTTTTCCATTCAAATACCAGTCTATTCTAGTTGGAGTTCATGATATTCAATTAAGATTAGGAAGGACTGTAATGCCAGAAAATCAGAAACAACCTATGGTGATTATTGAAGAGAATGGGGAAGAGGAAACTCTTAACCATTCTCCAAAAATTATCACTAAGCAGCCCTTACCCTCTGATTCCTCGCCCTCTTCTTCCAACCTGCCTCCCTTCCCATAGAGGCTAGTAACAAAAATAAGAGAGCCTATTTCTGAGACTCATTTGGCATCAGAACTACAGAATATTTTCATTAAGATACCTTTGCTCCAAGCCATTAAAGAGATCCCCATTTGCACCAAGATTATTAGGGAACTCTGTCTCAAGAAACCCAGGAGGAAGATATTGGAACCCCAAACTATTCAATTTTTTGGTAGGGCAGCAAAGTTAATGATGGGATGTATCTCTGTGGAAAAATATACTGATACTGGAAACCCTGTTGTCACAATTCAGATTGGTAATGTCCTTGTCTCTAATGTTCTTATAGACCTGAGGGCAACCATTAATGTAATGACTAATAAAACCATGGATAAACTTCGATTATCTCACCTTTGCCCTAATCCCACTATGCTTGAATTAGTACATATATCCAAAATTAAGCCTAAAGGAGTATTGGATGATGTGATCATCTCATTGGATTCTTGGGAATATCCTGCTGATTTCATTGTGCTTCATCCAAAGAACCCGGTAGGAGGACATCCCTTGATCCTGGTTCGACCATGGCTTGCTATAGCCGATGCATATATTGGATTTCATTCCGGAGATATGTATATTTTACATGGATATTCTAGGAAGAAAGTTACCTTATACCCCCCTGCCAGATCCATTTAGGATCTCTGAGACACTTTATGGTTGGACCAAAGAAATGATGAGGAGACTCAGTCTATTTCTCTTATTCATCATTATACTGGGTCTTCACAAGAAGATGAAATTCAATATTTCCTGAAAAATATAGACACCATGCCTAACTTCGAGTCTTTCAGCCAGATTTTTAGCCTAGAATTCCAAGAAAACCATGATTCTCATTCTTCTATACCACTGTCTTTGACCACTCCTTTGAGTACTCCGAAGCCTGATACTACTCGTGTTGAGATTAGTCCTGGTAAGTCTTTGCATATCATTTCAGATTTAGATCCATCTCAGCAAGAATAGCTTGTGAAATTGTTTCAAAACCATCTTAGTGCATTTGCTTGGGGCTATGAAGACATGAAGGTATCCCTCCTAAAAATTGTACACATCATATCTATATTCAGGAAGGAACCCGACCTGTTTGACAACCCCAAATACAAATGAATCCAGCTCTAAGAGATGTCGTGAAAGAAGAAATACAAAAGGTTTTAGATGCTGGTTTTATCTATCTTATTTCTGATAGTCAATGGTCTCTCCATTAGTGCTAGTGCCTAAGAATGATGGAAGGTAGTGTATTTGTATTGATTATTGTGAATTAAACAAAGCCACTCTCAAATATTACTTCACTCTTCCTTTGATTGACCAAGTGCTTGATACCCTTGCAGGAAAGAAATATTTCTCCTTTTTGGATGGTTTCAATGGCTATAACCAGATACAGATTGCACTCACAGATCAGGATAAAACTACTTTTACATGACCATGGGGAACATTTGCTTATAAAGTGCTTCCCCTTGGATTATTTAATGCTCCAGCTACCTTTCAAAGGGCAGTCTTGGCTATTTTTTTTTATCATGATTTTGTAGAAATTTATATGGATAACTTTCTGTGTTTGGTAATTCTTTTCAAGAAGCTCTCAAAAATTTGGAGAAAGTACTTCTTCGTTGCCAAGAAGCCCACCTTGCTGTGAGTGACAAGAAATGTAGATTAATGTGAAAATTTGTAGTGGTACTTGGCCATCTGATTTCTGACAAAGGTATCCAGGTTGATCTGGCAAAGATAGAAATCATTTTGCATCTTCCTGCACCCAAAACTCAAAGGGGAGTAAGAGGTTTTTTAGGACATGCTGGTTACTATAGAAGATTCATTGAAAATTTTCTAAGATAACTGCTCCTCTTTTTCGACTTCTAGCTAAGGATAGTGAGTTTTCTTGGTCCACGGCTTGCCAATAGTCTTTTGAAGAATTGAAGGAAAATTTGGTGTAGGCACCAGTATTGAGAGGTCCAAATTGGTCCCTGCCCTTTAATATTTCTTCTGATGCTTCAGAACTAGCTATTGGCACAGCTTTAGGACAAGAGGAAGACAAGAAATTCTATGCTATTTATTATATTAGTAAGAATTTGTCTTCCACTAAATTAAATTATACAGCTACAGAGAAAGAGTTTTTAGCTATAATTTTCGCAGTTAATAAGTTCAGACACTATATCATAGGATATGAAGTATTTTTTCGTACTAATTATTCCGCAATTAAATAGTTGATGAAAAAACCATTGACTAGTGGTAGAGTGACTAGGTGGTTGCTACTGTTGCAGGAATTCAATATTACTATTGTTGATAGACCAGGAAAATCGAATGTTGTAGCAGATTTTCTTTCTAGACTATATAATCTTGGTGACATAACTCCTGCTAATGATGATTTTCCAGATGAAGATCTTTTTGCTGTGTCTACAGATTCTCCATGGTTTACTGACATCGCCAATTATTTGGTTACTGGAAAAACACCACCTCACTTTCTCGCTCGTGAAAAGAGGAATATTATTCTGAAAAGTGTTGCATACTCCTAGATTCAAGGAGACCTCTTTTACACTGATCCAGATTTGATTATTCGTAGATGTGTAAGAGAGGAGGAAGTGTTTGACATATTGAAATCTGCTCATGATGAACCTTGTGGAGGCCACTTCGCTGACAAGCGAACTACTTATAAAATATTACGTTCTGGCTACTTTTGGCCCTCCTTGTTTAAGGATGCCAAGCATTATGTCAGGCGATGTGATAGTTGTCAATGAATGGGCCAACCTAATCAAACCAATGAAATGCGTTTATACCCTCAAGTTATGATGGAGCCTTTTGAAAAATGGGCTATTGATTTTGTACGACCAATAAATCCAACATCATTAGGTAAAAAGCATATTTTGGTTTGTACAGATTTTGTTACAAAATGGGTGGAAGCTAAAGCTGTTTCTTTTGCTACAGAAAAAGTTGTTGTTGATTTTCTCTTTTCTGAAATCTTTACTAGATTTGGTGTGCCTAGAGAAATTGTTTCTGACAATGGTCTGTATTTTATTTCTAATCTGGTACAGGGAGTGATGGAGCAATACAAGATCTGGCACCGGAAGTCTACGTTGTACCACCCGCAAGCAAATGGCCAGGTGGAATCTGCAAATAAGGTGATCGAGCCCATTCTTACAAAGACGGTGAATGTCCTTTGGAAAGATTGGGCTGAAATATTACCAGAAGCTTTTTGGGCATACAGAACCACTTGGAGAAATAGTATGGGGCACACACCATATGATCTGGTATACGACAAACAAGTTCTATTACATATTGAGCTCCAGATCAAAACTTTCAGAAATTTAGTTCAGCTAGGACTTGATCTCTCTGAGGCACAACAATAGTGTCTTTTTAAGTTAAATGAGTTAGATGAATTTCGTAGAGATGTTGTTCAACAAAAAATATTAATCCAACAACAACGAAAAAGGTGGCATGACAAGTCCATTCAGAAAAAGCAGTTCCAACCAGGTGATTGGGTACTCCTTTATGATTCTAGATTTAAAATTTTTAAAGGGAAATTTCATACATGTTGGATGGGACCATATGAATTAATCTGAGTATTTGAGAATGGAGTTGTAGAAGTCAAAACTATTGATGGATAGGATACAATATTCTTGGTAAATGGACATAGATTAAAGAAATATTTTCAACCAGTTGCCAAGAAATATTTTAGACAACAAGTTCAGCAGCAATTTGGGACGATAGTGGTAAATGGTAATACCAACCTCTTGAAAATTTGAATCCCTCTTCTTCAGAAAAAAAAAAAAAAAAATTAACAAAAATAAAATAAAACGAGAAAAAAAGTAAGAAAAAATAATTTCCTGTAATTATGAAAATCAGTCTGCTGACATGATTGTAGAAGGATAAACCTAAAAACCAACTTGCTGGCGGGAACATAAAAAATTTCTAATAAAAAGAGAGTGTTGCTTGATTTGTAGATATGCTAGTGACCACTGAAGTAAAAGCAGGTTCAGCAAGAACCAACCTTTGTACAATTGGGGTGATTAGCATGGATATTTTTTCCAAGTAACGCTTAATTCTCACTGCAGTTATTTTTCTTGCACCAGCGTAGGTAGACCTTCCAGAAAATTTTCTTCCTTTCTTCATATCCCATTTCGTAATTTTCCCTCAGCTTTCTTCTCGGAATCCTAGTATAATTAGCCTTCCCATATTCTTCTAAATTCACCCTATCTGCTTCGAAGAAATCCCACTTTAACCCTGAAATTTTTTCCCCTATCCCACTTCTATTTTCCTTCTTTTGGTACTTTCCTCGAATCCCTGTGACAAAATTCCTTCCCGTTCTAAAATTTCCTTTTCTTGCTCCTTTATTCCCTCATGAATTTCATTGTAGGATCCTACATATAAAGAGCAGAAGGTTGTGCTCTGAAGCATAAAAGGGCGAAGAAAAATTTCGAATAAGTTAAAGAAATCATGTGAAATCTAGCCTATATTTTAATTCTCTATTTTAACATTATGCTTGCACTAGTGCAAGCATATTGTCCTATATGATATCAGAAGAAAAGTACCAGCAGAATGATGTGATTTATGCGGTGCAAATATTAATACAGGCATACACCTCATCAACAACAGTACAAATTATCATAGGCCATAAGAAAGTGTTCATGATGAAAATTTATATGATGTTCTTTATATCATTGATAAGCAGTTATGCTTTTATATTACTTACGAGGAAATTAGTTGAAAGTAAAAAGTTTTTTAAAGTAAGAATCACGATCTTTTCAAATGAATGCTAAGTATTTTTTTTGTAATTATGATGGAATGTGAAATCGTGTAATCGTTATTTGCATATAATCCACCCCATTCTGCCATAATGTAAAACTTCCTTCACTCATAACTCCCCCGCTCCCACCTTCATTCCAAACATCTCGTCATCATTGTACTTGACCGTTAAACCACCGTTGCGCGTACCAATTGAGCCTGACTAGGAATAATGAGTACCTACAGCAGGTAAACCGGAGACACGATATACGAACTGCTAAATTCCTATTTATAAGAAGTTGATCCCCTGGTGTTGCAAGAAAACCTCAGAACTCATCATTCACAGTCGATAGCAGCAATGCCACCCATCCGTAATGAACCTCTCTCCCTTAGTAAGATTGAGAAAACTGCCGAATTTTGCAGCTGTCTTCCATTGCTGCAGGAGTCAGGATTTTTACAGTTCCTGTAGAAGTTCAATGGGTATGACAGGGATGTTGCCTTACAATTTGCAAGAAGTTTTAAAAATAGACAAGTGATAATTGGGCCACTCAAATTCAAATTCATGAAGGAATTTGTAGCAACAACAACAGATTGGAGAATACGGGAGTGGAATGGTTCAAAAACCAGAGGCTGGAAGGTAAAAGCTGGCAGCATTTTTTCATGGATAAGAAGATGGAGGTCAATTGGAAACGCGGAGTTTCATGCAAAGCCCTGCTAGGTGAATGGTAGGATCTCTTGTTTGTTTTGCAGAAATCTGTGACCTGCGAAGGGAGATACACCTATACCCTGGCGTATCATTTCAGACTGCTACAACATTTTGAAGGAGGCTGACACATTCATTGGAGAATGAACTTCCCTTACTTTTTGCTCAGAAGTTTGGAGAAAATGGCCAAAAGAGTACATGATGGAAGGGAGGACTAGGAAAATGCAAGATTATACCACCATGGCCTGATAAAAATATTGGTCTTAAAGAAGTTAGAAATAAAAGGTATGACATGGGAAGAGATATTAAATTAGCTTCATGGGAATTCGACAGAGGAAGAGAAGACATAGTCCCCTAGTACAACTAAGGGCCTGAAGAGAAGTAGAAAATAATTTCCTTTTCACAGTAGTGTGAAAAGAAGGCAGACAGAGAAACCAACAGAAGGGAAGGTTTCATCTTCCACTGAGGAAATAGCCGGTGCATAGGCACAGGCCACAGAGCATTACAGGCTATAGATTCTTGTAGAGGCGGCGAATATTGCACAAATTGGGGACGATGTTCCACTGGTAAATCTTATGAGAAAGCCCCAAAAGAAGATAAATGTTTTGGATGTAGAAGAAGAAGCACAAACCTCACAGGATATGGAACACCATCCTGCACAAGTACAAGAAGAAGCCGTGGCCCATGAGGAAGAACCGGAAGAAGAAGAAGAAAAATTAGACGAGGAACCAGATGAAGATGAACAGGAGAAAGAAGAACCTAAGGGAGAAGACCCAGAAGAAGAAGAACCTGAGGAAGAACCTAAGGGAGAAGACCTGGAAGAGGAGGAAGAAACTGAGGAAGGAGACCCAAAAGAAGAAGAAGAGCCTGAGGAGGAAAACCTGGAAGATGAAGATGAACTAGAAGAAGAATCTGAGAGAGAGGAACTGGAAAAAGAAGGACTATAGGAGGAAGATTTCCTTGATGTGACCATGGGAGATATAGAAGTTCCGCAGCGAGTGATATCCCCTGCTGACACAGAGGAAGTGACTCATGTTGCTCGCATAGTAGAATTATAACTCCAAGTACGAAACTTGAAGCAACTTGTGACCAAAGAACAAGAGGAGAAGGAAAAAAGCAGAGGATAATTGATGGAAGAGCTCAAGCAAAAGAAAAGCTAGGTTAGAGTTTGGAAAGATCGGGCTGGATGATGTTTCAGGTGGATAAAAAAGGTTTTGAAGAAGTTAAGGCATATCAAGAGGAAGAAGGCCGAAACAGTGCGGCTTGAAGACAACATGCCGAAACAGTTTAGCAATGGGAGGATGTTAGATCCCTAAATGGCATTCTTTTTTACCATTCTTCCCTTTCCAAATCACAATCATTACCCTGTTTTTCTTATCTTATGCGCCCTCATCCTGCACTAGTGCGAGAACGATGGCACATTTTGCATAAACTTCATATTTTACATTTTTAACTTATCTTAGCATTTATTAACTATTTATTACGTGATTTCTTTCTTAGAATTACTTTCATAACTTATCGTTACCTCCTATTCTACTTAATAGATGATCAATTATCTTGATTGCTAGTTTTTAGAGCTGAAAAAATCTCGCACCAGCACCAACGCTGTGAATCTTGGCAGCAAATCAAGATCATTTGGGTTGACTGCCTATTTTGGATACGATCAATGAGGATATATCTGAAGGAAGCCGAGTCCCAGCTATGACAGAAGGAAAATCGAGAGTATCTCAGATTGGAATTAAGAGAAATGGACAGCTAGAGATAGTCGTGGCCTATTTTGTAAAAATGATTTAATTTTGAAGGCCGAAAGCTTATTCTACAAATCAGTTATGTAATTTGTTGCAACGATTTCTATAATTGACTATGTAATGGTAAACGATCCTTTTTGCCTATGACCAAAAGGATCTATATAAGCTGAAATGTAAATAGGAAAAACAATTCAATGTTTTGAGAATCGAATAGAACCACGAGGCGGTAACATGACTATTTTGTGTTATCACCCAAATCTAGGCTGGATATGTAACCATGTATGTAATTTCTTTGAGAGTCTAATACGAAGAGCTCCACCTCATGTTCTGTACATTTTATCTTTGGCTTAAATATTTTATGAATTAATTATGAGTAGCATTTTCGTTTGAAAGGGAAACGCGCTGGTTGGTCAAGGGCCCAACCAAACCAGAACGTTCTCCCTCCTTGTTGTTCTTGCAATTTATGATTAAACCATTGAGTGTGATTTAATTTTGAAGTTTTTGAATTTCTGTTTGAGTGGAAAGCGGATCAATTGCATGATGTAGTTAAGTTTCTTTTCATTGCACGATTGATTCCTTTCCCTTTCCTGGGTTTGAGCAGGAGGAGTTACACCTACGGGCGTAGTACATTGGTGTGCTATGTATTTTACTGCACATTGGTTTGGTTTCTCCCACGGTGCTAAGAAGGAGAACTATTCTCACACCAACATTAGATAATATAATGCAGCAAGCTCTTTTAGCTTACTTCTATCATCTTTCTTTGCTTTCCGTCATATCTTAATTAAAAAAATCTTTTTTCTTATTCTCTATCAGATATTCATCTTTATTGTTTTATCACACCGCAGTGAATGAATTATTGATTTCAAGGATCGGACGTTAAGGTATAAGAAGCTCCGGATCAAGTACAAGAACTAGTTTCTTGGTATTGGATCTGGAAGTCTTGTGGACTTGAGAAAGTTCAAATCCCTTGCATGAATAAAAGCCTTTTTAGTAAAGACATTACTTTACACTTCTTGCATAAATCGATTTGATTCACGCATTAGTGCAGGAAAGACTGACACTAGCGTGAGATTGATTTTTTCACAAGAAGGATATATTTATATATGCAGGATTGAAGGATCTCATTTGTTGGAAACTACTAAAGTGTCTTTCTTGAAGGAAACACATTCTCAGGTAGCTAATAATTATTTTGGCTAGAGTGATTGCTCTTCTTTATCTCCTGAACCTCTTTTTGCAAGTACATTTATTTTTGTTCTAGCCTCAGATTGTTTTTGATGATTTGAGTTTTAATCTTTCTTCTCTAAAGATTGATTCTACAATTCTTCTTTTCAAACATAGGAGTTGAGATTAGAAATATTCATACCATTTACGGCATTGCTCGTGCTTCATCTCTAAGTTTACGAATCCCCCGGGTTGACAATTAAGTGTTGAGGATTTTTACTTAAGTGTAATTCCTGCACTGAACACAGGCTCCTCTAATGGAATAAATGGCTTCCTTTTCACCTCCATCTGGTGATGGATCTCATTCTAATGGGACAACATCTCGTTAGATCTCTTATGCTCATCCTCCCCATTAATAATTGAGAATACCTTATCATCAAGGAGAGACCCTAGATCTTGGTCATCTCTTGAAGGAGTACCTCGCATGTCTTCATAAATGGAAGAGGGCCCTTCAAACAATGGGGATCTTGCCCCAGGGGAAAGCCATCATACATGTTTTCATCCCCTTTAGAAATATGGAATGGATTTTTTTTCATGGTTCCCTCCAATGCATGCAAAGTGTTTGAGGTTTTGATACATGTTGTTTCACGGTGATTTTCATCAAATTCCCTCACCAATCCCCTTAGTGAATTCATCATATGATTTTACATTTGCATGATAATATGAAACAAAATTTTCAAGCCACCAACCATGAGCCATACCTTTGAGTTGCAATGCTTCTCCTCCAATAGCCTCATCTTCTTCCTCCATTCTCCCTACATTGCAAGTGGGAAATGAAATACGCTATGGATATAAATTTGTGGATGAATTCCCACACCCGTCATGATAATAGCTAGGGCTTGCTTCATCCTCAAACCCTCCTCGAAACTTTTTTCGCAATTTTCCCTTTCTATCTCCTTAAGATCTTATATGATAGCTTCCATAGTTTGGAAAAGAAGCGGGGAGATCTCCTCTTCAGTCTTTCCTCTTTTATTGTTTCCTTTGTACAACTCCTCTTCTATGTGAGGAGCTTCTCCTTCTAATGGCATATTATCTTGGATGCACAGTGCCGAGCCAAGATTGATGCTCTGATACCACCGTAATGTTACTTTTTCAGAATTTTTTGCAATATGGTCCAAAGGGATGATGATGAAAAAATAAGAGGGAAGGGGACTTGGATCCCTTATTTAATACATCATACATTACACTTCCCATAATTTTAGCTCAAATAAATCCCTCAAGGTAGGTTAAACATACCTCCCACCCTTCAGTATCTCAGAAAAGTACTCAAGGAGTGAGCTACAACAATATATGAACATAATAATTAAACTCTGCAAATTTGAACATGTAAATAAAAGGGATAGAATGAATCCATCATGCCCATTAAGGTATCAACAACAATATATAGAAATATCTTGAGGGACAAGCCACTCAAGCAAGGGGAATCAATCTCCAATGATTAGAACAATAGAAACATCAGATACTGCAACAATGTAAAATGCCGGAGAGCAGTGACTCTGTAGTCTATGTTAGAGTAGTTGCTGCTGTGGATGCATATGAATTAAAAATGGCTGAAATATACAGAAATAAATTCCCAATAATATAGGAATGGGCTCCAATACAAGATTTCCGACCAATCTAGGGAGAGATGGCTAGAAATGCTCGGGAGAACATACAATGTGACAATTAGCTTGTCATTCCAATGAAAAATAAAATATAAAATGAGGTTGTAGCAGATTTGAAATAATGATGCCATCCTCTAATAGTGTCTCTAAGAAAAATTCTGATCCCTTTACCACGTGAAACAACCCCCTCCCCGATGAGCTCAAATGACCCTCCCGACAGCGACTCGCTCGCAAAAATAACGAAGATCTAGCCTGGAGACCGCATTGTGAGGGAAGATGGATGGTTGGCCCTGCAGCCAATGAGTATGAGAATATGCCGGGATTCCTTCTCACTACTCCTCCAATAGATATACAAGCCCTCCACCGAAAAAACAATCCAAGGGAATGACTCAGAGATCCTCTGTGCTGCCGCACTCCCGCACAGAAAGTTATCTGCTTCAAGAATAGCTCGTGATCGAAGGAGGTAGCTTTTGCCAAATGAAGGAACAAGGAAATGTAGCCCTAGAACCTATCCTTCCCTAAGGATGAGGTATGGATTCCCGGCCAGAACACCCTTATTCTATGCAGACTACACCCTTGCTAAACGACAAAAGGAGAGTAGTCTCAATAGACCCAAGCAAATAATAATCGTGCATGAGTAACAATGGTTCTCCTCCTCTTCATATATATCAAGTGCTCCTCTCCACCATGGGTCCCATCCACATGTGCCTCTCAACTCATGCGATCGATCCTTATCTAAAAGCTGTGCATTCCATCAACGAGATACACTATATCTAGACAGTGCATGTGGACTTGGTCAAAATGACTAGATCAAACTTCATCCAATCCCTGTTCACACCATGTGGTGCTCAAATCAGCTACTTTATTCTTCCACCTTTCACATGAGGACTATTATTATTCCTTCTTACCCCTTTATTTACCTATCTAGGATAAAATCAACTATAGTATTCAATTTAGATAAAAATTTAAATTTTGGGAATATTACAAAATCTTAAGACAACATCGAGAATTTACTGAGAAGCCGAGCCATTTTATTATATTGGAGAAGATTCAGTTACACCATGTACAAAATATAAGGATATCTAGCGAAAGAGATGGTCTAGAATCACCCTACAAACAAGCTACAACAAGCATAACATAGCTGGAGAGGCAAAGTGAAGAAAATGTTGCGTTTGTCCCTTCGATAGAATATGAACATATAGTTGCAAGCTAAAAAGGATATGTAGATCTACTTAAATCTAGAGCTTAGATGATGCCAAGATTCAATATCCGTGCCAACGTGATGGATTCCCAAGACAACCCAAAAAGGATTTTCCCGGATCTACAACTTTAGAAAATCACCTCCTAGGATTTGATCCTTGATCCGTTGGAAATATAGATCCGAAGCTAGATATGACAAATAGATTGTTGAAATATGTTATCGGATCAGATCTATGCTTGAAGGTGTTGGGGGTTCCCATGTTTTGGCAGTTAGCAAGACCAAAAGATGAGACAATATCGGAACCACTTTTAGGCCCTAGGATCTAGCCCTCTCGGACCCAGTAGAGGGATCTCTCCTATTAGAGCAAAGAATGATATGACTTTGAGGCTCGAAACGAGATATTAGGCTAGTTATGAAGCACAAAGGGGGTTTTAAAAAGATTTGGTTGGTTGGTTGCTGGGTTGGCCAGGAGATCATGGACTGGGAAAGCAATGGGAAGAAAGGAAATAGAGCAGCAGGATATTTCGACGGAAGGATGGAGATGAGTGCCATCCATTGGGTTATGGAGTCATGAAAGGAAATTACATGCAACAACTAGCCAAGGCTTTCAAAGGGCAAGTCATCTACACTAAAGGATCTTTTAGGCAGATGGTGGAATGGAACATTAAGGAGAGAAAGTGGAAGAAGGAAAGCCAACCAATTTTATGTCTATAGATCAGGTCAGAGGTCATTTAACTCCAGACCTGCTTGGACATACTCTAAGGCAGCTCTCAGAGAGGGAAAATGGGGCTGCTTATAGATCGGACCAGAGGTCATTTAACTCCAGGTATGCTTTAGCAACTCCAAGGGAAAACAGAGATAAATTTGACAAAGAAACATCCAAGTGGCAAACCCCCAAGTTCATACATCAGCCAGCAGGCAATAACATCCACTGCACTGGTTAAACTCCACGAATTCGCTCTTAGACAGCACACAAAGCAGAAAACATTAAAGGTAGGGAGAGCAGGAAACATAGGGCACCTAAAAAGGGTGAATCCTATGTTATACTTTTGTTGCCTACCAGAAGAACATGAAACAATATGAAAATGTAATAGACAGAGTTAGAAAAACATCACCAATAGCAATAGACCAGGATCCTGTGAAATGTGCTTTGATTAATTGATGCAAAACCAGTCATGTACAATATAGCTCAATGGTTGTTACAGTCCAAACTTGTCCTCCCAGCCTATTACATACAACTACTCTGCTACTCCCTCCCAGGATTGTTCTAACAGTCGAATGAATCCCTCTAACAGCAAGATGCCCAACAACTGAACAACAACCAGCCCTTAAATTATGTTCTCGGGGATTTCTTATAGGAGAAGAGAAGTAACAAGGAGTAGAATATACAATAAATGAATCTCATTAAGACAGAGTGGCAGAGGTGTTCACGCCTCACTCTTTTTAATGGCAAACTGCAGCGCCGTGCGTATTCATCTTATGGCCTGGGAGTCTTTGTAAGGCTGAATTTGGCCTCTGATGTTCTTTTAGAGTCCTTTCTGGTGTCTATAGCCTTGTGCTGCCATTTTGGTATAAATGCACTGGTTCAAAGGTTCGTCGGTTTATCCATGCTTCATTACTGCGGCCTGACAGTCTTTTAAGACGCTCTGTCAGTGTTCTTGACTTTCCTGGGCTCGATAAGCATGGAGGACGTTGTGGGAAGGTGTACCTCTAGCAGAAAAAGTCCTGCTGTTAGGTAGCGCAGTTATGGCATTGCCGGTGCGCTCATTAGTCTTCAAACAGTGCCTTTCCTTTGAATGCGGGGTTAACGTTTATTATGTCAACAACAGTCATTAACCCCCTTTAAATCTTGTTTCTGCTGCTTCGATGGCCGGCTGAAATGGCCTTTCTGTGCTAATCCACACAGTGGAAAGAAACTGTAAAACCGGGCGGTGGTGGTGGAAAAATGCTTTCAGAGGCCGATGGAGAGGTGGCGGAGTAGCGGAGGAAATGGTGGAAACAGTGAAAAAGGTGGAGGAGAGAATCATAGTGTAAAGGCCAAAGGCTTTTACTTGAGTTAATTACAAATAAAAAGGGCATAAAACAATGGAGCGGAGCATTGGATGTGGGGCCGACCGCGGCGGGGGGCGATTAGACCAGAACCATCGGATCCATGGGAGGATCAACGGCCAGGATCTAATCGGAACCATCGCAATCAGAGGTAAAAAGGCGTAAAGCATTTCAAATATTGCGATCGCGATGGGGCGGGAGGAGCGATGATCGTTGGATCTGGGAGGAAATGGACGGTGGAGATTTAATCGGGGGGAAAAAAGACTTGCGATCGAAGGAAAAAGGTAGTGCGATGGTCGTCGGATCAGCAGAGGAATGGACGGCCCAGATTGAATCGAGAGATCGCAATCGAGAGTCGGACAAAACGGTTTGCGATTGCGATCGGAGAGGGGTTTGCGATTGATCAGGGATCGGAGCGGAAGACTTGTGATCAATCGGAGGTCGGAATGATCGGGGCGTGATGCGATCAATCGCATCGCAAGTATTTGCGATGGACCGATCGGGGGTCGTCACATGAGAGTTGCGATTGCGATTGGGCGTGGGCTGCGATTAGTGCTCCACCATCGGATCTCCGCGGAAGATCAACAGTGCAGAACGCACCGCTTGACTTAACGTTATAAACGAATCGCATCGGGGTTTTTTACATTACAAAGGAAATTCACCCGCCCGACGGTTCCGATTGCGATTAGTGCTTGGGGCTTAAGCGCTTGGTCCCAGCGCTGGGGCATATGGGGGAAGTGGCTTGAAAGGGTCTTACGGAAAGGGGCTAAGACCTGATAATAAGGTCGGAAAGTGGGTTTTGGCCCATTTCAATGTAATTTAAGGGCTGGGGAAGGTTAACGATAGAGGAATAAGGGAGGAAAATGGCCATCAAAGGGGTAAGGGTAGAATTTAAAGGGGAACTTGGGGGGATTTGAAAGGTGAGAAGGGGAATAGAAGGGGAGACAAAGGGGATAAAAAAGGCTTAGGGGAATGAAATAAGAGGAAAAATGGGGCCTTTGGGCATTTCTTCTCATAACAGAGAGGCTTTAAAAGGGGAAACAGTAGAGGGTAATTTATCAAAGGATAAAAGGCACATGGAGGCTTCAAGGAGACTGTGTTTTCAGAGGAAATGCATTCCTTGAAGGCTCAACAATGATTTAGCCCCCTATTTGCTTGTCAAAAATTTCATAAGGGGGCTAACAGTGGCTCCACATGGGGATGGCTTCTTCTTGAAGGAGTCAAGAATTCAGAAATTGATCTCTTGGTGTAGGCCAGGTGCCTACTGCTTGAACCGTCCATTTCTTTCTTTGATCAGCTGCCACAATCTATGAAGACAAAATATCAGCAGTACAATTCTTCCAAACAACTACCTACCCATACTATAGTCCTAACATTTTTCTTCTGGGTGCCTTTGGACTTGCAAACCCTTTTACATCATTAATTTTTATAAACAGGAAAAATAAACCTATTCTACTTCTACCCTTATTTCTCCATGAGACCAGATTAGACTGTTGGCCTCATAGCTTCTCTACCTATTCTAATATCTGCTAGAATTAAACTGTCTAGCAGATGTCATCTCTACATTCTAAGACAGGAATTGAAACAACTAATATACTTGCTCACAGGTTGAGCTTTATTGAGCTTTTCCTACCTACCCTACTCTAACTGGAAATATTTGATGCTCTAGGTGATGCAATAATGCCAATGCAGCCAGTCAAGTAGCAACCAAAAAGGATATGAGCACTGACTGCCTGTCAGGGATAACCACAAGGTGCTCTGCATGTGGTTCTTCAAAACTGAGGTCACCAGCAGTGGTGACCAATTCTGATGTATTTGGCTCTTGCAAAGGATTGATACTTGAGGAGCTGAGCCAATCAGGGCCTCCATATATTCTGCCACAGGATCAATCAGCACATGATGTAAACTTTTTTCTTCAAAGCCCACCAGGATTGATAGGCTATTTGCATCCCGGGCAACTTCAGTCCCTACATCTGTAGTGAGGCCTTTGTAATCACACTCCTCCTCTTCCTGATTGGGAGTATTTGGCGCATGGGCATCAACCAGGAATATCTCCTCTTCCACTGAATCAAGACAAAGATGTCTGTGGGAAAGGAGACCTACCTCATCTTTACTGCAGCCTGAGCTAGAGGGCTCGTTATATTCAGCAGTGCTGTCCTCTAGTACTGCAGGCTGGTTTCACTGAAACTCTGTGAAAAAATTAACATATTCTTGAGCGGGGGCTTCTTTGATTACCTCAATCCCCTTGGGAGAAGGCCCTAGATATTCGTTCCGCTCAAGATATTTTTCAATTCTTTCTTCCTCGTCCTCTGTACTGAAAAGCCGTTGGCTTCTGTCTTCTTGGCAAATATAACTGATGTTTGGATATAAAGCAGATATAAGATTCCATGAATCTTCGTCTACTATCGTGCTTTCTGCACTTTCTCCATCAGTATCATAGACAGCCTGCCTTAGCCCATCGTTTTCTTGAAGTTGATGGTCATAGTCTTCCTCCCATGAATCTACTGATGATGGCCCCGTAAGCTCAGTTTTACCTCGGAAAAAATTATCATCAGACAGGTCAACATCAGAGGCATCGTAATTACAAGCATAGTTACCCATCAAATATTCAGGATTCTCGGCGAATCTTTCTTCAAAACAGTCTGCAAGTTCATTTCCTGATTCAAGCTCTGGTTCATCATACATGCTTTGCATGTAACTTCTGTCTTGCAGAGATCTGGTTTGTCTTTCTTGAGGACAAGGAGTAGGTCTCTTCCAATCATCCTCTCTGGTTTCAACCTCATATTCTTTCTCTTTTTCTTTCACCAAGGAACTGGCAGTCTCTATCAGTCTCTCCAGCTTGTTCTCTAAAGAGATCTACGTTATTTGCTCCATTCGGTCCTTCCTTGCTGCTTGTAATCTTTCCTCCCTGTACTGTATGTTGTATTCGACAGTGATTGCTATATCCTGCATTTCCTCCAGGCTCAGAGGCTCTTTTTGCCTTATATGGAATTCCACCTCGGGGTCAAAAGAACTTGGATAGTGCAATAAAGCCCATCCCAAAGGTGGTTTTATATCGGAAGGTATTGCATCATATACCTTATTAAACCTGGCTGAAAACTCTCGCACTGTCTCTCCTGGCTGCCTTCTCAAATTTTGATATTCTTTTAGGATGAGGAGAGCATTCTTCAGGGCCACCCATCTATCAAGGAAAACTTGAGAAAACTGATGGAAGCAGAAAATGCTTGCTTCTGGAAGGCCTTTGAGCCAACTCTTAACATTTCCTTGTAATGACAACACAAACATTCTGATGCACACATCATCTTCTTCTATTTCATACAACTCAAGTAAATCCTCAAGGTTTTGAACATGTTCTTTAGCAGTGGACCCTTTATTCTCTCCATCAAAATGAGGCAGCTGATTAATAAGTTCTGCAGGCAGGGGTTGGAAGAAAAGAGGTAAAACCAGAGGCTTATATCTTTCTATGACCTTTGTAGGTGTGGGTGGTGCAATAATGGGCTCATGGCTGCTTGAAGCTTCTTGAAGGGTGGGAGATACAACATGAGCTTCTTGTTCCACCAGTTTCTTCACAGGAGTACAGGTCTGCTCACGGTCTGCAGACTGAAGCTTGAGATCTTTCCCGTACTCACCATGGGTCTCATATTTGTACACTCGATTTGGCTTGAAATAGGATAGGACATAGTGATAGACAAAAACAATAAACTCTTTAAACCAAATCCAACCAGTATGTTCTACCCTCCTATGAGGTCTGGCCATCTTTCAGGTTCTTCCTCCAGTGGAGTCTTTGAGGGTTATGGAGTGTGGAGTCGCCAGGTGGATGTATATGAACATTTGGAACAGAATTCTGTCCACCATCAGCAATTGAATGCCAATCTAACCAGATATCTTGGGTCTATGAGTGCCTAAGAATATTTAAGGTGAAATGCACTCAACTCCCCAGTGGAGTCGCCATTATGTTGGGGTTCCTATGTTTTGGCGGATTTGGCAACACCAAAAGATAAGACAACATCAGAACCACTTTGGGGTCCTAGGATCTAGCCCTCCTGGACCCAGAGAGGGATCTCTTCTATTAGAGAAAAGAATGATATGACTTTGAGGCTCGAAACGAGATACTAGGCTACTTATGAAGAACAAAGGGGGTTTTAAAAAGATTTGGTTGGTTGGTTGCTGGGTTGGCCAGAAGATCATGGACTGGGAAAGCAATGGGAAGAAAGGAAACATAGCAGCAGGATATTTCAGCAAGGAGGATAGGTCAAAATTGTGCCATCCATTGGGCTATGGAGTCATGAAAGGAAATTACATGCAACAACTAGCCAAGGCTTTCAAAGGGCAAGTCATCTACACTAAAGGATCTTTTAGGCAGATGGTGGAATGGAACATTAAGGAGAGAAAGTGGAAGAAGGAAAGACAACCAATTTTCTGTCTATAGATCAGGTCAGAGGTCATTTAACTCCAGACCTGCTTGGACATACTCTAAGGCAACTCTCAGAGAGGGACAATGGGGCTGCTTATAGATCAGACCAAAGGTCATTTAAATCCAGGTCTGGTTTAGCAACTCCAAGGGAAAACAGAGGTAAATTTGACAAAGAAACATCCAAGTGGAAAACCCCCAAGTTCATACATCAGCCAGCAGGCAATAACATGCACTGCACTGGTTAAAATCCACGAATTCGCTCTTAGACAACACACAAAGTAGGAAACATTAAAGGTAGGGAGAGCAGGAAACATAGGGCACCTAACAAGGGTGAATCCTATGTTATACTTCTGTTGCCTACCAGAAGAACATGAAACAGTATGAAAATGTAATAGACAGAGTTAGAAAAACATCACCAATAGCAATAGACCAGGATCCTGTGAAATGTGCTTTGATTAATTGATGCAAAACCAGTCATGTACAATATATCTCAATGGCTGTTACAGTCCAAACTTCTCCTCCTAGCCTATTACATACAACTACTCTACTACTCCCTCCCAGGACTATTCTAATAGTCGAATGAATCCCTCTAACAGCAAGATGCCCAACAACTGAACAACAACCAACCCTTACATTATGTTCTCGGGGATTTCTTATAGGAGAAGAGAAGTAACGAGGAGTAGAATATACAATAAATGAATCTCATTAAGACAGAGTGGCGGAGGTGTTCACGCCTCACTCTGTTTAATGGAAAACTGCAGTGCCGTGCGTACTCATGGTATGGCCTGGGAGTCTCTGTAAGGCCGAATTTGGCCTCTGATGTTCTTTTAGATTCCTTTCTGGTGTCTATAGCCTTGTGCTGCCATTTTGGTATAAATGCACTGGTTCAAAGGTCCGTCGGTTTATCCATGCTTCATTACTGCGGCCTGACAGTTTTTTAAGACGCTTTGTCAGTGTTCTTGACTTTCCTGGGCTCGAGAAGCATGGAGGATGCTGTGGGAAGGTGTACCTCTGGAGGAAAAAGTCCTGCTGTTAGGTAGCACAGTTATGGCATTGCTGGTGCGCTCATTAGTCTTCAAACAATGTCTTTCCTTTGAATGCGGGGTTAACGTTTATTATGTCAACAACAGTCATTAACCCCCTTTAAATCTTGTTTCTGCTGCTTCGCTGGCCGGCTGAAATGGCCTTTCTGTGCTAATCCACACAGTGGAAAGAAACTATAAAACCGGGCGATGGTGGTGGAAAAATGCTTTCGGAGGCTGAAGGAGAGGTGGCGGAGTAGCCGAGGAAACGGTGGAAACAGTGAAAAAGGCAGAGGAGAGAATCATAGTGTAAAGGCCAAAGGCTTTTACTTGAGTGAATTACAAAGAAAAAGGGCATAAAATAATGGAGCGGAGCATTGGATGTGGGGCCGACCACGGCGGGGGGTGATTAGACCAGAACCATCGGATCCATGGGAGGATCAACGGCCAAGATCTAATGGAAACCATCGCAATCGGAGGTAAAAAGGCGTAACGCATTTCAAATATTGCGATCACGATGGGGCGGGAGGAGCGATGACCGTTGGATCTGGGAGGAAATGGATGGTGGAGATTTAATCGGGGGGAAAAAAGACTTGCGATCAGAGGAAAAAGGCATTGTGATGGCCGTCGGATCAGTTAAGGAATGGACGGCCCAGATTGAATCGGGAGATCGCAATCGAGAGTCTGACGAAATGGTTTGCGATTGTGATCGGAGAGGGGTTTGTGATTGATCGCGGATCAGAGCGGAAGACTTGCGATCAATCGGAGGTCGGAACGATCGGGGCATGATGCGATCAATCGCATCGCAAGTATTTGCGATGGAACGATCAGGGGTCGTCACATGAGAGCTGCGATTGCGATTGGGTGTGGGCTGCGATTAGTGCTCTGCCATCGGATCTCCGCGGAAGATCAACGGTGCAGAACGCACCATGGGACTTAACGTTATAAACGAATCGCATTGGGGTTTTTTACATTACAAAGGAAATTCACCCGCCCGACGGTTCTGATTGCGATTAGCGCTTGGGACTTAAGCACTTGGTACCAGAGCTGGGGCATATGGGGGAAGTGGTTTGAAAGGGGCTTACGGAAAGGGGCTAAGACCTGATAATAAGGTCAGAAAGTGGGTTTTGGCCCATTTCAATGTAATTTGAGGGCTGGGGAAGGTTAACGATAGAGGAATAAGGGAGGAAAATGGCCATCAAAGGGGTAAGGGTAGAATTTAAAGGGGAACTTGGGGGGATTTGAAAGGTGAGAAGGGGAATAGAAGGGGAGACAAAGGGGATAACAAAGGCTTAGGGGAATGAAATAAGAGGAAAAATGGGGCCTTTGGGCATTTCTTCTCATAACAGAGAGGCATTAAAAGGGGAAACAGCAGAGGGGAATTTATCAAAGGATAAAAGGCACATGGAGGCTTCAAGAAGACGATGTTTTCAGAGGAAATGAATTCCTTGAAGGCTCAACAATGGTTTAGCCCCCTATTTTCTTGTCAAAAATTTCATAGGGGGGCTAACAG